>JAGQAX010000020.1:3999558-4527058 GCA_019142605.1 Cephalopholis sonnerati
ACATAATTTAAAGACAGATTTACATTGCGATAACTCTAATTTAAAAGAAATGTTGCGGAGTATTTAATGCTATACAATTATTAATAATAATAATAATAATAATGACAATAATAAAATTATTATTAATAATAATAATAATAATAATAATAATAGTTGTAGGAGAAAGGAGACGGTAATATGTGACTTGACTTGTAATTGCTCCCATTTTAAGGAAACTGCAACAGTACATAGTTTTATTCCACTTCGATTGCTACAAGATGCAAAAGAACACAGCAAAACCCTCCATCACCCACTGCATGACATGTCACTATGTGGGGCTTTCATTATGGCATTCACCTTTCCACATTTCCATGGTTGAGTGGGTTTCATGCAGGGACTGGAGCTGGGCTTTTCCAGTTATGGAGCAGCTTGTCTAACATGTATGCTACCCTGCTGCACTATTACTCAGCTCCTTGAAAAAAGGCTTGTTGCTGAATGGCATATGGTGGGATTCATGTCTTTTAATCAATGTTTTACTTCAAAGACTGCCATAAAGCAATCTGTAATAAACTTGTGTTTAAATAAAGATTCATTGATACAAAAACAACAAGCCAAACTTTGAAATGTCAGTGTATCCATATAACGACCAGAGGCAATCTCTCTCATCTGCTCAAAGTAAAACTCTCTGCTTCCTTTCAAAAACAAATAGAATGTATAAATGTCATGGTCTCAGATTAATAATAATGTTAATGACAGTTCAGTTTGATGCAAGTTACCTAAGATTACTTAATGATTCCATACTATCATTTACAGTGTGTTGTGACTTTAAAAAAGGAAGGAAAAAGAACAATGCTCAGCATGTTTTCTTTTCTTTACATGGCATACTTTTGGGTCCAATCTTTTGCTACTTTGTTGTATCTGAGGAGAGAAAAAAAGAGTGAAGTAAGCAGTTGATAATCACTGATAACATCAGGTACACACATGTTAATACTGACAATAAAGTACCACCCGAGCCTGTGTGTATACTCACTTGTCTTTGTCGTTCTTGTACATGTGTGCTATGTCTGGAACTAAGGGGTCGTCTGGGTTTGGATCACAAAGCAATGAACATATGGACAATAAAACTGGAATAAAGAGGAATTTAAAAGAACACATTAGTGAATATGTTGATAACATATGTTTAAATTGAGCCTATCTAACATAGATCCTTACTTGTAGTCACAGGGGGCCAGGTGCATGTGTGTACGCAGAGAGACAGAAATGTGCATACAGATATGCATTCTTTCTGTGAGATTTATAAAGTTGTGCATAAGCCTGAGTCTGTTTTAAAAACCTCAATCATTGTGGAGCTAAACGCATGCGCACAAGCGTCATTTCCACACCTTCAGTTTGCCATAAATGGATGTATAAACACCCTTAGGCCCCAATCACACAAAAAGCATTTTGCAGGTTGCAAGACGCGAGGTGCACAGCGCTGCCCTTTTTAAAGAACTGAATGCCACTGGTGGAAAAAGAAAAATGCTTGCTGCGCCTTTTTATGAAATAGGGAAATGGGGGATCTGTGTGGGTACATAAGACCCTAAAAAAGAGAGGGGATCATGGGGAGTATCACCAGTTAGTCCAGGAGCTTCGCCTCAATGATGGCCGTTTCCAGGCATATTTTAGGATAACTCGGGGGAAGTTTGACAACCTGCTGTCTATTGTCAGGCCATGTTGCTCTGGGTATCCATCAACTATCACCAGTTTCTCCTCCATTGTTTATCAACTGTAAACTTGTTGTCGTGACCACCACAGAAGGCCGGCCTCTCAAATAATCAGGTTGGACAATGGAAAAAAAAGATGACAAAAAAGAGATGACGTGGGGCACTTTTCTGCTATGAGCTGAAGTCTTTTCAACACGAGGAGTTCAGAGCGCTCCGACAAAAACTCCAGCATAGAAACTCAAGGCGCGTCGCAATGCAAAGACAGCGAGCAAAAAGCTTCATTCTCATTATAAACAATTACAGAAAGCCACCTCCGGCTGCTAAAACACATTCTGTGTAATCAAAAATTTGTAACATTTGCTGATGATACAAATCTATTTTGCTCAAGTGAGGACATGACAGAGTTATTGAAAACAGTTGAAAGGTTACTGATCACATGGAAATATTAGTTTGCTGTTAATAAGTTATCACTAAATGAAAATAAAACAAAATTAATGAGGGCTAATTGTGAAATAAAACTGAATTTAAATGGTGCTGATATTGAATGATTATATGGAACAAAGTTCTTGAGAGTGATTATAGATCATAAACTATGGAAGTCACACACAGAGCAGATTAAATGGAAATTATCTACACAAGTTGCTGTTCTTTATAAAACAAGGGAGTTGTTGAATAAGAAATGTTTGTATATATGTTGTACTGTTCACTTGTAGTGCCATACATGTCCTCCTATGGTGGGATTTGGGGAAATGCATATAAAACAAATATAGACCCTATCATGAAACTTCTGAAAAAAAAGCATAATACATAAAACTGGTTATTGTGAATCTAGTAATCAACAGTTAATAGCATCCTACACCTTCAAATTTCTAGACATTGTGTATTTAAAACCACTCTAAATACTTTTTCAAGTTGTGAACAAAAGCCCTCCTGTCTGTATTCAAGTTTTTTGTTAAATTAAGAGAAGGAAATTATAATTTAAGAGGGCTGTTTATTTATGAAAAATGTAAAGAGAAAACCAGATACAGATGTGTTTCAGTGTTGAGAGTCAAACTATGGAATGGACTTAGTGCCGAGTTGAAACTGTGTTGCTCTCTGTTGAGTTTCAAACAAACCATAAAATGTAAAATTATTACGGATTACAATGTAAAATATTTTCGTATGCATTTATTTCCTTTCTTTGGTATTGTTGATATATTGGGTTATCCTTTGGTTGGGCCAAACAAAAATAAAAATTATTCATTCATTCATACATTCTAATTGGCATTAATAAAGTCTTAAAAAGTCTTAAATCTAACGTGCCTTAAGTTGTAGGCGCCCCGCAGAGCAACTGTCACTATACACAGCTGTGGCTATTTGTAGAGTATGTACCACTAATTCATCACGTTTCTGCAAACCATCGTCATAGTAAAATCTTAATTATTATTATTGTTAAATGTCAGAGGGGTAAGCAATGATTCATTCATAGTGCTAACGTTGAAACTGACCTTAAAAAGTGCTTCAAAGGATAACATTTAATAATCACTAACAGTGAGGTAATGGCTAAATGTAAATAAAGCCATGAAATTCATCATTCATAATTACAGAACACTGCGCAGCCTGCAAACAACCCACAAACAATGTTGTGTAACAATGTTATCTGTCTCTTACCTTATATCTTACATAATTTCCACCTTATCACCTGCAAGTATCTCTGCTAAAACCATGTGAATGACTAGTCTGAACTATGGGTGAGGTGCGCGCATTCTCCCTTCATAAATACCAGTATATGAGTGGGAAAGGGCGTAAGCAGGGTTTTTGTGCAAACACATACTCTACACCTGGCCCCAGGTATGATGATTGCTGTGTCCTGTGCACCCTGTCAACATAGACAGAGAGGTGGGGGTATATGAAGGTAGATTTGTGTCTTCATTACTCAATCAAAAAAAAAAAAGTTTCTTCAATCAAAAACAAATATTTTCAATCAAAAAATATTTGAGACCCAAAAAATTGCATTTGAACACTTTTTTTCTTTGATTGAAAATATCTTTTTTGATTGAAGTAATCTTTTTTTATTTGGGCCATATTATGGGTAGGACATTTGTGTCTTTATTATTCAATCCCAAAAAATATCACTTCAATCAAAAAAAATATTTTCAATCAAAAAAAAACTTCACTTCAATCAAAAAGAAAATTTCAATCAAAGACAAAAGTGTTTGAATGCAAAAAAATATTTGAGACCCAAAAAAATTGCATTTAACACTTTTTTTCTTTGAAGTGAAAAAAGTTTTGAAGTCTTTTTTTTTTTTTGATTGAATCATTTTGACACAAACATCCCGCAGTGGGCGGATGCTTCCCCATTGGTCGGACATGTTTGAGTGACAAGTGTCTACACCAATGACGTTTGACATAGGAATCTCTTTCTAGAACAAGCAAGTCGCCATTTCATTAAAACTCATTCATAAATATCTGACATGACCGTGAACTCTCATTTTAAAGCGATTTGTATGCACAGGTACGCACAGGTGTAGGAAACAAGAATGATCAGAGGCACAGACTAACATCAGTATTATATAAACTTACATCGTTTGAATACCACATATATACGAAGCCGGTCACATTTTGGATGCATTCAGGTTTTATTATTGTGAAGCGTTTACCAAATGTCACATGGAATCGTGCTCTCCTGGCTCTCATCCTGATTATCTCCGTGGCTCAATGTTACTTTGGAGGATATCGGTGGAAATGTTGATCCATTCATGTGATTGATGTCCAGCAAACTGTTTCTTTCATAATGATTTAAACGACAGCGTTAAATGAATTTAACAAAGACGCGGATTCTCAACATATACCTGTACATTGCAAATGGCGACTTGACACTTGTCACTCAAACATGTCTGACCAATGGGGAAGCATCCGCCCACTGCGGGATGTTTGTGTCAAAATGATTCAATCAAAAAAAAAAAAAAAAAAAATTACTTCACAACTTTTTTCACTTCAATCAAAGAAAAAAAGTGTTAAATGCAATTTTTTGGGGTCTATTTTTTTGCATTCAAACACTTTTGTCTTTGATTGAAAACATTTTTTTTGATTGAAATGAAGTTTTTTTTTTTGATTGAAAATATTTTTTTTGATTGAAGTGATATTTTTTGGGATTGAATAATAAAGGCACAAATGTCCTACCCATAATATGGCCCAAATAAAAAAAGATTACTTCAATCAAAAAAAATATTTTCAATCAAATAATTACTCACTTCAATCAAAAAAAAAAACCTTTTCAATCAAAGAAAAAAGTGTTCAAATGCAATTTTTTGGGTGGGTCTCAAATATTTTTTTGCATTCAAACACTTTTTTTCTTTGATTGAAAATATTTTTTTGATTGAAGTGAATTTTTTTTTATTGAAACTATTTTTTTTGATTGAAGAAACTTTTTTTTTTGATTCAATAATTAAGACACAAATCTACCTTCATAGGGGTATGCTGTGCATAACTAAAGATTTAAATTCTGAACAGTTCTGCATTCATTAATTACTCCTAAAAAAGAAACAGAGAGAAAACACTGACATTTGTGCATTTTAAAAAGTGTATGAAAAGTAAAGAAAGGAGAGAAAGAGAGAAAGAGAGAGAGAGAGAGAGAGAGAGAGAGAGAGAGAGGGCCTACAGGGCCTCCTTTGCATTTTTACACAAAACCAAACGATGGTGGCCTCATGCCACTCCAGTGTGTGATTTTAGATAGATCATCACAGAATCAAAAGAGGCCTGACACGTAACACATCAGCGTGTGTGACATACCCATAAAACTTCAATTACTAGCATGGGCAATTGTTCACTTAAATCACTGAAGTCAACAGGGGTATATTTTATACAGGCGTCTCTATTGGACACGCCTTTAATTCCTTTTACACAAAACTATTGCACAGCAAAGATCGGAAAAAACAATCGAATAGTTTAATTTGAACCAGTATGAATATCAACTGTATAAAAATTGGGCTTCAAATAAGATATCAGTTATGAATCATTCATTTGATTTAGCTCTGAGAGACAGCCATGAGAGAAAGAGTTATGACACTCATTTTATGGCACTTGATAAGTATGGCACCTGGCATACTGACACACCACTTAATCCTGTTAAAACAATACTGGAATGGACACATATTCTTACTTTATGACAGCTTCAGAGAAAGGGAGTCACTACTTGTTCTCTCATCTTGGCGGTAAATCTGAATAAATTATGGTCTTCTCTGGTGCTCATGGTAACCAAGCTAACAATGTGTAGCATTTCCATATTGACAAAAGTTCAAACAACCCGGTTCTATACATCCAAAGAACTTCTATAAAAATAAAAAAAAAGAACTGCTTGGCAACCACACCAGACGTCCATTTGAGACAGGCCTTTATTTGTCTAAACATGTAGCCACACCGGGCTAGTAAAAGGGATTGGGCATTTAATTGGCACTAGGCTATTAATTGAGGTTATATGGTATAACATGCTAAACGAAAACAATGGCAAAACATGGCAATAACAATCATTTACTGTCCTAAACGCGTCCTCTGCCCGGAGGGTAAGGAGCTCTTGAACCTCACTGTTTTCCTAATTTGTGGACATTTTCACCCACTGTTCTTCGAGTTAGCTGCTAACTGCTACCAGCTACTTTTTTAAGCTCCCACAGTGGGTCACACACATAACACGTCATAACGTCACACCCGTGCCACCAATGATCCTGTCCTGCCAGCTGTCCCATTTATACGGACATCCTTTACATCCTGTTACTACCTCCAATGCCGGCTTAAAGGCAAGACAACTCTGTCCCCTCATTCCATCATCGCGCCTTTCATAGAGAACGGCAAGGCGGCATAACAGCATGAAATTCCAGCCTTGAAGAGGCAGTGTAAAAGGGTTTGGAGAGGGAGAGAAGAGAGCGGCACAGAAAGACAGACAGGGATTTTGAAAGTGTGGTATTTTGGAATGAAACTCTAAACAT
This sequence comes from Cephalopholis sonnerati, assembly GCA_019142605.1. Classification (NCBI taxonomy): domain Eukaryota; kingdom Metazoa; phylum Chordata; class Actinopteri; order Perciformes; family Serranidae; genus Cephalopholis; species Cephalopholis sonnerati. Next base: position 4,006,202 of record JAGQAX010000020.1, read on the forward strand.
GAAGGTGAAAATGGATTCTAGTGTATTACTGAATTACTTTTACTGTACACAGCTGAAAAGCAGCACATCAGTTTCTTCGAATGAATTCAAAAATAGGGCTTCTTAAAACACAGATAACATGAAAAACAGACAGAAGATCACCGTAATGATATAGTGGAGCTGCTGTTGCTGTTGACACAGTGAGAGCAACAGGAGACTGTACTTACCTTTTGACACTGTTAGTGCTGGAGACCATTGTGACCGTAGAATGTCCAAACAGATACTTCCATTGCTGTTTATATTTGGGTGATAAATCTTAGTTGTAAATGCTACCTGTAAAAAGAGTCACACAGGTCTGTATGAGCAGAGATGATGCACTTCCACAGTTACTCTACTAGTGTTTGCCTTGTAGTGAGAGGTTCAGTCCAACATGTGGCTCTTGTGCTGTTTCCAGTATTGACCCTGTTCTTAATGAAGCCTTTCTTACTAACATGTTAAATTGAAAAAGCACTCCTCAGGAAAGTAAACTGTTATTTATTTTTCACTTTTCCTGGTGGGGATTTGTCATGGTACCACTGCTGAACAAAGAGAGGAGAGTTGATTGTTGTTAAGACACAAACTAAAAGTAAAACGCTGCACTGTACGTGTGGGAGAATTGTGTTCATACTCTAATACCTGCTAAGAATAAGTAAGTGTGTTTACATGGACATGAATTACCCATTTATGATCAGGGTTTTGAGTATCCCATTTATTAGTTTAAGCATGTAAATGCCACATCCTCTTTTCAGAAACTGGCATGTTTATGACCTGTTTATGAGAAACCTGAATATGCTAGCTGGAAGAAACAAGGATACTGTTGCATGTATACACTTTATTCCAGTTACCGAGCACCGCCAAGAACTTATGCAGAGCCAGCTTCAGCCAAGTGATGTAACAGAAATACAAACTACAGTTACCACCATGGGATAGTGCCTCCGTAAACTACTCAAGTTGCAGTTACAGTTTACATCCATGTCTGTAAAAACATGGATGCTTCACACACATCTGCCCTCCAGCAGCACAGAAGATCTATACAATCAGCACAGTTTCAAGGTGGACACTCGAGATGAGTCACCCATTCAGTATCTGACCAAATGTCTCCCCTTCTGTGCCTGAGAGATGACATTGAATAAATGCCATAAAAGAGTTTTAGCAGGACATTATATCACAGTGACGTTGACCTTTGACTGGTTAAATATAAAATGTCATCACTTCATCACTTTATCCTGTTAGAGATTTGTGTGAAGTTTTGTCATAATTAGCATATGAAATCTTAAGTTAAAGCCAAAAACATGTCTTGTGAGGTCACAGTGACCTTGACATTTGACCACCAAATTCTAATCAGTTCATCGTTGAGTCCAGGTGAACATTTGTGCCAAATTTGAAGAAATTCCCTGACTGTGTTCTTGAGATATTGCGTTCCCATGAATCAGACAAATGTTATTGCAGTGACCTTGACCTTTGACCTCCAAAATCGTATCAATTCATTGTTGAGTCCAAGTCAACATTTATGCCAAATTTGAAGAAATTCCCTAAGGGAGTTCTTGAGATATTCTGTTCACAAGAATAGAACAGACGGACAGACAAACAGACAACCTGAAAACACAATGAGTCAACTGTGCAGAGGCATAAAAATGGTTGCAGCGAAAGTGTCTCACTTCTGGATTATTGAAAAAAAAACAGAGATTTTTGTTTCCGCGATAAAAGAGGCTATGTTAAACATTGTGGTCAGACCTATCTGACATTTTTGTTGTGCTTATTTTATGTACTGTATTGCTTTGCTATCATCTTTGATCAACCAAATCTACTGGCAGAGAAGCTAAGCAATTTAATGCTGTGGACAGGGCTGCAGCAAAACATATTTCAGTCACCTAAAAACAAAACATCACTATCAGTGTAAGTGTATTCTATATTTAAATATCTACTCCGTTTTACACACTAACCAATCAAGGCAGACCAGCAACTCAGTGCTGTGCAAAGTAAAATGACCAGAAAAGGCTGTCTGATGACAAGGTTAAGTGGTGAAAATACTCCAAATATAGCATACACTTAAACTGATAATTTTTTTTGAGTAGGTCTTTTTTAGATGGCTAAAACCTAACTGACTGAGGCAGTGTTTGCTCATTGCTGTTTGATTTTATGTGTGTGAAGCGAAGATTTTCTACCTGAAAGTTACTGTAAATAAACCCTGTGATTTAGTCTATACTTAATGCTTCAAACAGAAAAGCAAGATAAAAATCGATTATATTTAAACAAATGATATTTTTAATTTGATGCCATGGCATTTCATTAGCAAGAGGCAACAGTATAAGCTTGATAATATCCTCCAAGTTTGTATGTTTAATGACTAATGGATTCTGGAGGAAAACCGCCCTCTGCTTGTTCTAAGCCGAAGAACAAGCACCCATTACAATTACGGAATGTACAACTTGTCAGGTATTATCTTTTACAAAATATATGAGATAGGAGAGGTTTGCAGGACCAGAGGGTTGGCTGGTGCATAGCCACCACAGTAAATTCCACAGTACAGCAAGACAAAGCTTTGAGTAACCAAACCAGCTCTTACCTTTGGTGGCTTGAATGGGTAGTCAGTAGGGAAGTGGATTGTGAGAAAGAAAACTCCTCCTTGGTAAGGACTGTCCCCCTGACATAAAGACATGTGAGACATTGCTGTCAATTCACACTGAAAAGCAGTCAGCTGGAACCAAATAACTGACAGTCAGCAAATTTCAGCCCCCTTCAGTGAGAACAGGGGCCTGTGTCTGCAAGTTTAGCTTAGTCAGGCTCTCTCTGAGATAGCTGGATTTTGAATCCTTAGGCCCGACGACACAGGAAGTGTTTTGCAGGTTGCAAAATGCAAAGTGCGCCGCATTGCCTTTTTTAAAAACTGAATGCCACTAGTAAAAAAAACACACTTGCTGTGCCTTTTTATTGTTGTAAGGCAACCACCCCATCACCTCCGTACCCAAACTTTCACATGTAATCAATCTACAGTCTTCTTTATTTTATTTATTTCACAGTAATAAGTATTTCCTAAAATGGACAGGCAGAAGGTACTTGCTCTAGCTCCGGCTGATGGTGAGTCTGTCAGCAAATAGTTTGTTAGGCACAGAGAAACGGAGATCTGTGTGGGTACATGAGACCCTAATAAAAGAGGGTGGATCACAGGGAGTACCACCAGTTGGTCCGCGAGCATCGCCTCCATGATGGCCATTCCAAGTACTGCACCTTTATATGCTTCCAGGCCTGCTGTTTTCTATGGAGATCGTGGTAACTGCGGTTCGTGGAGTCATATAACTCTGGGTATCCAGCAACCGCTACCACCAGCTTCTCTCCATTGGTTACCAACTGTAAACTTGTTGTCATGACTACCACAGAAGGCCGGCCTCCCAAATCATCTAATTGCCAATGTGAAAAAAGCGGAGATGACATGGGGCGCTTTTCCGCTCTCAGGTGGAAGTTTTTTCAACTCGAGAAGTTCAGAGTGCTCCAGCAAAAATGCCAGACACCTAGAGTGTAGGAATGCGAGACACACAGCAACTCAAAAACAGCTAACAAAAAGCTTCATTTTCATTAAAAGCAATTACAAAAATCTGCCTCCAGCTGCTAGAATACTTTCTATTTGATCAGGGCCTAAGGCTATTGCACACTAATGTTGTGCTCACACTGGGCTAAAATACAACAATTTGTGTGTGTAAATTACATGTAAAGTCAATGTAAAGACCGATTAGATGCGAATTTCGCCAGGTGGCACAATGGACGCGATGCAAATGATGCGAACTGAACGGCACAAATGAAGTGAGTAGAGTGATTTCACATCATACCCGAATTCATGAGAGTCGAAAAATCTCAACTTCGGCAACCAATTCACCCTGCAATAGCCAATTTGCATTGAGATCCTCCAGAGATGTATGATGCCGTGGATGTACAGCCAGAAGTTCAATCATCAATTCAGCGATTTCAAGCTCGTATGACACATATGACAAGTTATTCAAACATATGAAGTGAGTCCATACAAAAAAAATCTAAGATAAGATAAGATAAGAGGCTTTTTTGTCATTGCAAGGGGTACGGGGGGGGGGGGGGGGCATGGGGAATAAGCTGTGTCTCAGTCTGTTGGTGCGGGCTCTCATGACTCTGAGTCTGCCAGAGGGAAGGCTGGTGAATAGAGAGTGTCCTGAGTGGGCGGGGTCATCCATATCTTTGTGGCCCGTCGGAGGAGACGGCTGGAATAGATCTCCTCTAGGCATGGAAGTGGGGAGCCGATGATCCACTGAGCCGTCTTGATGACCTGCTGCAGTTGTTTCTTTTCAGATGCAGTGCAGCTGGCGTACCACACCGTACAGCCATAGGTGAGGACACTCTCTATTGTGCAGTGGTAGAAGTTTTTCAGCAGAGGTGGAGGGAGTTTGTTCCTCCTCAGTGTTCTCAGAAAGAGGAGACACTGCTGGGCCTTTTTGATGATGTAGGTGGTGTTCACAGTCCAGCCCAGGTCCTCCAAGATGTGCAGGCCAAGAAACTTAAAGCTGGTGACCCGTTCCACTTCCTCCCCATTGATGCTCAGGCCTGAGTGCAGTGTAGTCTTCCGGAAGTCAATAATGACTTCTTTTGTCTTCTTGGTGTTGAGGTTGAGGTGGCTGTCACTGCACCAGGCCGCCAGTGCTTGGACCTCCTCCCTGTATGCTGTCTCATAACCGTTGTTGATGAGCCCCACAACGGTTGTATCATCCACAAATTTGATGAGGGTGTTGGAGCCGTGAGTAGCGACACAGTCATAAGTGTACAGTGTGTACAAGACTGGACTCAGCACACAGCCCTGAGGAACACCAGTATTGAGGACGATGGTGGAGGATGTGGAGGTGCCCATTCTGACATGCTGGGGTCTGTTAGTCAGGAAGTCCTTGATCCACAGACAGAGGGAGGTTCCAAGTTGTAGTGTCTGCAGTTTGTTGATGAGTCTGCTGGGGCTGATAGAGTTAAATGCCGAGCTGAAGTCAACAAACAGCATCCTGATATATGTGTTGGGGTTTTCAATGTGGCTGAGAGCAGTGTGGAGGGTGATGGAGATGGCGTCGTCTGTGGATCTGTTGGACCTGTAGGCGAACTGATGTTGATCAAAGCCAGGTGGGATGTGGGCCTGGACATGCTGTAACACCAGTCTCTCCATACATTTCATGATCACCGGTGTCAGGGCCACAGGCCGATAATCATTCAACCCTGTGATGGCAGAGGATTTGGGCACAGGGATTATGGTGGCAGTTTTCAGGCAGGTGGGGACTGTGGCTTGCTGCAGTGAATGATTAAAGATGTTAGTGAGTACTGCAGCAAGCTGATGAGCACATGATTTCAACACCCTCCCCCGGTACTCCATCCGGTCCTGGTGCTTTCCTGATGTCGATGCCACGCAGGACTCGCAGTACCTGATGTTGTTGGATGGTGGGGGGCTGGTCATGCTCTGATGATGTCAGCTGTGTGTCCTCTGCCTGTCTGTTGTCCTCTTCAAAGGGGGAGAAAAAGGTGTTAAGCTGGTCTGGGAGAGAAGTGTCGGTGGAGGGGAGGGTGTTGTGGCATTGTTTGTAGTCAGTTATATTCTGTATGCCTTTCCACATGGAGCGGGGATTGTTCTCCCTGAAGTTGGCCTCTATCTGCTCTCTGTACTTTGTTTTAGCAGCCTTGATGCCTCTGTTCAGGTCCGCTCTAGGCTTCCCTGTCCCTTGACCTCAGTGCTGAATCCCTGTTGATGTTTCTGCGATGTTACATTATCCATGCAGAAACTGATGTATGATAGTACAGAGGAGGTGTGGAGTTCAATGTCTGGGTCTTCAAAGAGCTCCCATATGGTGTCCTCAAAACAGTCCTGCAAGGATAGTGTGGCCTCCTCAGTCCAGCACTGCACTGACTTGTACTGTGGCTTAGACCTGCAGATGAGGGGCTTGTAAGCTGGTGTCAGGAACAGGGAAAGATGGTCTGAGTGTCCGAGGTGGGGGGAGTGGCGGGCTCTGTAGGCTCCAGAGATGTTGGTGTAGACCTGGTCTAGTGTTCTGCCCTTCCTTGTTTGAATGTCAACATTCTTGTAAAATCTGGGGAGCACAGTCTTTAAGTTGGTGTGATTAAAGTCTCCAGCCACGATGAAGAAGCCCTCTGGGTGTTTGTTCTATTGCCTGGTGATGCTGTCATGCAGCCTGCTCATAGCTACGTTAGCATTAGCTCGCAGGTGGATATACACGGCAGCTACAAACACTTGGGTTATTTCTCTGGGCAAATAAAAAGGTCTGCACTTCAAAATTAGAAACTCCAGGTCTGGACAGCAGTGTTTCTCAATAAGGGCAGCATCCGTGCACAAACTGTTGTTAATATAGACACACACACCTCCTCTTCTCCTCTTACCGGAGTCCGATGTGCGGTCCGCCCGGAAGATTGGACATCCTGCTAGCTCCACGGCTAGGTCCGGGATGTTTTCATGCAGCCAGGTCTGTTATCACCATGATACAGCTGTCTATCAGGTTGTTAACGTCCCGTAGTTTCATCTCGTCCATCTTGTAAACCAGGGAGCGGACGTTGGCGAGAAAGACGCTTGGAACCGCTGGTTTATGCGGAGTCACGCTTAGCCTAGCTCTGATGCCGGCTCGTTTGCCTCGTTTCCGGCATCTTTCACAGCACCGCCGTGGCCTCCTTTCTGTCCGTTCTCGCCGCCGTATCCTCTCCGGGAATGAGTCGAACCCTTCTGGGGGGGTCCAGCCGGTTCAGTGTTGTTTCAGGCTTAAAAGTTCAGTTCAGGTCTAAGTCCTTCTCAATGTGTAGTTGCTAACTGAAGAATAGGACCGGGTCGCTGCGTCTACACGTGCCGCCATCTTGTTGTTTTTAGTTGTTTTTCCATTTTTGTTTGTTCTTCTAGTATTCAAACTTGCACAGGCAACGGGACGCAAAAATTCCTGACTGTAGCCACCCTCTCCCCCTTCTTGCATTTGGCACCACAATAACCTGAAGAGGCTGAGCTGTCCTCCCTCTTTGTCTCCACACTGTCACGTTTTCAATCTGTGTGCAGTCCACAACCTCCTCCTTGTCATCATCATCTACCTGAATATTACCATCTGACCTGCTGTAATTAGCCTATTTAAGTTAGGAAATGATACTATGATCTCTGTTCCTCTCTCTTGTTGCAGACGTATGTGTCCAGCAGGTTACGCCACATTTTCTTCACTGTTTCTAGGTCAAATAACTCTCTAAAAGCTTTTGACGGATGCTAAAAAAAACCAGCAGAAAGTCAAACCAGTTCCAAAAGCTTTAATGACAGACAAAGGTTTTTGACTACAAATGTGATTGACACAAGGTGAGGTATTTATTTTTAAACGTGTGACAATTGCCAGCATAAAATACAGACTTGTTGTGCAGTGGCCTTAATCTCTTTTTGCCAGCATTGTTTCAGAAGATGATGTCTTTATTAAAGGATTGAGACACTCTTTAAAGAAAGGCCTTTCAGACTTCCTTCACTACTTGAAAACAAATCTGAGATAAGAGACCATTTCCAAATAAGCACAAGCACACGAGTGTGTGTGAGGGGACTGAAAGCCTTACATGATGATGTGATACTCACCGGACCCATTATGGTCGCCTGCCAATGAAACACTAAAAGCAATTAAGGGAGAAAGAGAGAGACACAGAAGAATGTAAGCTGTGCAGGTCACAGACACAATGTTCATCAGTCATCATACATCACTTACAATACATTGTGTCTACAGAGGCTCATACCTCAACCCAGCTTTCTGGATGTTAGGTATAGGTTACACTAGTCTTATGGCTCTAACCTGTGCCTGGGTCCTTTCAAACGTAAACAATACAATTGCAGGGTTTTCCCCACTAAAAAATTTGAATTCCATTCGGGAATGGAGCGTATTCCCAGTTCAACCGACCAAATTTTGCTTCCAAAATAAGTTGTAATGTAAGAATGGCTCATAATTGACTCACATAAAACACCCTTCACCTGAATCTGGATTGTCCAATCATAGCTTCGCAACTGTAACTTCGCAGAGCAGTTGTGTCAAGCTTTGGAGTTCCTGTGCTGAACCGCAGTGTAGAGGTGGACTGATCACTAAATCACTTTCCTTCACAGTCACCGACTCACTTTTTTCCTTAGTTTCACTGTTCAAATCTACTTCAGTACATACCTCAATACGTTTACATGCACAGTTAAGTTGAGCTACGGTTATAGCTCGACTAGGCCATTTAATTGGACGACTGTCCTTGTCCCGGTATACAAGTACGGGAGGGGAATCGATTTATTGACCGAAGTATGTCCAACTCAGCCACAATAGGTGGTGATATGCTCCCTTTCAGCTTGTTAGTATTGGACCTTTTTCCAGTTGGCCTATTACATCACAGACCAAACAATGGACAAACAAGTTAGCTATGGTTAGCTAGTGGCAAGTTGGTACCATGGTGGACAACTTTACAGCTCTGTATATTTCATACGTGCTGTACGCTTTACTTTTTCTTCTCTTCTTCTGTTACACATTTAATGCCATTCGACTCCTAGGTCAACCCCGGGTTGGAAAGTGTAGAGCATGCTCAGAGCATCTAGGCCAGATTGGGTCCAGTTGACTGTATACATGCAGGAGTAATTTGACTCCCAATCACATTATCCGGGTGTGTTAGTCTGACTCTGCAAAAAAGGATTTAGTACAATTTCAGTTGGCCTAACATGTTTATATGTACTTTAAAAGTCTGGTTTCATTTGGACTTACACAATTAATTGATTTTTTCTAATGTCATGTAAACGTACTGGGCAAATGAACGCATCACCACTCAGAAACATTTTACTATGGAAAACAGTAGGCGAATGCTCCACAGTTCAAAGCCAACTCGGTAAATACAACAATAAAGCCCCGTTTCCACCTAACACTTCTGTTTAGCGTTTCCACTACAAACAGCACTTTTAAATGTGGGTGGGGTTGTTGTCACTCACTGCTTCGTCCAGCACTCACTGTATTTCCTCATCATCGGTTACACAGAAGGAAGTCTGCACCTTATTTATCATCCACAGAACGAGGTTGTACGCCAACATTTTTAGGCTGCAGTGAGAGTCTCTCTTGATGGGAATTATAAAAAATAGCAGGTAAGTGCATTTAGTGCTTCTCAGGCAAGCACAGGGGTTTAGTGCTGCCGGAGCCCATAGAAACGATGCTACTCATCACATTTTTTTTTTCTCCAAGTGAGGATTAGTCTCAATTTATATATTTTTAACTCTCGAAGATCCACTTTTTACTAAAAGTGTATGTCATCCAAGAGAGACAGTAAAAACTAATGGAATGGTCAGAGTTGTCATAATGAAATTTAAGTTGTGCTGATGGATTCACGTCATTAGCTCTAGCACATTACAAGTAAACGTTCCACCTTAAAAGTTGCTAGCACCCAGCCCAGTAAATTAAGTTTGTTTTTTTTCCTCTGTCTACAACTGCTGCAAGAGGCAGCAAAACATCCTTTCATTTTATATTTATAGTTAACTAATGTATGTAAAACTTGCCACAGTATGAACAGTGATTACATAAGCTTAAATCCCGCCACAGCTCAGCCCTGAGCAGAGTGACTACTCTATTGACCAATCAACGGACTGCAGTGTTTTAGTACTTTTAGTACCAGTTCTGTGTGCTAGGTACCCCAACAGAGGGGTGACCAAAAATGGGGACAGTAAGGAACAGTTCTACTGGTAATATCCACAACTTTCCACAGTGGAAATGGAAAAAATGTGCACCGAGCTGAACTAAACTGTGGCGAACTGATTGTTGGAAAGAGGGCTTTAGAGACGCATCACTGCTCACACGGCCACAGCGTTTAGCGCTAATTCGAACTGTCTATAGTTCAGTCTGTTGAGTCTATTTGTGATCAAAGCTGTGAAGCTCAGTTTAGTAAAAAACTAGCCTGTGGAAGCACTGTACATGAGGTTAATATCTCAGCAGCTGATTATTTAGAATCAGATTTCTGTGGCTTTCGTGGTCTTTTAATATGCGTTAATGAGAAAGTTACATACTGTGAATCACAGCTGAGCTAAAAAAGACACTTGCAGAAAACAGCAGCTCAACTTCTAAATGCAAGTGATTTGATCAATTACAATAGTGACTTAGTATAGTTAGTACCATTTATAGATGTGTTGTAAACAATTTGTTAGTACATTTACTGAACATCTCTAGCGGTATGCATGGGACACTGGTGCAATTTTTTGCCTTTCCCCAAACAGGTACAGTGTACAGAGGGAAGCACGTACTGCAGTAAGCATGTTGTGTCATTTCCGGTGTTTCTGTGTTGGTGTCTCTCTGCTGCTGCAGCGATCTCTCACCAGCTACTTTTCTGCTTTTTCTCCTCACTTTAGCCGTTAAACATCCACTTCACTTCTTAAACCACACTAGTTGTAGTGTTAATCACTCCACTTCTTTAAACGACTGTCTTATTCATCTTTGCTTCCTCACACACTCTCAGCCTTGTTAGCTACCTTAGCTTAGCACCTAGCGATGGCTTCCTCTCCTGCACTCTCTTGCTCGGTGTGCCAGATGTTTAGTTATTCCTCTGCCTCCTTTAGCGATAATGGTACATGTGAGAAATGTAGTTTATTTTCTGCGTTGGAGGCGAGGCTTAGTCAATTAGAAGCCCGGCTCCGCAACATGGAGAGTCAAACTGTAGCTGCGGTAGTTAGCCAGTCCCCTGTAGCCGGCGCGGAGCCACTTAGCATAGCCTTTGCTAGCGGCCCTCCGGTAACTCCTGTGCAGCCAGGAGACTGGGTGACTGTCCGAGGGAAGCGTAGTACCAGGCCGAAGCCCTCGGCTCACCACCAGCCCGTTCACATTTCTAACCGTTTTTCCCCACTCAGCGACACACCCACTGAGGAGAAAACTCTGGTAACTGGCAGCTCTATTTTGAGAAACGTGAAGTTGGCGACACCAGCGACCATAGTCAAATGTATCCCTGGGGCCAGAGCGGGCGACATTGAATCAAATTTAAAACTGCTGGCTAAGGCTAAGCATAGATTCAGTAAGATTGTTATTCACGTCAGCGTTAATGACACCCGGTTACGCCAATCGGAGGTCACTAAAATTAATGTTGCCTTGATGTGTCAGTATGCTAAAACTATGTCAGACTCCGTAGTTTTCTCTGGACCCCTGCCAAATCTGACCACTGATGATATGTTTAGCCGCATGTCATCATTCAATCGCTGGCTGTCTAGGTGGTGTCCAGCAAACAATGTGGGCTTCGTTAATAATTGGAAAACGTTTTTGGGAAAACCTGGTCTGATTAGGAGAGATGGCATTCATCCCACTTTGGATGGAGCCGCTCTCATATCTAGAAACCTGGACAAGTTTATTAGTGATCTAAAACCGTGACAACCCAGGGTTGAGACCAGGAATCAGAGTCGCAGTGTAAAACGCTTCTCTGAGCTTCTAGAGCAGTCACCCACCCATAGTGTCATACAAACGGTGTCTGTCCCCCGACCACCTAAATTATTTAAATATAAAGTCAAACAAAGAGGAGTTGTACATAACAACATGATAAAAATTAAAACCTCTTATGTGACAGAAAGACAAAACAGGAGAATTAAATGTGGACTGTTAAATGTCAGATCGTTATCTTCCAAAGCAGTGTTAGTAAACGATTTAATATCAGATTAGATAATCATATTGATTTACTCAGCCTCACCGAAACCTTGCTGTATCAAGATGAATATGTCAGTCTAAATGAATCCACTCCTCCCAGTCAATAATACCTACGTTCCTCGAGGCAGCGGCCGAGGAGGGGGAGTTGCAGTCATTTTTAACTCTAGTCTATTAATCAGCGCTAAACCTAAACTAGATTACGAATCCTTTGAAAGCCTTGTCCTTAGTCTTTTACATCCGACCTGGAAAACCTCGCAGCCTCTTCTATTTGTTATAGTGTACCGTGCTCCTGGCCCGTATTCAGAATTCTTATCTGAATTCTCAGAGTTTTTATCCAGTTTAGTCCTGAAATCAGATAAAGTTATTATTGTAGGCGATTTTAATATCCACGTGGACGTTGATAATGACTCCCTCGCTACTGCGTTTATCACATTATCAGACTCCATTGGCTTCACTCAAAGTGTACATAAGCCCACTCACCGTTTTAACCACACCCTCGATCTAGTTCTGGCATATGGAATTGAGATTAATAACTTAATGGTCTTTCCAGAGAATCCCTCTCTATCAGATCATTACTTAATAACTTTTGATTTCTGTCTACTTGACTACGCGCCACTCAGTAACAGGTACTATACTAGGTGTTTATCAGATAGTGCGGTAGCAAAATTTAAGGAAGTGATTCCATCGGCGTTAAATTTAATACCCTCTGTAAGTGAGGTTTCCCGTACTGACTTTAAAGTCTCCCAAATTGATCATCTCATCGATAGCGCTGCGGGCTCGCTGCGAACAACTCTCGACTCTGTAGCACCTGTAGTTCCCAAAGCAAAGAAAGTTTGCTCCCTGGTATAACTCCCAAACCAGAAAATTAAAGCAAATGTCGCGAAAATTTGAAAGGAATTGGCGATTAACCAAACTGGAAGATTCTCGTTTAATCTGGTTAGATAGTCTAAAAACATATAGGAGAGCCCTCCGCTATGCCAGAGCAAACTATTACTCATCATTAATAGAGGAAAATAAGAATAACCCCAGGTTTCTTTTCAGCACTGTAGCCAGGCTGACAGAGTGTCACAGCTCTATTGAGCCTTGTATTCCTTTAGCCCTTAGCAGTAATGATTTTATGAGCTTTTTTAATGACAAAATTGTAACTATTAGAGGCAAAATTCATGACCTCCTGCCCTCTAACAGTACTAATCTGCCTTCAAACACAGCTATAAGTGCTGATACATATCTAGATTGCTTCTCCCTGATTTCTATTCAACAATTGACCTCAATGATTTCTTCATCCAAGTCATCAACGTGTCTCTTGGACCCCATCCCAACTAGGCTACTTAAGGAAGTCTTACCTTTAGTTAACACTTGCATACTAGACATGATCAATATATCTTTATTAACAGGCTATGTACCAGAGCCTTTTAAGGTAGCTGTAATTAAACCTCTGTTAAAAAAGCCCACATTGGATCCAGAGGTGTTAGCCAATTACAGACCTATATCCAACCTTCCCTTTCTCTCAAAGATCCTTGAGAAAGTAGTCGCAGACCAGCTGTGTGACTTTCTCCATGATAATAATTTATTTGAGGAATTTCAGTCAGGATTTAGGGCCCATCATAGTACCAAGACAGCACTAGTTAGAATTACAAATGATCTCCTAATTGCTTCAGACCAAGGACTCGTCTCTGTACTTGTTTTACTAGATCTTAGTGCCGCATTTGACACAATTGACCATCAAATTCTGCTACAGAGACTGGAACATTCAATTGGCCTTAAAGGTTCTTCACTAAGCTGGTTTAAATCTTATTTATCCGATCGTTTTCAGTTTGTTCACGTTCATAATGAATCATCTTCACGTACTAAAGTTTGTTTTGGAGTACCTCAAGGTTCAGTGCTCGGACCAATTCTATTCACGCTATATAAAAGTGCGCATGCGCCAACCGTGCGTGCAGCCTGTTGCAGACTACAGACCCGTGGCATTGACCTCCCACAACATGAAGACCCTGGAGAGACTTGTCCTGGAGCAGCTCCGGCCCATGGTCAAGCCACTCTTGGACCCCCTCCAGTTCGCCTACCAGCCCTGACTTGGAGTGGAGGACGCCATCATCTACCTGCTCAACCGTGTCTACGCCCAACTGGACAAGCTGCCAAGCACTGTGAGAGTCATGTTTTTTGACTTCTCCAGTGCGTTCAACACCATCCGTCCAGCTCTACTGGGTGACAAGCTGACAGCTATGCAGGTGGATGCCTCTCTGGTGTCCTGGATTGTGGACTACTTGACTGGTAGACCACAGTACGTGCGCTTGCAACACTGTGTGTCAGACAGAGTGGTCAGCAATACCAGGGCCCCGCAGGGGACTGTCCTCTCTCCCTTCCTCTTCACCCTCTACACCACAGACTTCAGCTATTGCACTGAGACCTGCCATCTTCAGAAGTTTTCTGATGACTCTGCCATAGTTGGATGTATCAGCAAGGGTGATGAGGATGAGTACAGGGCTGCTGTGGATAACTTTGTCACATGGTGTGAGCAGAACCATCTGCAGCTCAACGTGGCAAAGACAAAAGAACTGGTCATGGATTTGAAGAGAACCAAGACACCGGTGACCCCGATTTCCATCCATGGGGTCAGTGTGGACATTGTGGAGGACTATAAGTACCTGGGGGTCCACATTGACAATAAACTGGACTGGTCTAAGAACACTGATGCTCTCTACAGGAAGGGCCAGAGCCATCTCTATTTTCTGAGGCGACTGAGGTCCTTCAACATCTGCCGGACTATGCGCAGGATTTTTTATGAGTCTGTGGTGGCCAGTGCTATCCTCTATGCTGTTGTGTGCTGGGGCAGCAGGCTGAGGGTGGCGGACGCTAACAGACTGAACAAACTGATCCGCAAGGCCAGTGACGTTGTGGGAATGGCGTGTGACTCTCTGGTGGTGGTGTCAGAGAGGAGGATGCTGTCTAAGCTGTTAACTATCTTGGACAATGTCTCACACCCACTCCACCATGTGCTGGTCGGGCACAAGAGTACTTTCAGTGGGAGACTCAGACCACCAAAATGCACCACTGAGCGCCACAGAAAATCATTCCTGCCTGTGGCCATCAAACTGTACAGCTCCTCCCTCTGAGTTGCCCTTGGACTGTTTCACCACTATCACCAACTCATGATAAATTATTACATATTTATTCCTAAATAATCTGTGCAATAACTGACTACATTGTTCAGTCTGTATATAAGGTTCCTGTATATATTGTAAATTATGTTGTGTGGTCTCTGCATATATATTTTGTAAATTATCTTCTTATATTTCTTATATTTTTACTTCTTTTTGCACTATATCTTCTTTCTACACTTGTTTGCACTATATCTTATTCTTTTTACACTTATAAGGAGCACCTGTAACGAAAACAATTTCCCCTTGGGGATCAATAAAGTATTTCTGATTCTGATTCTGATTCTGAAATGCTTCCCTTAGGTAACATCATTAGAAATCACTCTGTAAATTTCCATTGCTATGCGGATGATACACAGTTGTATTTATCGATAAAACCAGAAGAAACAGATCAATTAACTAAACTTCAGAAATGCCTTAAAGATATAAAAACCTGGATGAGCACCAATTTCCTGATGTTAAATTCAGACAAAACTGAGGTTATTGTTCTTGGCCCCAAACAGCTCAGAAACTCTTTATCTGATGATACAGTTTCTCTGGATGGCATTGCTCTGGGCTCTAGCATCACCGTAAGAAACCTCGGCGTAATATTTGATCAAGATTTGTCTTTTGACTCCCATTTAAAACAAACGCCTCGGATTGCATTTTTTCATCTGCGTAATATTGCGAAAATTAGGCCTATCCTGTCACTAAAAGATACTGAAAAATTGGTCCACACGTTACCTCGTTACCTCGAGGCTGGATTACTGTAATTCTCTATTATCAGGTAGCTCTAATAAGTCCCTGAAAACTCTCCAGCTAATCCAGAACGCGGCGGCATGTGTACTGACAGGAACTAAGAAACGAGATCATATTTCTCCTGTTTTAGCTTCTCTGCACTGGCTCACTGTAAAATCCAGAATTGAATTTAAAATCCTTCTCCTAACCTACAAAGCTCTACATAATCAGGCTCCATCATATCTCAGAGAGCTTATAGTGCCCTATTATCCCACCAGAAAACTGCGCTCTGAGAATGCAGGGTTACTCGTGGTCCCTAAAGTCTCCAAAAGTAGAACAGGAGCCAGAGCCTTCAGCTATCAGGCTCCTCTTTTGTGGAATCACCTTCCTGTTTTGGTCCAGGAGGCAGACACCGTCTCCACTTTTAAGACTAGACTTAAGACTTTCCTTTTTGATAAAGCTTATAGTTAGGGCTGGCTCAGGCCTGTCTTGGACCAGCCCCTAGTTAGGCTGACATAGGCCTAGTCTGCTGGGGGACCTCCTATAATACACAGAGCTCCTTCTCTCCTTCTCTCCCTCTCTCTCCCTTGCCAGTATTCATGTCCTGTTAATGCATCTCTCTAACCCGGGTCTACTGCATGTCACTAACTCGGCTTGTTCTCCGGAGCCTTTTGTGCTCCACTGTCTCGCAGGTTAACTCGTACAGCAGCTGTGCCTGGATGGTGTGTCGTGGTTGTGCTGCTGCCATGGTCCTGTCTGATGACTCCCACTGCTGCTGTTACTATTAGTCATACTTGTACTATTATACACATATCATTATTGTCACATACATATATAATCATATTATTAATATAATATCTGTTTCTCCTTATGTCTCATTGTGTCATATGGATTACTGTTAATTCATTATATTGATCTGTCCTGTACAACATCTATTGCTCGTCTGTCCGTCCTGGAAGAGGGATCCCTCCTTCAGTTGCTCTTCCTGAGGTTTCTACCATTTTTTCTCCCCGTTAAAGGGTTTTTTTGGGGAGTTTTTCCTTAGCCGCTGTGAGGGTCCTAAGGACAGAGGGATGTTGTATGCTGTAAAGCCCTCTGAGGCAAATTGTGATTTGTGATATTGGGCTTTATAAATAAAAATTGATTGATTGATTGAATTGAAACAGAAACACTCCAAATGTTAAACTAAAAACCACTAAACTCTTGTGTTAGCTTTTTTAATGACAAAATTGTAACTATTAGAGACAAAATTCATGACCTCCTGCCGTCTAACAGTACTAATCTGCCTTCAAACACAGCTATAAGTGCTGATACATATTTAGATTGCTTCTCCCTGATTTCTATTCAACAATTGACGTCAATGATTTCTTCATCCAAGTCATCGTGTCTCTTGGACCCCATCCCAACTAGGCTACTTAAGGAAGTCTTACCTTTAGTTAACACTTACATACTAGACATGATCAATATATCTTTATTAACAGGGCTATGTACCACAGTCTTTTAAGGTAGCTGTAATTAAACCTCTGTTAAAAAAGCCCACATTGGATCCAGAGGTGTTAGCCAATTACAGACCTATATCCAACCTTCCCTTTCTCTCAAAGATCCTTGAGAAAGTAGTCGCAGACCAGCTGTGTGACTTTCTCCATGATAATAGTTTATTTGAGGAATTTCAGTCAGGATTTAGGGTTCATCATAGCACCGAGACAGCACTAGTTAAAATTACAAATGATCTCCTGATTGCTTCAGACAAAGGACTCGTCTCTGTACTTGTTTTACTAGATCTTAGTGCCGCATTTGACACAATTGACCATCAAATTCTGCTACAGAGACTGGAACATTCAATTGGCCTTAAAGGTTCTGCACTAAGCTGGTTTAAATCGTACTTATCCGATCGTTTTCAGTTTGTTCACGTTCATAATGAATCATCTTCACGTACTAAAGTTTGTTTTGGAGTACCTCAAGGTTCAGTGCTCGGACCAATTCTATTCACGTTATATATGCTTCCCATAGGTAACATCATTAGAAATCACTCTGTAAATTTCCATTGCTATGCGGATGATACACAGTTGTATTTATCGATTAAACCAGAAGAAACGGATCAATTAACTAAACTTCAGAAATGCCTTAAAGATATAAAAACCTGGATGAGCACCAATTTCCTGATGTTAAATTCAGACAAAACTGAAGTTATTGTTCTGGGTCCCAAACACCTCAGAAACTCGTTATCCGATGATATAGTTTCTCTGGATGGCATTGCTCTGGGCTCTAGCACCACCGTAAGAAACCTCGGCGTAATATTTGATCAAGATTTGTCTTTTGACTCCCATTTAAAACAAACGCCTCGGATTGCATTTTTTCATCTGCGTAATATTGCGAAAATTAGGCCTATCCTGTCACTAAAAGATGCTGAAAAATTGGTCCATGCGTTTGTTACCTCGAGGCTGGATTACTGTAATTCCCTATTATCAGGTAGCTCTAATAAGTGCCTGAAAACTCTCCAGCTAATCCAGAACGCGGCGGCACGTGTACTGACAGGAACTAAGAAACGAGATCAAATTTCTCCTGTTTTAGCTTCTCTGCACTGGCTCCCTGTAAAATCCAGAATTGAACTTAAAATCCTTCTCTTAACTTACAAAGCTCTAAATGATCAGGCTCCATCATATCTCAGAGAGCTCATAGTGCCCTATTATCCCACCAGAACACTGCGCTCTGAGAATGCAGGGTTACTTGTGGTCCCTAAAGTCTCCAAAAGTAGAACAGGAGCCAGAGCCTTCAGCTATCAGGCTCCTCTTTTGTGGAATCAGCTTCCTGTTTCGGTCCGGGAGGCAGACACCGTCTCCACTTTCAAGACTAGACTTAAGACTTTCCTTTTTGATAAAGCTTATAGTTAGGGCTGGCTCAGGCTTGTCTTGGACCAGCCCCTAGTTAGGCTGACATAGGCCTAGTCTGCTGGGGGACCTCCTATAATACACAGAGCTCCTTCTCTCCTTCTCTCCCTCTCTCTCCCTTGCCAGTATTCATGTCCTGTTAATGCATCTCTCTAACCCGGGTCTACTGCATGTCACTAACTCGGCTTGTTCTCCGGAGCCTTTTGTGCTCCACTGTCTCGCAGGTCAACTCGTACCGCAGCTGTGCCTGGATGATGTGTCGTGGTTGTGCTGCTGCCGTGGTCCTGCCTGATGCCTCCCACTGCTGCTGTTACTATTAGTCATACCTGGACTATTATACACATATCATTATTGTCACATACATATATAATCATATTATTAATATAATATCTGTTTCTCCTTATGTCTCATTGTGTCATATGGATTACTGTTAATTCATTATATTGATCTGTCCTGTACAACATCTATTGCTCGTCTGTCCGTCCTGGAAGAGGGATCCCTCCTTCAGTCGCTCTTCCTGAGGTTTCTACCACTTTTTTCTCCCAGTTAAAGGGGTTTTTTTGGGGAGTTTTTCCTTAGCCGCTGTGAGGGTCCTAAGGACAGAGGGATGTTGTATGCTGTAAAGCCCTCTGAGGCAAATTGTGATTTGTGATATTGGGCTTTATAAATAAAATTGATTGATTGATTGATTGATTAACATGCCACAAAGTTAACAAAATAAAAAAAAAAATAATAATAATAAAATAAATGAATTTTTTTTAAATCAAAGATTCACAGGTGGCACACAGCAGTGTTGTCAAAAATACCGACTTATCAATACATATCGATTCTGAGTATATGAAACTGTTTCAATACTCATTTTCTGCAGTATCAATAAACCAGTGCCACCTGCACTCTCATACTCATTCTTATTGTACATGTTTACTACATTCAGTCTGCTGTTCTCCAATAATAACCAACAAAAAAATGTTGTGTTCATGTCATAGCCTTGTTTATTTATCAATAAACAGAAAATTTTAATTTTATGCCTTCAAAGTTAGTTTTTCCCCATTGTACTGAAATTATTAAATTTTCAAGACATTGAATCACAGTTAGAAATTTCAGTATTGTGAACACAGTAGCACACAGTAACTAAGGAAGCAAAGTTTAGGGAGATGTCATTATGATACATGGTTTAACAAAGCAGTACCTGCAGGCAGAGAACTTTATTGTTTTACCTTCAGTTTCACTAACATCTAACATTTGTTCTACACTCAAACTAGTTGCTGACAAAGCTTAGCAGTGGCTAAGTTAGCTATATCTGCAATGCCAAGGATGGACTGGAATCCTCCAATCCTTCTTTAGTCGTCTATGCTGTCATTTCTATTTCTAGGACAAAGTGTGATTCTTAAGTTGCCTTATTTATTGGTTTTATCATTTATCAGACATTTTTGGCAAGATTATGGGCTGTTACAACATATTAACCACAAAACTGACAACAGGCAGCAGCAATACACTCAGGTGAGAAATTCTGACATGGAATGTCTGTGTATGTACTCACAGTCTTCCCCCACTGGTCCAGCGGAGCACTGTGCTGGAGGGTCTCTCTGCAGGTCATTCAGCTCCTGCTCAACGCAGCAGAAACACTTGTGTTAGTTATTCAGCTCAGTGGGCACTGATCAAATGTTATACTGCTTTTTCAATTCAGCAACAACTTGAGATCACATTTGAATCAAACTACTGTGATCTTCTCCCCTGGTTTTCCTGTTGATTACTGAAGGTTGAGTTTCTGTTGAGTAAGTGATCTTTGTGATTAATGCTGATAATATCTACACAGTTTTCTTTTTCTATTTCACACAAGCCATAAAACTAAAACCTCCATTTCATGTGTACCACAAACTTTATCAGATAACAGCAAAAAAAATGACGAGGAAAAAAAATAATTAACACAAGGTCATCTAGCTTTGACTGTTCCTCTACACCATATCTTGTGGTACTTATTGAGGAGTAAGTGGACCCTGAGTTAAGATTTTTTTTACTCACTCTCACACCAATAAAGTTGCCTCTTTTTCTTTTTTTCTCCACAATCTCCTCTTTTCTTCAAACGGATGTTAGTGCCACCAATGTGTTTAAGCTACAATAGGTAACTTTTGTTTAATAAAATGATAACAATAACATTTTGTCATATTTGTTGAAACTGTGACTGTCACTGTCAGATAATTTGTGAAACAACCAATATGGTTCCTCTGGGTCCTATAGTGCTTCTAACGGCATTTGCAAGAATTCTCCATGCCTGAATAAAAACAACCGATCAGAGCCAGGAGGAGTCTCTAACACTTTATAAGGGTTACCTACGGTAGCTTTTAAGGTGTACTTCAGGAGTCCTTAGCCCCTTTTAAACTACCTCTTCAAGCAAGAATTTCACATTGTTATTCTGCAACACTGTTCTGTACAGGGTTGCAACAGTATGAGATTTCACTGTACAATAACCATCTCAGAAAATATCGCAGCTTCACTGTATCACGGTACTACAGAATTTATATACTTATCAGTCAGAATGGCCCTTAAAGAAATGAACATGGAAGGGTTATTGTTGGTTGTACAAACATTTTATTACTATAACTGAAACTTGAAACCATTTTGTTAATAGAAGTATGTGTAAAAAATAGCTAAAGGGGACATTCAACGCCCAGTCCAATATCGTAGAAATGAAAATGTACACAGTATGATAATCGTTTACTTTTATATCACAGTATACCTTGAACCTAGCATATCACTGCAACCCTTATCCTGTATAAAAGGTACAATAGCGGAATGGGGGGAGAGTTATCTCGCCTTTAAGTTGGCAAGGTAGCAACAGCGCTGAAACGATGTCTATATAAACAGGACAGCTGGCAGGACGGGATCATGTTATGTATGGCAACCCACCAACGAAAGATTTAAAAAGTAACTGGTAGCAGCTAACTCATAAAAGAACAGTGGACTCTGCTTATTGGGAAAACAATGAGGTCCAGGCAGGAGCTCCTTACCCTCTAAGCAGAGGACGAGATCAGCCGCCATATAACAGAGACAGTAAATGATTGTTACTGTTTAGAAAATGCTGCCAAGGGGAATGTTATATGTCACGTTTTGTTCCATGTCACACCTCTTTTGCTTCCCTGATGCCAGCATCCTGTCTGAAATCATACACTGGAGCAGAATGATGTCACGTTGTTTGGTTCTGTGTAAAAATGCAAAGGCACCCAGAAGGGACTATGCTGCAGCACTATAGCACCATCTCTGTGTAAAAAGGGCTCTTGCATGGTAAATGTTCATATCTTTCCAAAACCCCAATTTTTTTAGACAGGCTTGCTGTTATTAATTTCCAAGCTAAGACCAAGATATCCCTGACATAATTTGGGTTATTTTCTCAGATGCTTGAAAGTTTCTCCAAAGCCAAAGAAAATATAAAACTGCTTTCCCAGGCTGAGTAGTTTACTACTCATGACAAGTGCTAATCTTCATGTGCACAGTTGAGTGCCCCTTTAAGTCAACATAAAGAGTAGACCATTTGAGAAGTTTGGCTTGTTTTATGAATGAGAGAATAAAAATAAAGTTTTGGTAGACGAACAGGTCGCTACAGTCAAAAAGAATTGAATATTACTCAGCTTCTAATCCCTAAACAGGAATTTTTCATTGTGATATAACCACTAGGCCACTAGCTCCCAACATAGGGGTCCTAAGGGACGAGGCCCTCTTGATTTTAAGGTGTGCAGGGAAACTTTTCTTGAAAATTATACAGTAAGCCTGTATCTCAGCATTTCATTTATTTTTGAATGAAGAAAACTAGATGCATGTGTTATTTTTAAAGTTTAGATCATTATTTATGATATAAACTTGAAAAAAAAATCTTGCAAAACAAGGGCATGTTGAAGACCTGAACTCAAGCTATATTCACAAAGCCTTCACGCTCTGCTTGACAGCCTTGTCCTGCATTAGAATAGTATACAATTAAAAAAAAAAACAAAGAGCTAACAGCATAATGGCCAAGCGCCACAGAGAAGAAAACATTGAATTTGTCAAAAAGAACCTATTAAGCTGATGTATGACAGTTAAAAATTAAAACCCCATAAAGTAGACTAGGGATGCGCAATTATATCGGCACATCACTGGTATCAGCCGATACTGGTTTTAAAATGAACTATCAGAATTGGCTAACATGCTTTTTCTTATTCTGCCCAATGAATGAGTATTAAATACAAAGAAAAGTATTCTGTTTCATGTGTCCATCTGCTGGTGGGCTATCATGATAAGAGTATGCATGCATAATATGATGTTAGTTTCACTACAAAAGAGACTCGATGATCACTAAAATTAGCTAGGGAAAAAAGTGGATATTGCGATACTGTTATCGGTTATCGGCCACATATGTTGTTATATACTGCATATTGAATATTGGCAATAAACCCTACATTGTGCATCCCTAATGCAGACACAGAATTGTATAAAAAGTTGCTAAAAATATCAGGAAAACTCATCTCTGATGCAATATTCACAAGAAATAAAATAATCTGCCCAAAATTCATCAAAATCTCTGTTTTACACAAACTTCCTGCTGATATTTTGTGTGCTATTTGAGTTATTGTACAATTTATCATTTGTTTTATACTGACTGTCAGGGATCGTGAGTTTACTCAATGATAGAAAAGAGATCCCTTAAGGAAAAAGGTTGGGAACCACTGCACTAGGCAATCACAAAGCATTTACAGCAAGAAAAATATGGCAGGGCAGTCTGAGATTGCAAATCTAAGTAATAAAAGATAACAGTGTATTATTATTTTAATTGTCACTAATTACCAAACATCTGCAGCATCAGCAGGGTAAAGGGTACACAATGATTTTGGGTGTGGTGTTTAAAAAATGATTAGCTCCATAAGGATATTGGCCTGTATTGGTTTTTACAGTGCCACTTCACCAAATAGCAGACATGCCTTACTGATGTTTCAGTGGGAAACAACTTTCCCCAAGAGGCCTGCACTTTCCCTCAGCCATCCTTCCCTCACGTTACTTCCTGGCTGGAAAGGAATGTTATGACGGAGTAGAAGAGCCTTCAAGAACTTCCCTGTGAGCTCTACCTATGTTAAAGCTTTCATCAAGTGCACACAATTAACTGAATCATTGCGTTTTATCGCATCACTGTTATGTCCTACTCTTCAATGCAAATCTTGGCCTTCATTAGGACTTGTGGTTGTCTAGCGATACTGTACATGATGCGTCCCCGGTGTCTATCAACCTCTAATATTCTACTGAAGCAATTCCCCCTGACAACACTATCCAAGTGGCAGAGATAACTTGGATACAAAAACGAACAAACAGATAGAAATGAATGGTATATTGTGCTAAGAAGTAACTTCCCTGGTCACTGCAGTGCTTGTCTACCGGCAAAAGGACAGGTGCAATAGCATTGCTGTCAAGTTACTTAGACAAGTTACAGATAAGTGACAGCTTCAAAAACAGTGACAGATTGTCATGGAAGCAGCCAAAACAGTTACTAAGCTAGCTAAATTGTTAGCGAGCTATCACGAAACTTTGAAGTTGTCATTAGCTGCTGTATCTGTTCTGAAAGTTGTCAACAAACAAATTATTTCAAAAAACGTCACGAAGTTAGCCAGAAGTTGCTTTAATGCGGGGATAGCGTGAAAAATGTTGTTAAAGATCTTTTCTGTGGAAATAAACTCTCCCATTAGCCTCAGCTGGGCCAGTTAGCTACCGTTAGCTGGCAAGCATAGCTAGTCAGTCAAATTTACCTTCTGTATTCTTTTCAGTGCCATATTGACTGATGCGGTTTGCTCCTCAACTCACGACGACTCGCTCTTTATTTCAATTACAATATTATTGCCGACGAAGTCAATGGCTGTTGTTTATTCCCTGAGTACTTCGACAGCCGGGGATGTGTTTGTGTTTTTAATAAAACCTCTTTTGTTTCCGCTTTCTCCTTTTTACGGTTGCTCATCCGAAGTGGATTATGGGAAACGTAGTTCTGAATGTTGCAATTTGTCGTGACGGGGTTTATAGCTATGATAATGCCACTAGAAGTCTTATAGCTCTCTTCTTGAAGACAAGGTGCTGGTTGAGTTTATTTATAAGCAAATAAGTCTCTATTTTGATCAAGTTAAAAGGGAAAATAAGTTCAGTGTTTACTGGAAGCTCTTAAAATTTGAAATTCAGACTGCCTTCAGGAAAGCTGGTGTTAGAAAGGCTAAGGCTTATAAGTCAAGAGAAACTGACATCATCTACAAAATTATGAATTTATCTCATATCTCATATGATCATCTAAATGAAACACAGAAAGTTACTCTAGCTAATCTTCAACTTGACCCAGAAAGCAAAAGGAGCATTTGTCCGCTCTAGCGAAGGTGGCTTGAGGAAGGAGAAAAGAATACAAGCTATTTCTTTAAATTAGAAAAGCAACGCTCTCAGTACAATACTCTCAAATGGGGTCCTCTTAACAAACCACTCTGATATCTCAGAGTTTGTATTAGTATTAGTTTGTAGTGATTTTTATAGTAACTTATAGTCAAAGTTGAACCAATCAAGTCTGAATGACTTCTTTGACTCTCTTAACTCGGAGAATATAAACACCATCTCTGAGATGGATAAATCTAAGTGCAATTCTCCCATGCAGCTGACAGACATTGCTGATGCCATAGATCACTTAAAATTAAACAAATCTCCTGGCAATGATGGCTTAACAGCCGAATCTTATAAAAAAAATGCCAAACTAATCATCCCATTCTTACATAATGTCTATTTAGAATGTCTCAACAACGGGGCCCTTCCCCCTTCCATGACACAAAGTATCATAACATTACTTCCAAAGCCCCAGAAAGACCATTTACATCTTGAGAATTGGCACCCTATAAGTCTATTAAACAATGACTACAAAATTCTAGCCTCCCTCTTGGCTAAGAGAATAAAACATGTCTTAGACAACATTATTGATGAGTGTCAATCCGGCTTCATTCCAGGAAGATTAATTTCTAATAATATCTGGCTAGTGCTTGATTTGATAAATTATTCACATTTCTTATCAGATGATAGCTTTTTACTTTATCTTGATTTTTACAAAGCCTTCCGTACCATTGAACACCCATTTATTCTCAGAGCCCTTGCCGTATTCGGTTTTGGACATAAATTTATAAATGCAATGCAAACCATTTATAAATATAGCAATGCCTCAATCAAGCTACTATATGGCACAACTCATAGATTTAATATAGAGAGAGGAATCTGCCAAGGGTGCCCAATTTCACCATTTCTTTTCCTTCTGCCTATGAAACTTTTAGCCACTCATCTTAAAAACAATAATACAGAGGGCATTTTAGTAGCAGATCGATCTTCATTAATAAGCCAACTAGCAGATGATACCACCCTATTCCTGAAAAATAAGGAACAAATTCCATTGGCTTTAAATAATATTAGGTCATTCTCAGAGGCTTCAGGCCTGACATTAAATCTAGTGTGAATTGTTCCCTTTAAGCTCCTCAGTAGATGACTCCATTTTAAGTATCCCTGTTAAAAAAGAATTCAAGTACATAGGCATCATGATTTGCAGAGACCAGAGGAGGAGGTCTACAATTAATTTTGACCCCCTCATACTTAACATTCAAAGAAAGCTCAACTCTTGGTTACAGAGAGTCCTGTCAATCACTGGTCGAATTTTGCTATCCAAGACTGAAGCCTTATCCCGTGTTATATACCCTGCAATGGTTTTAGATGTTCCTCCAGAAATATGCAGGAAATTAGATAAATTGCTTGTGGATTTTGTTTGGAAATCCAGATCTCACTTGATCAAAAAAGTGTAATGCTTGCTGATTACACTTCAGTTGGATTCAATCATTGATTTCTCCCTCCTCAATAATTATTTTAAGTTTAATGGATTAAGCTATTTCTGAAGGATCCCTCCTCCATATGGAACTGTATTCCTAACTTTTTATTCAAGGCTGTAGGGGGTTTCAACTTTTTTATCCATTGTAATTATAATATATCTAAACTCCCCCTGGCACTGGCCAACTGTCATAAACAAATGCTATCCTGTTGGTCACTCATGTACAACCACAACTTCTCTCCTCACACGTATTTCATGTGGAACAACAAGGATATTACATACAAGAAAAAAAAACACTATTTTACCACTCGTGGTTTGACAAAAAATATCATTTTAGACTCACAATTATTTAATGAAAATGGAGAGTTGTTAACTTATGGGGAATTTATGGACAGTTTCTCTTGACCCTCCCTGTACCCCCAACAGAGTATGCAATCATTTTTGATGCCACCCCTTCGGGTGTCAGGTTACTCCTCCATTCCTGCCTAAAGGCCCTTCTTGCTCTCCACCCTCTTTGGACTCCCCTACTCTCTTTGTAGATAATTGTCCTCTAGTTACTACAGACATATATATTGCACTGTTGTATATACATATATATATATACACATACATACATACATACATACATATGTATGTGTGCGTATGTATATATATATATAAAAGGGTCATATAACATATAATGTATCGCCTACTTAGCATCTCAGCCAGCCTTTGCAATTTTGTTGCACTCCACAACTTTTAAGCATTTTTCAAGGCATTCATGGGTTTCCATTCATTTCCTTACGGTATGCTGATATTAGCATACTCTTAAACTTGATTGAGTTTTGAAAGTCTACAGCTGACACTAATTCTGCATTCATCACTGCTGCGGTTTGTTTGCACATTGATTTGAAAAGTCTGCACTGATTTACTTTGCAAACACAATGCACATGCAGAAATCAATAGCCAGAAAAAAAGATCTGAAAATCTCAAACATACATTTAGCATATATTCTTAGGTATCAATGAATTATATTTAAGGAGCTAAAGCTTAAAAAACACTAGTGTCTAAGTGTAATTTGTCAGTCTTCCAACAGGTGGTACAGTTTAAGAAGATTAGAATTGATGCCTGACACTAAAAATGGAATCAAAGCTGACAATTTTCAGGAGCGCCTAAAAGACTGCATCATTCCATTGCTTCATCATTGCTTCAAGAATAAGAGAATAAGAAAAGAAAGAAAGAAAGACAAAAAGAACGAAAGAAAGAAAAGGGAAAGAATGCACTGTTTTTTTTTTTTTTTAATTTTTTTATGATTTAACTTTTTATTGTTTTTTCAACATTAGAACAGACAGTTCATTACAGAAGCACAACATTCTAAAAATAATAAGGGAAAAAAAAGGACATGCACATTCTTCTTGGCGATGTGTAACACAGGATGTCGTGTAACATTGATACCACAACATATTGCATGTCATGTTCTTCCACTTAGCATAAACACATAATGCACACAGACAAAGTTTAGGCCCCAGAGATATCCTTTGAAACATTAATCACCTTTACCAAACATCTCCAGATAGGCACCTCCATTTCTTTTTGAAAACCTTACACTATTACTAACTTTGTGTACTGTATAAGCTGCTCAGAAGAAGCTATCCTCGCCAGCTCATCACTCCATTCTTTGAGGCTGGTTTTGTCTTTTGACTTCAAGTGTCTCAGCACTGTTGTGTTCCCTGTGATGAGGGCTAGTTTCACCCAGGAACATACGTACTTTTGACGACAGGTTAGTCTCCATTGGTAAGATGCCCAATATATATAATGCTGGACCCTCAATGAGGTCTGTTTTCAGTATTTTGTTTATACATTTCACAACAGCTGACCAGAAGTCACGTACCATTTCACATTCATAAAACATATGGATCAATGTGCCCCTTTCTTTGTTGCAACCCAAACAGCTATCATCTTTCCTAAGACCCAGGCATTTTTGATGGTGTCAAATAATTCCTATTTATTATTCTAAATGAGATTAATCGTGTCTGCATGTCTCGGGCTATGGAGTACCACGACTGTACTGCTTTTGTCCAGACTTCCCCATTCATAGATATTCCAGGATCCTTTTCCCATTTACGCTTAACACCCTCATAGTTTGGGGACTGACATGCAAACTTATTTTGTTAAAAAAAAATAAAAATAAAAAATAAATTCAAAAGGTGCCCAGAAGTTGGTGCTATGCTCCTGATGACAGGCAAACTCTGTCTACTGATGCAGATCATAAGATGTGGTAGAAAGCTCCAGAGAGAGCAAGCATCTGGTCCATGAGTTAAGATTACATTGTCAAATTACTAGAAAATACTTTTGTAACACTGACGCCCACAACATACAGCAAAATTCATCCAAACTGTAGTTTACCAGTACAGTACATACTGATACATAAAGTACCTGTAAGTACGAGAGAATACAATGCGAAATTAAGGAATTAAAGCATAGCAATGTGGGAACATAAAAAGAATGAACACTATTTTTCACCAGTGGGTGCATATCTTAATATTACAGTATGACCTACTGAATAACAAAGCTGGATGTCCGGGGAAACGTTGGGTAATGAGTTCTGTAGCACTTTATGTATGACCATATACTACAAACTACAAAGTTGGGTCATTTCATAAATTTCAAAGTCAACATATCATTTGTAACAGTAAATTTGCTTAAAGCAATTTACACTCACATCAAAAATTGAGACAGAGTCAGTCCCGGGTCCTCCATAGATTACAGCACACACCCCAGTCGCTTAACACTCTTTATCCAGGTATATGCCCCCTATGTGTGAAGTGCAAAAAAGAGGTTGGATCTTACATACACTGCATCTGGCGCTGCCCTTTGATACTTTTTTAATTTTTGGGATAAAGTTTCAAAGGAACTCAATTCTATTTTTCAGAAGGAAATTCAAATGGACCCCTGTCTATTTTTGCTGAATGTTGCAGCTCAGAGGCTCCCTTTAACATGTCCAGCAAAAGCTCTTGAACAAACTCCTACTAGCAAGAAGGTGTATTCTGTTTCAGGGGATTAAGCCCAGACCTCCTACTGTCAATCAGTGGCATCGTTAAATCTTTAAAGTTTTGCCGATGGAACGCCTGAACTCACTTTTAAAAGGGCATGAGACCTTGGCACAGCAGACACAGCAGCAGACCTTGTACTTAGGAGACATGGTACTATAGATTGGCACCCTTTGAGTACCCCTTGAATGCTTAAATCTCTCTCATGTATATGTTGATTCTCTGAATTGGTTGTGCTCCCCCTGAATTGTGATTCTATCTAGACTTTGTAATCTTCACACAATGATCTCTCATGTAATGTGTGTGTCTGTATGTAATGCTGCTGTCTTACAGTCGTTTTCTCCCAATCCCCAAAGGTCTGTGTTGTGCTCTTCATCTCTGCTTTCATGTGTGTTTTATGTCGAGATTACAAGATTAAACTTGAAATTTTAGGAGAAAAAAAGTCACAGATTAGTCAGGTGACATAGTTTAAAAAGCTGGGGGTGACAGTAACATACGTTTTAATAATACCAAAGTAATATAATGCATTACCAACAGAATCTCAGGTGATATTACATTTACAATGTCATGTTACCGCCCTAAAACTGTTTGTTTTCATTTTTCATGCATCCACACTGATTCACACTGCCACCTTTACTTCAGTAGGTGCGCCACCAGAAAAAAACATCCTCTGAGGGTTGTTGTGTCATATTACAGACTACATTATAGAAGAGTGCCACCAATGATAGCACATCTGGGTGAAGCTGCACTGTGCGCTATCATGTTCAATGTGTTCCCATCCATATACCTGCAATGTATCCCATTCTGCTTTGCATCCTAAGGCTGCTTGACCTGTAATATTAGCTAGCTCAGTGATGCTAGGTAAGCTAGCATTAGATGCACGTTTCCCTCCTGTGTGCATATGGTTGGCAGGTGTAATTCAGTAGAAAGAAAAGTTTCAACATGAAGCTGCTCACAACAAGGTCTGGGGAACTTGTTTTCTTTCTACCAAACCACACCAGAGCAAACCATATCACTGCACAGTAGGAAGCGTGTACCTACTGCAAGCTTACCTAGCACCAGTGAGTTGGCTAACATTACAGCAAATCGGAGGAGGATGCCATTAATGTTTACATCTTGCACTGTCACGAGCACGAGCCTCTTGTCCATGAGTAGACACACGCTTCCCTCTGTGTAGGGATATGGTTGGCGGTTGTAGCTCAGTAGGAAGAAAATAGTTCCTAAATGAAACTGCTCACAACAAGGTCTGTGGACTATCTTGAGTAACCGGTCATGATTTCTGGAAAGAGACTTTGCTGTCAACTTTTTCAAATGTTTTTTTTTTTTTTGGTCTTTGAGCCCCACAAGCGGAGTGCTATCTAGTCCCATTACATTGGAGAGAAGGCAGATATGGCCGATATCTCCAACACTCTAGAACTCCCAACTGGCCACAGGGCCCCAGAATTCCCCTTAGTCATTAGTTCAAGGTCCACAAAGTTTAATATATTCAGCATCATATTTGTCTTTGGCCATGTCATCGAGCTAGTTTGCTGTCTCTGTTAAGTAGCTGTCTGTTAGTCACTCACCACACAGCTGGAAATTGCACTTCAAAATAAAAGCTTGTGCCTGAAATTCACTGTGCTTTAAAATAAAGTGTGTTTTTTACAAACTTGACACATTCACGGTCACACGGTTACTTGTGGTCCATTCAGAATGGACCCATGACCCACTTTTGGACCGCAACCCACCAGTTGGGAACCACTGTTCTAGGTTGATAAATAGCACTTCAGGTGAGAGAAGAATATGTATTTTTGATTTTTTGGAGTGAAGTGTCCCTTTAAAAAAATAAGCCAGAGTTGTCAAATGTTAAATGTTGCTAAATGAAAGTAATTGAATACAGTCTGTAATTAGTACAAATTTTGATTTATATCAGAGGCTTTCAAGTCACAGAAAAAGTAGGCTGTAAATCTGACCTGACAATTAATGCCAGAGTTTGATACTCTGTGCTACAGACACATTTAAACTGGCACCAAAAAGTCTTGTCATGTACAATGACCAAAAAAGGGAAAAAACTGTTCAGGAGTCATCAAATTCTATGAAATCTCTGAGTCCTTACATCATGTAGAGAAAAGACAGTATCTTTCAGTAGTTTATTTTGTCATCAGCCTTTAAGTCAAGTCAATTTAAGTAAAAAAAAAAAATCCAATAACTGAAGATATACTGAGGTAAGGTCAAATTTCATTCAGTTTTTTAACCGTTCTTAGTTCTCATTCTCCAGTACCCTTTAGACACCTGTCTCTATCTTGAGAAAATTTGGGTGGACTGTGAAAACGCAGGGACCATTATCGATAACACAGATAATGTCAAGAATGCAGCCCATTAAGATCTGGGTCTCTATGTTCAACTTATATAATACAGACAGATATCATTTGCCAAATGAGAGAAGTAATGCTGCCATTTGTACATTCTGTGAGACAAATGTAGGCCCACAGCATAAACACTCATTATGTTGTTATGAACAAGAGCACAGACCGGACAGCACTTCATTTCACTGTAAACAGAGCTGCAATCTGTTTACGGATCCCACTGTGTGTTTATGGGACTTTAGGCCAATAAGGGTGATAGCATGAACTTTCAACAGATAAGTGTAATTGTCAGTGCAATTAGGGACGTGGACCCGTCTGGAATTATGGAGGGGGGGGGGTGCTCATATCAGGTCCTCAGATAATTTGTTTTATATGCATTCCATTACATACTAGACTGTCATGCTGTATTTTAATTTAAAAAAAGCATTGGGAGCATTGGGAGATCCCTAGAAACAATCCAGTATCCTACTGTTACCAATTAACTATCATAACACTGTGGACTTTATTGCAATAAAAGGTTGTCTTTGATACTAACAGACTTATTATTGAAGGGTCATAAAGCAAGCCTCACTAGTGGAACATCAATATTCATATTACCCAGCACTCATCACTGCATATCTGACAAAAATATCAAGGATGTAAGCAATTAATAATTTAATCGAATAGTTTTTTAGGAGTGCACAATAATATCGGCACGTCATCAATATAGGCCAATACTGACCTAGGGATAGGTTTAATGATGATTTTATACCACAGGGAAAGGATAATCCCACTATCAAAACCAGCTTGAAACAACTCAGATAGGTCTTTTGCTTCAGAACTCTAACTAACACCTTGCCTGAGTCCGGACCTTGGCATCCATCTACTCCACCAAGTGTAAAGAGTTGACAATTCTGTGTAATATCAGGGAAGCTATATCAGCTACTGGAAAAATCCACACTGCGAAAAAGTCATTACTTTCATACAGTGGTGTGGCGGTAGTTAACAGTGGTGTAGTAGTAGTTGACAGTGTTGTAGTGGTAGTTTACAGTGGTGTGGTAACTGACAGTGGTGTAGTTATAGTGCAACTTAATCCCTAAAATGACAAAATTTACTATTGCAATAATTAACTGGGATTAATTAAGTTAGTTGGGCGCCAGACAAGCAATTACGTCAGCCATTGAGGGTACAGGGAAGCAGCCTAGGCCTTATCTGCCCCATGCTACAAAATAACAAATAATCAAGTCAAATAGCAGTTTCAAACAAGTTATTATTTCATACTCTCTTTTCATTAATCAGGACACTAGAAACCCATTAAACACAACATTTTATAACAAACTTAAGCCATTTCATTTTTAAGAAAACATAATGAAACAAAAAAAAAAACAATGTCCCAAAAGTCTTAATAGGAGTCCTTCTTCTCCATGTCCATCATAAAAATGTGGGTGTCTGTGTAGGTGTGTGTAGGGGGTTTCAGTTAGTCTCAGGGGTTAAGGGGGAAAATCCAGTTTGTACAATAAGGAGAGAGGGGAATGGGGATGGCGTACCAGAGTTTATTGTATGAGTGTGAGTTGAATGAGTGAAGATAGATTTGAGGAGAGCCTTTGACTAGCGTGAACGTTCCAAACAGTTACCACATTATTTAGCATTTCCATGAGTGATCCAGGGTCAGACATCAGATGAGCTAAAAGGTAAAAAAATACTCAAATCCACTCTTGATGATTTTCAGTACTGGAGTACAACTCAGCAGTTTCCAGCTCCTGAATCCTCCGCTCCACAACAACAATCACAATCCAACAATCAACAATCCTTCATGGTCACACTGTCATTCCCCAAGATTCTCTAAAGAAGGGAGAACTCACCGCAAGGAGCTTGTAATGATCAGTCAAAAAGAGAATGACTTGTATGCCGAAAATGTTCTATTTCATATGCAGTCAACACGCCACCGTA
This sequence comes from Cephalopholis sonnerati, assembly GCA_019142605.1. Taxonomy (NCBI): domain Eukaryota; kingdom Metazoa; phylum Chordata; class Actinopteri; order Perciformes; family Serranidae; genus Cephalopholis; species Cephalopholis sonnerati. Next base: position 4,039,771 of record JAGQAX010000020.1, read on the forward strand.
TGGGTCACTCTCTCTGAGGGTGAGCTGTTTCAGGAGACAATATAGCAAATTAACACCTCCACCCCCTGGGCGCAATCAAAGCCTACTAATACAGGTGCGTGATCACCTACTCAGTCTCTTTTTCTCCTCCTGGAGTGAGTTAGAATTGATTTCAGAGACGTGATTCTGTGAATTTATTGAAACATATACTTATCTGCCTTCTTCCTGCAGGAGCTGATCGTTGATCGCGGTAAGGAAGAGTGTGCGGATCATTTGGATTGTTTTTGTTTGGTGTGGCACTGCGAGGATCATCTTTTCCCGTGAGGGAGAACGCTACCTTCCGTGGCTGACATTGTTTGTTTTTCTCAGGCTGAGAGGAGCCGCTGCGGCCGGGAGGTCATACACTACCTGAAGCTTTATTCCACACCTGAACTATCATCGCGCCCAGTCCGAGAGGCAGCCTGTTGGCATGCCAGACCATGTCACAGGGCAGTGATGTCGAGATTTTCCCCTCTCCAGCAATTCCCCCGGGGCAAGCTGGTCAGCAGGTGGAGAGTGAGCTGGAGACGGAGCGGGGATGTGATTGATCGCTCACGGGTAAGCGGCGCGGCCGGAAGAGGAAGCGTCCTGAGGCGGAGATCGGACAGCTGCAGCTGCAGGTGCAAGCTATGCAGAATACCCTGCAGGAGCTTGTTCATGCTCGGCATCCTTTAACGCTGGCCAGATACAGAGGTCTGGGGTAATGATCCAGATGTGCTTTCTATCGCAGAAGGTCTGCATGATCCCCTGTCTGAGGAGGATGGCCAGTCGCAGTCTGATTTTGGAGATAGTTCCTCGCAGGCTTCGGAGCCTGGGCTACTGGATCCTTCTGATAAGGCGGTGATTGCGAGGGCGGCAGCACGCGCACAGGTAGTCTGCCAAGCTCCACTTCCAGCCACGTTGGTGTTTAACAGAGGCTCACAAGGACGCAGGTCAGAAGGGCTCCCTGTCCTGCCAGATTTTATGTCTGAGCTGCAGTCTTTCCGACCAGGACTGCATTGCTGTGCTGGCGGCCCCAGTGGTACCAGGAGAGGTCTTTGATCCGCCCTGTGAGGCGGCCTTGGAACAGTCCCGTAGGGCGAGAGAGGTGACACGCTCTGTGAGGGACGTGTTAGCCTCACGCTTACACTGGGGTCGTGGGTCTTTTCCAGCCAGCTCTTCGGCCTCCCGGGCACCACAGCCTCCCGCCCATGGGCTCCCAGTCAGGGGCGGTCAGGCTCACCAGCGTTCCTTTCGCCATGTCCACAGTGGAACCGCTCATCTTGGGGGCCCCAGACCTCCACCGGCTGGTGGCCGACCCCGTTGCTGATGGGTGTCAGCCTCTGGCTTCACGCTTCACTCCTCAGCACCTTGCTCACTGGGGCCAGTGTACACAGTCCCCTTGGGTGCTGAGTACACTGGAGTCAGGGTACAGACTCCAGTTCAGAACCAGACCACCACAGTTTTCTGGGATTGTTCCCACCCTCCTTAGCAACATGGCAGGTTGTCAATCTCTTGCGGCAGAGGTCTTGGCCCTTCTGAAGAAGGGGGCAATAACACCCGTCCCCAGCAGCAAGATGCACCAAGGGTTTTATTTGACCTACTTCTTGGTTCCAAAGAAGGATGGTGGCCTCCGTCCTATCTTAAACCTGAAGAGGTTCAATAACTTCCTGAAGCGCCTGCCTTTCCATATGTTTCGTCTGTCATGCCTTCTGTCATCCAAGAGGCACGGAGACTGGTTCACTACAGTGGATCTCCGCGATGCATACTTCCACATTCCCATGCACAGACACCACAGGAAGTACCTCCGTTTTTTCTTTCAAGGCAATGCATACGAGTACACCGTCCTCCCGTTCGGCCTGTCTTTGTCTCCTCGCACCTTCACAAAGTGCATGGAGGCAGCACTGGCCCCTCTCCGTCGCCAGGGCATTCACATCTTGATTTACCTGGACGACTGGCTGATTTGCTCCCCAACAGAACAACAGGCCCAACTCGACACCTTGGTGGTGTTGAACCACCTCGAGGACCTGGGACTGGCCTTGAACAGGGAGAAGAGTTGCCTTGTTCCATCGAGGATGGTGGAGTATCTTGGTTTGGTTCTGGATTCAACTTCAATAAGAGCTGTCCTGACCCCAAAGAGGACAGCGGTGCTGATGGACAGCTTGTCACAGTTGACTGTGGGGAAGCACATGTCAGTGGAGCATGGCCGGAGGCTGATATGTGCTCCACTGATATGTGCTTCTCCACAGATCAGTGGAGCATGGCCGGAGGCTGTTGGGCCTCATGGCAGCAGCATTCCAGATGGTGCCCCTGAGGTTGCTTCACATGAGGCCACTGCAGCGTTGGCTTGCAAGGCACAAGGTGAGCCCCCACGAGGATGGCCACAGGGCTATGCTGGTGTCTTCCATTTGCCTTCCCGCAATTGCATGGTGGGCCACAGCCCTAGGCCTCAGGGGAGGAGTTCCACTGGGCCCAGTGTGTTCAAGGGTGACCATAACCACAGACGCCTCAGAGGATGGTTGGGGTGCCCTATGGGAGAACCACCCAGCCCATGGCCAGTGGGGCCCCTTTTGGAGAGGGGCTCACATCAACTTGCTCGAACTGGAGGCAGTGTATTGAGCGTTGGTGTATTTTCGTCCAGTGATTCGAGGGAAGCATGTGTTGGTTCGGACCGACAATTCAACCGTGGTTGCTTACATCAACCACCAGGGGGGTCTGCGGTCGTGGTCTCTGCACGACTTGGCACACAGACTTCTCCTCTGGGCTCATGCTCAGGGTGTGTCCCTGAAAACCATCCACTTGCCAGGAAAAGTGAACGTGGCAGCGGACCTCCTGTCCAGGGGTGGGCGGCTTCACCCGCAGATTGTGGAGGCCATTTGGTCCCGATTCGGAAAGGCCCAGGTAGACCTGTTTGCCTCACAGGATTGCCCGCTGTGGTACTCCATAGCGGGTCCAGCGGGAACACTGGGGGTAGACGGTCTTGCAGGTCAGTGGCCCCCAGGCTTGTTGTATGCATTTCCTCCCTTTCCCCTCATACCAGCCATTCTGGCCAAGGTGGGGATGATGGAGGCCAGGGTTCTGCTTGTGGCCCCAGATTGGCCACATCAGCCATGGATGGCAACTTTGCAGCATCTGCTGGCGGGAACCCCATGGTGCCTCCTAGTCAGGCCGGACATGCTGTCACAGGCTCGAGGACAGCTCTGGCACTCAAATCCAGGGAATTTCAGGCTGCATGTCTGGCCCCTGGACGGGAGCCACCCACCAGCTTGAGTCCTGCTGTTATGGCTACCCTGCAGGCAGCCAGAGCTCCCTCTACCAGGGTAATTTATGCTGGCAGGTGGAAGAGGTTTTGCCAGTGGTGTGCAGATAGGGGCTGGAACCCGGTCTCTTGTGGGACGCAGGGGGTCCTCTTGTTTTTGCAGTCTCTGCTGGACAGAGGGCTGACAGAATCCACCTTAAGGGGCTATGTGGCGGCCGTATCTGACCATCACATCCCTGTTGAGGGTCGGACTATGGGCTTGCAGCCCCTTATTGGCCAGTTCTTGAAGGGGGCTAGACGTATCTGACCACCCAGATCCCACATGGTCCTATCGTGGGATTTGCAGCTGGTGTTGCAGGCTCTTTCAGGGCCTCCCTTTGAGACTTTGACCAGTGTGGGGTTGGAGCTTCTTTCCCTCAAAACGGCTTTTCTCCTGGCCATGGCCTCAGCAAAGTGGGTCTCTGAGCTGCATGCCCTGTTTGTGCATCTATTGCGTTTGCGGTTAGGGGAAGAGGGTTCAGCCATCTCTCTCCTGCCAAATCCAGCCTTCTTACCCAAGGTGCTCCCTCGATCCTTTGTGTTAAGGCCTTTGGTTCTGGAGCCCTTTCATCCTCCACCCCATGATTCTGCAGAGGCAGCTCAGTTGCATCTGATTTGTCCTGTCCGGTCCTTGAGGGTGTACATCGCCCGTACAAACCCAGTTAGGCAGACTGGCCAACTTCCTGTCTGCTATGTGGGAGCTAGGCTGGGCCAAGCTCTGTCCAAGCAGCGTTTGGCCCACTGGGTTGTCCGGGCCATAGCTCTGGCCTATGACAGTGCTGGAGTCCCCCCACCTATTGGGGTGGTGGCCCACTCCACCAGAGGGATGGCCACCTCTTGGGCACTCCTGAAGGGAGCACCCTTGGAGGACATTTGTGCAGCAGCCGGTTGGGCCTCTTCTGGGACCTTTGCAAGGTTCTATAGGCTAAATGTAGCTTTGTCAGTAGCCTCTGCAGTTCTGCAAGCAGGCCAGTGAGCTGTGTGGTCCCTGCCATGCTGGATCATGGCTTCAGGGTTGATATTCACCCAGTGGTTGCGTTAATATTTGAGGATGTTCTGTTATGGGAACCTTTTCCTTTTCAATGACACAAGTGCTTTCTTCCACAGCATCGTGGCCTTCATCGGCCTTTGACTGGTTTCCCAATAAAATATGTTCACATCTGTGAACTGGTTGTTTTGAGTGTTTTTGGCCTTACTACACCTCCTGCCTGACCTTATTTTCTACACTGTTGAGCCATACGGTGGCGTGTTGACCCCATATGAAATAGAACGGACGGTTACGGATGTAACCATGGTTCTGTGAATAAAGGTCAACACGCCAGCTTGCAATGTCATTCAGAAGGCTAGTTCGGCCTCAGTTGGGAAAAAGAGACTGAGTAGGTGATCGCGCACCTGTATTAGTAGGCTCTGATTGCGCTCAGGGGGCGGAGGTGTTAATTTGCTATATTGTCTCCTGAAACAGCTCACCCTTGGAGAGAGTGACCCATACGGTGGCCTGTTGACCTTTATTCATAGAACCATGGTTACATCCGTAACCGTCCGCTTTGTGTGGCTTAAAACTCCTCTGCTCATGCCACTCTCCTCCACACTGGCTTTGTCTTCCTCTCACACGTCACAGGTGTAAGCAGTCAGCAATATCTGCTACTCTGTTTTTAACCACACCCCACCTTTACCGTCACACCCACTCCTCTGCTGTCACACCCACTCACCAAATCCTCCTCTGCACAGAAAAAAAGGTGCAGCCTGCTGTTTTCCTGGCTGTCTGCTACATAGTGGTAGTTGACAATGGTGTTGTGGTAGCTGGTAGCTAGATCCTAATGTGGATCAACAGTAGAATATCTGATCCCACAGGGTAAAATTTAAATTAAAATCCATGGAAATATTTAAATAAACTGTCAGGTGTTGTGATGTTTGTAATTATTAATAGTATCTATAATGTGATTTCATAGGTCACATCAGTGGCGTTGTTAGGTGTGGGTGTCCGATGCTTCAGCCCTGAATATTTTATAGATAGACCCAGCTCTAAATAGGATGTATATATATTTTTAATAAGAGTACATCAATAATAATAATAATGATAATAATAATAATAATTATAATAATAAAAACAAAAGCCCTGGATCTAATAATGTGTCATTTCATGCTTGCAGTAAAGTAAAGAGAGGGCACTGGTAATCACTTTAATGTTGCAGCTGGTAATGGTGGAGCTCTTCTTTAAATGCTTTATATACTGCTGGGTGGTTAAATCTATAATTATAAGCCATAATTTATTAGTTAATTATATTTTGTGTTAATAATCCTTTTTAAGGTACCTAAAGCAGACAAATAAATGTGGATTAAAATGTGTGTTTCCCTTTGCGATCTAGTGGAGTAGAAGTAAGTAGCATAAAATGGAAATACTCATATACAGGCACCCTAAAAATATCTAAATTTTAATGATAGCAGTTGCAAAGTAGCCTATTCTAATTCTACTCAATACTAATTACTAACAACTACTTATATTTTTCTTATCACAATTCATAAGTAATCTGTAATATTATATTTAAAATGTTTTAAGGGTATTTAAGTGCCAGTGTGAATAAAAAAAAAAAAAAAAAAAAAACATTTTTTTTTAAATCCTCTCCATGGACCCCCCTACAAAGGTCCGGGCTGAGACCCCCCATGTCATCTAATCCTTGAAACGACCCTGGGTCACACTGATACTTGTGTATTTATTTAGTCACATAGTAAAGATAAGTGAGAGGGAACGAGGCACAAACACAAATGTATAAAAATGGGCACAACAAATACGCTAGAAACACCTATTTCACGCATGCACAGCGAATGCAAATCAAATTCTGACACGGCTGCTGCCGCGCAGGTGTGTTTTGCGACAGTGATGGCAAGTGTCGCAAACGTGTGGGAGGCTATGGGCGCTGTTCGTTACGTAGAAGACAGCCGCCTACACTGACCTGGATATCTGTAGCTGAGAAGCACTCTACCGACCCGTTTTAATAGCATGGATTTTAGGACGACAATGCATCGTTTCTGCTCTCATCTCCAACGAACAGGCCTTCGTCTTGAAAGCGATTGTACAGCAAGTGTGATGTCCCTATGGTCTGCTGAATAGTGACGCCAGGAGGGGATGGCTTTGCAGCCTGATAGACAGTATCGATGACTTAGCAATCAAAATAAGGGCTGGATAGCCTCTGTTTGCACTTTCGAGGCATTATTGTCTGCACTCGCTCTACTTGCTTCTGTATTTGCTGAGTGGACTGAATATTACTCTTCAGTGTGTCGTAACATCACCGTTCAGACAGACAACAGTGAATACTTCTCTAGAGCGAGGAAGTGTAGCTGGTGAGTCAGACTAGCTGTTCTTGTAGAAGGGGAGACCGGAGGTTGGGTGACTTTGCCTTCACAATAAAGGTGCCAAACAGATATGTTTAGCTTTTGATTACGGAGTTTTGTGATCGGACAGAGATGTAAAGCTTGGACAGAACGTCAGTGGATTTTTGAATTATTAACTGAGATCTCCGCGTCCGTCGTTAATGTGGCACACTGCAGCGTAATACGTCGCCTATCGTTTTATTTTGGAAGCTCCGAACGGAAGTCGTTCCTGGTGGTGCGTCAATTGACGCTTGTAGGAAGTGGGATGTGGTTAGGATGTATTTATGCTTCTGCTTAAGATATGAAAATCATTGAATTAGCGCTGCTTCAGGAGCCCTGTTTCACCACCGGACACAGCGGGGGTTACGGCGGCGTTGCTGTCAGTCATTTTGGTTGTTGTCGGTGTTCAGAAACGGCGAACACGACCGAAGCTGCTGTGCTGGTTTCTGCTGGACTGGACCACTTCCATGAGGGCTTCTCAACCTCACGCCCTAGCAATTTGTGTGTGGGGCTGTATTCTGAGCTTACGTAAGAACAGTATGTGAATCAATACAGTCACATTGTTGACTTTTTTTATTTTATTTTATTTTTTCTTGGACGAAGACTTTGTGCTTTTTTTCCTTTTTATGTATATTTGTTGCAAATGTCAACAACTCAGCGTCAAGTGATGATGGAGTCCTCTCTAGCTCTCGGAAGACTGGAACTGACCCCGAATTCAGGCGCTGTTGGGGTCAGCCTGACCCCGCGGCTCTCTGGTGGGCTCCCCGCTAAAGAGAAGTGCGGTCAGCGGCCACTGGGGCCACAAGGCCAGGCTCACCTGAACGGCTGCGTCCCGTTGTCACATCAGGTGGCGGGTCACAAGTACGGAGTGGATACAGTGGGTAAGTGAACTGGACAAGATACCTTTTATAACTTAACTGCAAATAGAACTTATGGCAGGACGCATGACAATCCCTTCGCCATAAATTTGTTTTTAGATTTTTTAAAAACTTACCCTTTGATTTTTAAGTGTTAAAAGTCGAAGACAAAAATCTGGAGTTTAAAAAAAGCCTTGATTTTTCACCCTTGTCAGGATTGCTGGTTAGTTTGTGCAAATGGCTTAGTTTTGGTCAAATTTCAAATGAGACATAAATACATTTTAAAAAAGGCGGTACGGGGGTTCAGTGGTTAGCACTGTCTCCTCATAGAAAAAGGGCTCTGGTTTCAAACCTCCGAGTGGAGCCTGCATGTTCTTTCCGTGTCAGTGTGGGTTTTCTCCGGGTACTCCGACTTCCTTCCACAGTCCAAAGGTGACTTTAAATTGACTGTAGGTGTGAATGTGAGCATGAATGGTTGCCTGTCTCCCTGTGTCAGCCCCGTGGTAGTCGAAAATGTAAAAATCCAAGGATAGTTTCTGTTTTTTAAGTTTCTGGGTACAATAAATGGTATAATTTGGAAGGCATGTTTTCTTTAAAACTTGTCCGTAAACAAATACAAAATACAACGATTTAAAGTTGTGTTCCCCATACCTAAGCAAAAAAAAAACAACAAAAAAACATAAGTCCCTCTCCAGTGCTTATAAAATAATTTGACATGCCTACCTATTTTTGCATCCCCTCTCCACAGAAAGTAATGAACAGTCCCTTGCTCAATTTTTCAATTAATACCTGACAACTAAATGTTCCTTGTCATACATGACCAATGACTTTATGTGATATGTTTGGATACAGTGGGAAATTTGGCTAACAAATAACCCACCAACAACTTCTAATCATCTTTCATCTTTCTTAAAGCTGTATACACCTGCCACTCATGATGTATGACTGATTAAAGTTTATGGGAAGATAAATTAACCTACAAGTGAAAGATGATGTTTGTGGAAGCAATAATTCAGAAGATATCTTAGCTCTTGCCCTAGCAAGTGTGTCATAAAGAATAGCACATAAGGAGATGTAGTAATAGGAGATTGACATGGTGATTGTCAGCATGCACCTGTGACATGAAATAGATTATTTTTCTCTCTTTCACTACGAATGTACACCAGCAACATCTTCATATGTAGGTCCCTCCACTAAATCTGATCAATCAAAGATCATTTGTGGATTTGTAACCATTACATCCCGGCTCCATAGTCTCCCTCTAGTCTTCAGTGGCACATACTCATGCACACAGGACACCTGACATTATTAAAGCCTCCATTGTGTGTTATCAGGCAAGGTGTTTGGGTTGAATTGATTGTGCATGATACAGTCAGCAGCTGGTGATGGTTACAGTTGCTTTCAGATGGATGACTCATTGCTGGTTAGTCAGTTACCTCGATGAATTGCATGCTCCTGGAAGACGTTTCTTTATCTTGCAGGGCAGGCGTTTTCAGGAGTGCTTGCCCTGTGGCCTGACCTGCAGTCCTCCAGAATGCACCCAGGACAAACCTTTCTACCCACATGTTTTTTGGCTGAAGTGTTTTACCTGAGCTGTTTTGATGCAATGTACACATTGTTTCCCTTGGTGCGATCAAACATTTACTTTTTTTCCATGTGGTTCATCTGTAAACAAAAGTTTCCTGTCTTGACCTGTCTGTCATTATCATGATTTATTAGCTCTAGTTTTAGTCTCAGCTAATAGTGCTAATTATCAGTTATTACTTCATGAGCTCTTTGTGACATCAGAGACCATAAATAAGTTCACAATGTTCAGTGTATTGCTGCATGACCTGCTGTCAGTCAGTAGAATGTGATTCTTCTATGTGGGTTAATTGGTAATAAGTCAGTGTGAACACATAATGGAGCAGTACTAGAAGGCAGTCATTTATCACTTTTTCTAGCACTCAAATAAGTTAACTGATTACATGATTCAGAGAAAATTAAAAATGTCTTCTCATTGTAATATAATATGCTTTGTTATACATTTGAATTAAGCGGTCCAATGAGTAAAGTAGGTTGCACTGATACCAGTTTTGATACCTCAACTCTCCTTTTCCCAAATGTAAAATGTGTGTACTTGCTGTGTTGATTGCACTGGAAGTATCATTGGAAGGGTTACTTGACATGAATGAAATTCTTTAATACCATAGAATTGTTGAGCTCCACCACTCTGAGTTAGAGCTGTGCCATATGGTCAAAAATGTATATCCCGATATAGGTAATTTTATATCCCGATAACGATATATATCCCGATATAGTATTTTTACTTAAAATTATATATATACACACAAAATGAATGCCATGTCGACACACATGAATTTAGAGATGGCATCTGTAATTTCGTGGTGTCTGCGGGACTGCTTGTCATAGACAGTGCCTTTGGACATTGACTCTTTCAGGCTCATTTGGTGTGTGTTTTTCTTTTCATCACTTCGTGGTTTAACTTTAGTACTTTGTCGCATTTTAACGCTGTCTCTGTACTGTTCTTCATGCTGTGTCTTTAAGTGATAGAAAAGATTAGATGTGTTCGAGTTGCTAGTAACGACTTGTTGGCGGTTTTGCAGATTACCGTTTTTTGGTCGGTGTCTGCCTTTTTAAATCCAAACCAGTGCCAAACAATGGAGTTCCTGTTACCTCTTTTTGGCACCAATTCCTCTTTCTGTTCTGTTGGTTCAGCGTCCATAGTGCTCTCCATCTCTGCTACGTTGTTTACGTCCATACTCCCACTGGCTCTCGCACACATGGATGAAAACGTTAGCAGTGCCGTAAAGGAGTTCTTGCAGGTGACGTAAACTGCTGCCGCAAAGCAGTAGCGTTGTTGCTGTTACATTAGCCGAGCTAACCACAGCCCACACGTTAAAATTATGATATAAATGATAGAGGATTATATCGTACGGTAGACATTTCTCTATCGCACTACGATATATATCGTAATATCGCATAGCACTACTCTGAGTTCTTCTTATTAATGTCTGCTAGGGATGCAATATTGGCTTTCTTTGCTGATAGCCAGTATGCAGATACATAACAACTCATTTGACCGATAACCAATATCAATACATCCACTTTTCCCACTAACTAATTTAATGATCATCGAGTCTCTTCTGTAGTGGAATTAACATCATATTATGGATGCATACTCTTATTGTGATGGCCCACCAGCAGATGGAGACATGACATAGAATGCTTTTCAATGTATGTAATATTCATTCATTGTGCAAATTAAGAAAAAGCATGTTGGTCAATTCGGAGAATTCATTTTAAGGCCGGTATTGGCCAATACCAATGACTTGCCAATATTATCGTGCATCCCTTATGTCTGCCATATCCGAATTAATCATCTAACTGAAAATTTATGTACAACACATTTATTAAAGGTCCTGTTTTGTGGAAAGTCAAATTTCCATGTCTTTTAAAAAAAGTAAAGCAGGTATAGATGCTATATAAGTACTGTGAAACTATCAAAGTGCTCAGTCCACAGAGAAATGCACACAGGTGGTATTCATAAACTGTACCTTTAAACGAGCCGTCAGTATTTCTGTGAATTTGTGATTTCACAAGTATACCTTATAGACCATTTGAAACATAAGCATTATAAATGTGTCCTTTTGTATTTCTTGTTGGAATCTTTGCAGTGTATGTGAATGAAATCAGCTGACAAAAAGTAAACATGGACCCAAGCTGTTGCCTTGCAATGTAATTTCAGTAAAACAGTCTATAAAGACAGAACAAGACCAGGTCAAAACTAAGTATATGGCTGGACTATGTATGAAACGCTAGAGGGCTTTTTATTTTATGAGCTCTTTAGTTTGCTTTGACTTTACTTTACAGAGCTGGCACGAGCAGTTCCTGTTGTTGCGGTCCAGCCTAAAATTCATGTAAATACGTGTAAAAAATGAAGAACAGTACAGAAAGATACAGTCACACAGCAGAAGGGAGCTGCTCTCTTTGGAGCTGCAGCCACCAATCAGTTCCTTTTCTCTCCATTTAACACAACCCTCCTCTCCACTCTTCAGCTCTGGTCGGGGATGTACGTCCCCACATGACGGGTGGAGGCTTCACAGCCTTCGGCCGCTGTCAGAGTTAAGCTCAGTTGATAACGATAGTTTGTGAAACGTTCTATCGCAGCACATTACCAAAAGAAGAATTTTTGTCATTGTGACAGCACCTGTTCCAACATTTTAACACTTAATATTCACATCAACTTGAATCAGTGTCTTATTTCCACTTTCTTCTCATAATGGTGATGGCTACTGTTCTTACAATGTAACACGTAATTAGGGTTGCAGCGATATACTAGTTTCATAGTATACCGTCATGTAAAAGTTGACGGTTATCATACCGTGTACATTTGCTTATCTATGATATTGAAAAGAATGGATGTTGAATCTCCCCTTAGTTTTAGTTATTTTTTAAGGGTAGACTTTTTATGCATACTTCCATAAACAAAATGGATTCAAGTTTCTATTATTGTAATAAAATGTTTGTTCAACAAACAATAACCCCTCAGTCTTAATTCCTCAAAGGGCCATTCTGACTGATAATAATATAAACTCAGTCATCCATCTCATACTGTTGCAACCCCACACGTAATAGTCAATATTAATACATATTAATATATATTAAAATATATATACATATATATATATATATATTTGTGTCACACAGATGTAGCTGTTTCACCAACAAACTGATGAGGTGATCCTCACTTTCCTCAATTGAAAACTGCCATTTTGCTGGTGGCTGGTGAGCTAGTAAGCTTAAAAAAAGAGGGCTTTTATTTTTTAATGTTAATGATTGTAAGGTAACATTTTCAACATTGTGTGTGCTTTCCTATGCTGTGACTAGAGTGTGGAAATTAAGCTTTAAGTTGGTACATTTTTTCTCATGGATCCCTTCTGTGTGGAGTTTGCATGTTCTCCCCGTGTCAGTGTGGGTTTTCTCCAGGTTCTCTGGCTTCCTCCCACAGTCCAAAGACAAGCAGTTTAATTGGTGACTCTAAATTGCCTGTAAGTGTGAAAGTGAGCGTGAATGGTTGTCTGTCTATGTGTCAGCCCTGCAACAGTCTGGTGACCTGTCCAGGGTGCCTCTCGCCCAGTGTCAGCTGGGATAGCCCGTCAGTGTCACTGTCTTCAGTTCTGTCAGCGCCTGTGTATTTTGAAAGAGCAACAGCCAATGTAGCAACACCAACTCTTCCGTCATCACTCGTTCCAACTAATGATGTAACTTCATCACTTATTCACTCACTCACTCATGGACAGACTTTCGCGCTTATGGGGCTGGCTTTGCCTCTGCGGTCCAGCCAGCATGTTTGTGAAAGAATGTGACAGAGGGTGATATAAGATATAAGGGTGGCATAAACATCATGAGAAACATAATGCATTTCTGAACATTAAAGCACGTAAACATGTTCTAGTAGAAACCCAAAATACAAGTATAAGCCTGAACATGAGCATAATATTGGACCTTTAAGTAAAATTACCATACATTCTCTGGTTCCAGCTTCTCCAGTGTGAAGAGTTGCCGTTCTTATACCACTGTAAACTTTATATATTTGGGTTTTGGACTGACAGGCATCTGAAGCCATCACCCTGGTCTCTCAGATGGGATATTTTCACTGTATTCTGACGTTCTATAAAGTAAATGGTTAATCAGCACATTTAAAATAATGATTGATTGGGTAAACAACAAAATCAGGAATTATTGTATTGTTAAATATGTCATATTACAGAAAGTTTATTTGTCATTTGCTTTTTAACCAAACCTTTCCAAATCGAGTATGACAGCTTTAAGTGTCTGTGGCTCTCTTAAATATAGCAGTTTAGTTTTGCTGAACAGAAATCAAGCAATAAAAATAAGTCAGCACCATGACACCCTTTTGCTCTCAGCTGATAGAGAATCACACTTAAAAACCCAATCAATAATGTCCTCTGAATAATGCAGTCTGAATGTGTGCAATGTTGGGAGGGTGTGTCTGATTTATTCTGTAGAATCTTTCTGTGATGATTTCTTTGGAATGTCTCATCTCTGTCCGTACTGCCCCTCCAGGCATTTAGAGAAGCAGTGATACAGTACATCTGACACTATTGTGGAATGATCTTATCTTAGACATTCCTCGGGCTTGGCAGTAAACAATCATTAACACAGGTCACATATGTTCACACTAGCAGGCAGGGAAAAGTAGTATTGAAACTGAGCGAGGAGTTTCCACAAGTCTCCGCAGCTGTTGTAGAACAAGCAGTGGAATCCTGTTCAGCTTGTTGAGCCTGCTGACTGAAAATGATCCTGTTCACATCTCCTCCCACTGTTTCCCCAGGCCTATTGGTCTGTGGTTAAATGTGTGTAAGTGATGTGCAGTTATGTGCCATGAAGGGTTGAAAGTGTGGAGGTTTCCAGTGATCACTGATGTTTACATTCTCAAAATAGGCCAGGTGTTGCCCTTATTCCAAAAAAGACTGTCCCTACCAAGCTGTTTGCCTGGTAGGGTTGGGAATCGCCAGAGAACCCATGGTACAATATTATCATCATACTTAGGTCACAATACAATATTATTGCGATACTGCGATATACTGAGTATTGGGATAAAATATATTACGATATACTGTGATTTATTACCTTTTTTTCAACTTGATTTTATCATTGTAGTACCAAAAGTTAACACCACACAAAATATCGTGATACTATGCTCTATCGATTTTTTTTTTTTTTCCCCCACCCCTATTGCATGGCCAATGAAAATGAACATTCCACTAATATGCCCGTTTACATGCAGCTCTGCATATTCTGATTAACATTCCCTAGCATGTTGTTTATCACATCAAAATATAGAACGGTGAAACAGCCGGAGCAGTTTGTTGTTCTGCTTCTTTGCATCAAAATAGGATTTTTTCAAAGTTTCCCACCAGTAGTGGACTTATTATTCCTTCAGCTACCTTCTTGAAAAGGTGTGTGTTGTGGTATCTGCACATATCCAAAAACTTGTTGATATGCAAGTTTTTCATAATGTTTAAAGGTAGTTGTGTTTCTTCTTCTGATCAGAAATGTGGGCTTTTCTTAAAGGCATGGGATTAAGTCTTTTTCAGGGTAAAGACAAAGAAAGAATATTTTGTGCATGTAAATTGACACCGAAGTAGGCAGTTTAATTCCATTAAATTCATTCTCATGAATGCAATATCTCAAGAACAGTTTGAGGGAATTTCTTCAGATTTGGCATAAACATTTATTTTTACTCAGTGATGAATGATTCGATTTTGGTGGCCAAAGGTGAAGATCTGTGTGACCTCATCTGTCTCATTCTTGTGAACGTAATATCTCGAGAATACCTTGAGGGAATTTCCTCAAATTTGTCACAAATGTCCAGTCGGACTGAAGAATGAACTGATTAGAATTTTGTGGTCACAAAACATATTTTTGGCAATAACTCAAAAATTGATCTGCTATTATGACAAAACTTCACACAAATGTCTAATATGATAAAATAATGAAGTGTTGACATTTTATATATCCAAAAAGTCAAAGGCCAACTTCACTGTGACATCACGATGTTCTCCATAAAACACTTTTCTTGCCATTACTCAGTGTCATTTCTCAGGAACAGAAGGGGAAATATTTCGTTAGATACTGAATTGGTGAAACTAATCTTGGGTACCAACCTTGAAACTGTGCTGATTGTATAGATCTTCTGTGCTGCTGGGGGGAAAATTTGTGTGAAGCATCCATGTTTCCAAAGACAGGTATGTAAACTGTAAGAGAAACTTTATCTGTGCACAGAGGCAGCATACAACTGCAGGGCAGTAATTCTAGTTTTTCCAAAGGAGCACTGTTGGTGTGTGTAAGACAATGTAGTTACAGGATCTGATGCAAGACAGAGAGGCAAAGGTAAAAGTCCAGTTGTGTTACTCAGTAGTCCTCACCTGTCAACTGCTCCGTGTTGATACTTCATATTGAGGGCGGGGCAGCAGGACTTAATAACCTTTGAACATAAAAGCTACAATTTTCAAAATGACCAGTCAGTTCTCTATTAGATTATAAAAGAAACACCAAAGGATGGTTGGTCAGCATGGTTTGCATATTATGAAGTAAAGAACCTGTACCAGTACTTTCAGAATAAAGCTTCTGACAACTGATAATTTGTCATTTTATATTTATCAGAGTGAAGAAGCATCTGAAACTGATCGTTTGGCACTGAAACTACCCAAAAAACCCACAGTAATGGCATCTCAGGAGGCTAAACAACACTGTCCTCTCTAAAACTAGAAGCATGCAATATTTTAATAGTGTCTTTTTCTTTCCTCTCACTTGTGGCATAGTTAGAAATGCACGATATTGGATTTTTGCCGGTATCTGATATGCTGATATATAACAACTGATACCAATCTCAATATATCCACTTTTTCCCCACCTAATTTTAGTGATCATCAGGTCTCTTCTGTAGTGGAGTTAACATCATATTATGAATGCATACTCTTTATCATGATGGCCCACCAGCAGATGGAGACATGACATAGAATGCCTTTCAACGTATGATATATTAATTCATTGTGCAAAATAAGAAAAAACATGTTTGCAGATTCTGATAGCTCATTTAAAAGCTGATATTGACTGATACCGATGATGTGCCGATATCGTGCATCCCTAGGCATAGTATATTAAAGCAATGTAGTATCAGTTTAGGTGATATACAAGGTGTTTCTCAATTGCAAGGAAGGATCCTCAAATGGGCGGATTTGAAGGATGCTACGTCATCAACCTCCGCCAAAGGACTGTCCGATGTCAAGGATCCTCCCGAGTTTCACGAAGGACTGAGTCCTTCTTTCAGGGAAATTCGAAGGATGCATGTGTGGATCCTCCGTGGGTATAAAATCCCCATAATGCTTTGCACACGATTCGGTGGAGGTGAGGGCGGGGCCTCTTCAATGAAACCTGCACCAGCAGAGCCAGGACTAATATAATTAATTTGGATTAATGTCTCCAGGAGTTTTATTGTAAAAGAAAAAATATTGACAGAAACCTCATAATTCACACTCTCCACTGTGTTCACAGCCCAATGAGATCTTTTTTTAATAACGGGATTTAGATAAAACATAAAAGTTTTTAAACAAATCATTTACAGTAGAGATGGAGCGCTAAGTGTCCCTCTCCTCTCCTCCCCTCACTATTCACATGATAACGACATGATAACTGCTCATTCTTTTGGTTTCAATTGGTATATTTTTGGGGGGAATCGCGGTGAGAAGGATCAGAGTAAACACATTAGAATATCCGGCAGTTCAAAGCATCCCTCATTTGTTTTGAGGTGAACTTATTTCACAGGATTACACGGTGGTATCAGGTACATTCGGTGGGATCAGCTGTTTCAGATCAGCTCGGCTCATCAGATCAGATCCGCTATTCATATTACTGTAACTGTATTGTTGGTGATACACACATAAAATCTAGAACACTTTGGAATCCCAGTGTGATTCTGTGTGGTAGTCTGTTAATATACTGTAGACGCTGTGGTGATGTAGGACTTTTTTCAGCTGTTGAAGTTAACTGCACTCTGACAAGGGATTAGGGTGTGAATATGTCGGTGAGAATGTGTGTGGGGGGCTATACCTGGCCTCACCTGTAAACAACACCTTTTGCATATTCAGTGTAAAGAAGGATTAACCCTCCCACTGCCAACTCTTCCCAAAACAACAGGACACATTTTTAGATAGCTATTTAATTGTCCAAATTAATTGAGCAGATGAAAGTGTTAATGCTTCATATGTTCATAAGACTTTACAGAAACATATCAACTGACCTAAACGTTCAGCACAATGGTTAAGGTCAGTTTTTATACATTGTAGAGGAATTCTAAAAGCACCTTTTACAAAAATGCCACTTAGCCAACCTGTTTTTTATTCTTTAAGTAGAATCCAGAAATATATTTTCCATAAAAGTCACATGACTCTGAAAATGCGACTTCAAACTGTACAACAACATTAGAGAGTCTCAAAATTCCCACAGTACCCTGAAACCCCGTCAGCCCCAAGAGGGCTAATGACGCACACCTGGGGACACTTGTTAGCCTGTTCCAATGTGTGTTCACTGGATGCTAGGGAGGACTCTCACCTTGCCTCTGTAGGATCCTTCCTTTGGAGGACCTGTCCTTCCAAGGAAGGATCCTTGCAATTGAGAAACACCAACAGTTTCAAGAACTCAGGTCTTATTGCCATTGCTTTGGTCACCATTTTATCAGTTGGGACAATATACGTAATACTCACCAAAGTAACTGCTGAGATCTGAAAGCACAATGACATCACAACAACAAGGTCCAGCGGTTGGTCTGTCTTGACTTTATCATGCTTGCTTTCCTTTTTTCATCTAAATAAGTTTGACTAACGTCCTGTCAAACTGACTGCTTGTCTTTCTTGCCCCATGAACCTCTTAGTGGTACTGCAAAGCAACCAGTGAAAAACCAGATGTTGTTTTTGAGTGATAAGAAAATATAATAACAATATATCAGCCAGTTTACTTTCTTTTACATTAAACACATAACAGTTGATAAGGATCCCTTAAACAATAGGGTTTAAGACATATACTGATCAGGATATTTTGTATTAAAAATAGAACTGTATGGGCTGGCACACACACTGATATTGATATTTGTGATAAGCTAAAATCAGACAATGATATCAGTGGGCTCCAGTAACACTAAACCCCTGAACTTTCCTTAGAAGCACTAAATGCACAAACCCGCTATTTTAAAATATTCCATTGAGAGAGACTCTCACTGCAGTCTGTTCTATTTTGTTCTGAAAATGTCAGCGTGCATCCTGTCCTGTGAAGGATAAATGAGGTGCAGACTTACCTCTGTGTCACCAGTGATGAGGAAATACAGCGAGTGCTGGACGGAACAGTGAGTGACAACAACCCTGCCCACATTTAAGAGTACTGTTTGCGGTGGAAAGGCTAAACGGACGTAGGGTCTAGGTACCATGTCAGAAGGGTTATACTTGGTTCTAGGGCTGCAACGATTAGTCGACTAATCAATGACTAATCGACTATTAAAATAATCGGTGACTATTTTAGTAGTCTACTAATCGGTTTGAGTCATTTTTTACAGAAAAGTACTATAAAAAACCCCAAAATACTCTTATTGCAGCTGCTTACGTTCAAATATTGGCAACTTTACACACTCTCCCATGACGGTGAACTAAAATCCTTTGGCGTGAGTATGAAACAAGATATTAGATGACATCATTTTGGGGTTTGGGAGAGACAGACCAACATTTTTCAACATTTTAACACATTTTTCGATGAAATGATTAGTCGACTAATCGAAGAAATAATCGACAGATTAGTCGACAATGAAAATAATCGTTAGTTGCAGCCCTACTTGGTTCCAAAGGTACCATACCAAAAGTGTTTGGTGAAAACCGGTCTTTAGTGCATGTGTGTAGCCCACTGGCTAGCTCACGCCACCACTCTGCAGTATGCTCATATGGTAGTTACTGCTGATATCAGGATGGTGTTGTCCTGGAAGTGTAGTGCCCACCCTGAGGTTCCCCCTGGGTTAACACTGTTAACTCTGACAGCGCTGTTACTGTTGTTTAGTGCTGTTGATGGAGTTAGCACAGTTAGCTACTGGCAGCTGGCTCAGCCACCTCCATGTTGAGAATCGTGTCAACTCATACACTCTGAATTTCACAATGTCACCTGTTCCATCTAGACATGTATGATAAACATATTCACATTCTCATTATATTTCCATGTTTGTTTCAGCCCATACACACTTGTGCATGGTGCCTGTAAAATGAACATCATTATAAACCCCCTCTACCTGCTAAGTCTACTTTTTCCTGTGTGCTTATAACATAACCTCACAGACAGCCGAGCAGATCAGTCAGATCCACTGCCCTCTGAACTACATATACAACAACCCACCACTTAGTATGGATGTGGTGGCCTGCACTGAAAACCTATTTTGTCCGTTGAGCACACCCGAAGGTGAAGACAGTTTTTTCTTTCAGCTCCAAAGCTCTGCTAATTAAACCAAAAACCAATAGGTTTGGACAGTAATTCATTCCATATTGGGCTAATTATTATCTTTCATCACATTTTTTTTTTACGTACAAGAATTTGTTTTGGTCTTACTAACAAAAATGACTCATGGCATGTAGTGCAGCCTGACTTTGGACCACAGAAACAAAAAACGTGAGCTGCAACAGCTTAGTTGGCCTCCTCCCTGGCCTTCGTAGTGCTGGTTAGCATCATAGCTAGGCTAACATTAGCTTTTAGCAGATGCCTGGAACGCCTGAAAAGTTAGAGCCAATCAGAGGCTTTAACCCACCCCCTGACTTTTGATGGAGGAAGTTGACAGATTTATTTTTTTCGCTTCATCAAGTAACACCATAGATAAATGAAAGTATACATAAATAATAAAAAACAAATATACAGATAAATAAATAAATGCATGAATAAATGATTAAGTAAAAAAAATTAATATATAAATAAATACCAAAAATGTAAGTAAATACACAAATAACATTTATATTTTTAATGTTTAATTTAATTTTTGATTAATTATTTTTTACTTATTACTTTTTATTTATTACTTTATTTATTTATGCATTTTGTTGTAGAATTATTTATTTGTTTGAGCATTTCATTAAATCATTATTTCTGTATTTATATGGTTAGTTACAGCCCTTTAAACCATCCACAGACTTTAACTTTAAATATGCAAGTATATAGTTCTAAGATTTTGAATGTAGGGCTTAAACTTGTAATGACGTATATATATTGAAAATTTAACGGAGCTACAATGAAGTCTTGTCCACACTGGTGGTGTTTCAGCTGTGTTTCGTTGCCATCTGTCTCACACCTGACTGGACAGACATGCTGCTATATTAATCAGCACAGCTGGCTGCGTAGGTGGAGTAGCAGCAGAATTTACTCGTGCTGTAAGTGTGTGACCTCAACCGTCACTGAGCGTAACTACAGTGATTGTGTGTTGGGATGTGAGCTCACTCGCGCTCATCTCTGTTCCTGAACACATCCTGTTTAAACACAGACGGAACATCGAAGCTGCTGATGCTGCTCTGTTAACATGCTGCTTTCAGTACACAGCCCGTGTAACATCAGTGTGTGATTTAGGTTGTTGTCTGAGTGGATTGGACTTATGGCGGGGTTGTTTAGTGCTCATGAGCCGCAGTGACACAGCAGGTTTGATCTGTCACTGTCTTTAGAAGCAGTGCGACAGTAGCAGTAGAGTGAAGGGATGACTGCCTCCTGCTCAGGCTCAGGATTCAGACTGATGGCCTTACAGACACAGGCCAGATGTCCAGCCTCAGGCTTACATCACCACCCCCTCCTTTGTGTACAGGTTATTTTTACATGTGTATAGAGGTTTTGGATATTGTTTAGTATTTGCATGCGTGTGTTTGTTTGTATATCTGTGTGTTCTTAGAAGAATCTAGAGATCAAAGAGCAGACTAATCCTTTCCACTGCAGGTTCACTCAGTCCATCTGTAATCAGCTGTGATCAGCATGTTATGATGTAACATGACACTCATCTTTTCCTTACTGCATCTTTCTTCCTTCTCTGGCAATTGGCTGGCAATGGCAACCACATTAATGGGTGATTTTCATTGTCAAAATTTAACTTAATGTTAAAAGTAATTTAATGCACAAGACAGTGAAGAATTATCATATAAAGAACAGTATTTATGTAATGATACACTACTGGATGGATCCAAAATAATGGCATGTTAGTTTGTCTGTACAAACAAATGATGGCTTATGTTTACAATAAAATTACATCAGCAGATATGAAATATGGGCCGTATTCATCAGAGTCTCACAATCCCTCCAGGCCTTTAGTAAACAGAACTAAAACACTCCTTGTTGTTAAGAAATTTGATCCAACTGTTTAAAAAGATTCCATTTAGCCATATTCAATCCCAGTGTTTTACAATGCCTATCCACCTTATTCTTAGCCCCCATGATACATTGCAAGAGTTATTGCCGTTGCTACTGGCACTGAACTGGAACTGGAGTTTTCCAATGGCAGCGGTGCCTAATGGTGCGCTAATCTTCCTTTTATAGAGTGATTGGGAAACAAAACGTGGCACACACCACCTGTTACACCTCAGACGGAACAACGTGATCATACCTCTGTCAGCTCAGTCATCTCAAAGCATTTGTTGTTTCCTTTTTTCAACCAAGCATGTTGGCGATTAGCTTGCCTTGCTCTGTTTGCATATTGTTAAATTTAACAAAGCCCAAGCTAGCTTATGGTAAACATCCACTCCTTTAAAAGATGATTTAGGTGAAACATGACGCCAAATTTAGTAGCAGACCTCAGTAATATAAAGTAGTGGTGAAATAAATAACTACAGGCATTTATTTTGAAGTACAGCCTATCAATAACACATTATCAGGATAGATGACCAAACACATAATTTAATGTATGCTACTGAGTTTATTTTCTAATATAGGTTGAGAATGCAGGGTAAGACACATATTATGTACTGACACTGAGTGACAGACCTGACATTGTAGGTGTAATTCTCTTCTGCAAATTCTGATTTAATACACTTCTACTCTTGAAATTCTTGTTTTTTATGTTTCTACGTCAGCGATAGATGTGGCTGGAGGCATTATGTTTTTGGGTTGTCCGTTAATCTTATCCTTGTGAACGTGATATCTCAAGAACACCTCAAGGAAATGTCTTTAAATTTGGCACAATTGTCAACTTGGACTCAACAATGAACTTATAAGTTATGGTCCTAGGTCAAAGGTCAAGGTCACTGTGACCGTGAGCGTCACGCAGGTTTACATTACCAAAGGTTTAATCTCTTGTCGACAATGACTCCCGTGTGCACACAGCGGATATACACTGAATGAATTCTCTCTGCTGGGAGGGTAACTCGCGATAACTTGCTAAAAGAGTCTGAGAAGTCCGGGGCTGTTGATAAAACATTCAGGACGCCACAGTTTATTCCACACTACTAAAGCTGCTCTTCAGAGTTGCTAATTATTTCACTTTCCGCCATGTTTGTAGTTGCCATGGGTAACAGTATGACGTCAATATGTCAAGAAGTCCAAATAACGCGAATATCATGATATGAATCTTTCATATGATATTAAAAGATATAGGGCGGCACGGTGGTGGTTAGCGCTGTTGCCTCACAGCAAGAAGTCCAGGTACTTTAGCTTCCTCCTGCAGTCCAAAGACATGTAGGTTGGGGATTGGTTAATTGGTGACTCTAAATTGGCCGTAGGTGTGAATGTGAGTGTGAATGGTTGTCTGTCTCTGTGTGTTAGCTATGTGTTCTCTATGTTGATAGTGTGGTGACCTGTCCAGGGTGTACCCTGCCTCTCGCCTAGTGTCAGCTGGGATAGGCTCCAGCCCCCCCACGAGGATAAGCAGTTGCAAAAATAGATGGATTAAAAGATATACTGGTATTGTCGTGAAAGAGATGATATGGCACACCCCTCATCTTAAGAATACCTTGAAGCAATTTCTTCAAATGTGGCACAAACGTTCACTTGGACTCAACAATAAACTTGATTAAATTTCAGTGGTCAAAGGTCAAAGTCACTGTGACCTTTCTTATTCTCGTGAACACCGTATCTCAATTACATCTTAATGAAATTCCTTTAAATTTGACACAAGCATCCACTTGGACTTAAGTATATACTGATTTGAATTTTGTGGTTGAAGGTCAAAGGTCAAGGTCAGTGGGACCATACAAGACATGTTTTTGGCTATAACTCAAGATTTCATATGCTAATTGTGACAAAACTTCCCACAAAACTCTAACAGGATAAAATAATGAAGTGATGACATTTTATATTTAAACAGTCAAAGGTCAGCTTTACTGTGATATAATGTTCTGCAAAAACACTTTACTGGCATTTATTCAGTGTCATATCTCAGGAACAGAAGGAGAGACGTTTAGTCTGACACTTCACTGGTGACACTCATCTTGGGTGTCCACCTTGAAACTTTGCTGATTGTATAGATCTTCTGTGCTGTCAGAGGGAAGGTGTGTGCAAAGCATCTATATTTTCAAAGACATGGATGTAAACTGTAAGAGAAACTTGACTGGTGCATGGCGGCATAAAGCTGAGGGGTGGCATTTCTAGTTTATTTCTAATTTCATTACAAGCATGTGAAAACATGATGTATATGTTAGAGTGTGCATGAAAAAAACAGGAAGAATCCTGTCCCGTATTGATTCAATAAGGAACAGTGCTTTTTTAAATTTTTTTATTTTTAGTTTTTTTATAGGGTGGCAACCTATTCCTCACTGTATGTAGGCAGGCGATGGACACTCTACTGTTTATTACAGAAACAATCCTATTTTGTTCTAGGTGCATGTTCAATAGTGTTGTTTAAGCATCAGATTTAGCTGAGTCCGGTTGTTAGTAACATTACAGATGTGGACAACAGGTACCAGAGCTCCATAAGGACATTTTAGAAAATGCTAATTTAGTGTTAGCTAAATATCCGTTTAAAAACAAAGCCGCATTAACTACATTGAAGGTGATTTACTTTGAAAAAAAAAAACACTGTTAGAGATTAGCCACCAAGATTAGCCACTGAGACTAACCACAGACAGTCATTGTGACTGACTACTTCAGCTATCACACAGAAAGTTTTACCCTTAATCATTTCTACAGCAGTGCCCTCAGGAATCAGGTGGATAAAAGACCCGTGTAACATTGTTTTTCTATGACTTCACACTGAATGGTGTTCAGGTTAATGAATTTGTGCATTATTTTTGCTGTGCAAGTAAATACATTTTGATTTCTTCTGCCTAAATTGTTGGTTGGGACTGATCTAAATCATGTTTTTCCTGTTGAAAATCTGCATTTTGACATAGTAGAGCTGATGATGCTGAGTGATCCAGCAAATAAGTTGTTTGGCTGAACCTCGTTCGATCAGGGCATCACCCTCATAACTCCACCTGTCTCACAGTGTTATAATCTACTAAATATACTGTAGCCTTTTGTCATCTGATAAACCTCATTCATGTATCTGTCACCCAAACTGGCCTTCATGGATTGTGTTTGTTTGTTTTCCTGTGCCTGAAAGAACACAATCCCACCAACTCAGTCAGCATTTGAACACCTGGTAATTCAAACAGATAGAAATTCTTAAGTTTAGAAAGGGACTGTTTTCTTACTCTGAGACAAACAGGCCAGCATCAATAAACCGGTAACCACTATGTTTTCTTGCTCTCTGTTATTGTTATTGTTTACAGTCATTCAGCAGTCAAAAAAGGTGTTGTTTTACTGTTGTAGCCTTGTAGTATTGATTTGTAACACTAATCCAAATATTGGATTTTTTCCTGCCGACATGCTGTAGGCGCCTCACACACATACAGCCGTCATACTGTATACCACGGTGAAATGTCAGGAAGGTATGGAAAAATAGATGCTGCCCAAGTCTGTCATATTCTTTTTGTTGCTTTATATTAGACTGGTCATCAGTCATTTGAATATGCTCTCATCATCATTGCTGCTTATGTGAGCTGTCAGTGAACTGTCATCTGTCTGCGGCTCAGTCCATGTGACCTACCTTACGCTGCGCAGGGGATTGTGGGTCAGAATAGTCTGAGAAGCACACTGGCCTGCACACTGCACAATGTGACCGGCTGTAATAGGAAATCCCGGTATATTTGAAATACTGCATTTGACATACTAAGTACTGGGGTATACTAAATCTTTTCTGGCATAATAAATAGTATGATAGTATAGGTTTTGGAACGCGCAGTGCTCCCTCCTCCCTCCTCCCTCACCTCTGTATTTTATTCCTGCTGTCTAGGTTAAGTGTGTGTGTTGAATGTCACAGTTTATGATTCAGTATTTGACATTAACCTCAGTTTTGAAGGCAGTGAACACAGTAAACTGTTAATTGTTAAGTGAACAATCTGTTTTACATTTACAATGATTTACTTCTGAATGAACGTTTGACCAACATTAAATTGAGGTGTCTGAAAATCATTTTACTATACTTAAGTACTGTGACATTGATGTGCTAAAACAAGTGTTGAAGGCAGATGTCAGCTGTTACTTCTTTACCATGCTTTACTTTGCTGAACTTAGCTTTGATTTTCAGCACCACCTTTGTATTTGTTGCAGGCATTTTGCAGCATCCAGATGGAACGGTCCTGAAGCAGCTTCAGCCTCCACCTAGAGGTCCACGAGAGATGCAGTTTTACAGCATGGTAATACCTCTATACTCTCACACAATCACATTTTTGTTTTAGTTTTTATTAGGGCTGTGCTTTGAAAGTTGGAAATTCAAATCATCAGTTGGAGACCCGTTTGTTGACTGAGGTTGCTTCAAGTGGAGCAGTCTCTTCTGCTTGGAAGTGGTGAATTTACAGCTAACAGCAACTTTATATGACACTTAGTACGTTTGCATGACATTGAAAAAAAAAAGTTTATTTTGCTAGTTGGACTAAATATGAACTTTTAAAATACATGTTAACATTTTAGTCTGACTGTAATCATACTAAATCGAATTTCTCAAAGTTGAATTAAAACACCCAGATAATGTGATTGGGAGTCGAATTACTCCTAAATGTATACAGTCAGTCAGACCCAAACTGGCCTAGGTACTCTGGGCATGCTCTACAATTTCCGGGGGAGCATATTGCTACCTATCGTAGCAGAGTCTGGCATGCTGTGGTCAATAAATTCATTCCCCTCTCCTTCTTGTATACTGGGACAAGGACAGTTGTCCAATTAAATGGCCTAGTCGAGCTATAACCACTTAGCTACGCATGTACATGTACGGACAGTCTCTGGCCTTTGTTTGATATCTAGTGTCGACAAGAAATGTTGTGTCACATTTCTGATCCATCATTAACGCAATCAGCTTGTTTACTGTCTTACATGAATGCTACCATCCAACTGAACGTCCCAAGAAACTTTGTATGGAAAACTTTGTATGGAAAAAAAAGAATTGTTGAATATTTGTATTAAATGGCAGCAATCTGATTCGAATGACATAATTCTGAGTCGTGTACAGCCGTAGTTTTTATTTGTCTTAACGAATATGAAACAAATGTTTATATATTCATTGGCATTGTTATCTACCTTGTATAGAGTGTTGAAAAACGGATTTTAAGAAAACAATACCAAACATCAAATCAGATAATAATAAAAATTTAGAACTAAAATTCTGTAGTTTCCCCATGTCTTTTGTGCATGAGCTGTCTGAGCTGTCACCACGACAGAATAGCTCAAGGCTACATCCACACTTGTACATTTTCATTTTAAAATGCGTTACTATTGCTCCATTTACACCAAGTGTAAACGGAGCTACTCTGGCCTTTTGGAACCTCTAAACAGAGACCTTTAAAAAAAAATGTTGCTGATCTTATTTTAGTTAAAAAACTCCAGGGTTGTGTTTTAGTCTGGGCGAGCGAAAATGGAGACCTTTTTTACGCATACATATACGCTTGCTTCCTGATTGGGTCTGATTAGTTGCAACATCAAGTTAAAACCTTATAGCTAGGTCTACATACCTTCTTTGGTTTTATTCTTCACGTGTGGGTACTCCTTTCCTTTTGCCATGGCTCCCTCCGGCGATGGATAATGCTCCTGGTACTGCTCAAGCGTAATGCCGAATATATTTGCAATGACTTCCAAACTGTTTTCTGCCACCTTAACCACCTTACACTCACATTTTACTTTCAGTAACAGCTCCACCACATTGTAGGCCCTAGCCAAGAAATCTCTGGTCCCACTTTTTGCCATCTCTGAGGTGTGTTCTGTAAGCAACCAACTGCAGAGAAGACAGTCAGCTTGTTGTTTGTATCAGTACATGTGTGCCCAGTGTGTGTGAACGGTCATGCGATATGTGTTTTCAGGCGTGTTAGTATGGACAGAGATTATTTCGGAAATGGTGCTAAAATGCTTGCCTTTGTTTTAAGGCCCTGACACACCAAGCTAGCAGTTGGTCAGTAATGTTGGGCCGTGGGTTTATAAAATATATATATACTACTGTCACCCTAGTCTTTGCAGTGTGTCCCGCCCTTGGTGGCCTTAATCAGCTTTTATCCGGCTGAATAAGCATGTTGAATTGCTCTCGAAGATGAAATCCCTCTGATTGGCAGTTCAGCTCAGTGCACGAGAAGAGAAACGGAAGTGAGGAAAGTAAAGAAATAGCTGAAGTCAAGCGAGAGGAGACAATAACAAACTTGTTACATACGGTCAGATTATTTTTCTTAATCCATTGAGCTCTTTAACAGAAACGTTTCCTGATAGGTTGTGTTATTGTTCACTGGCACACAGTAAATATTCTGTTCTTTCAACATTAGATTGTGTTGTTGACTACCACAGTCTGCTGGTGTAGAGTTATTTCCTCTCACACAGGCACAGAAAGTGCTGGTTTGCCATTGTGTCTGTAGTCTGGAGTCTTGTGGTGTGTACGTGTGCAACTTTTTGGCCAAGACCTGGTGACCTCAGTAGTTGATATTGCACTGTACATTGTATATTGTCACATTTTTATATTAGGTAATGTCATTCTGTGATATAGTGTGAAGCCGCTTCTCATAATGCAGTAATAAATAGACTTGTGTAAGGTCTCTCACCATGTAATTAGAGCTGTAAGTGTGTTTGTATTAGCATTTATTGTGATTCTCATACTGACTTGTTCAACAGTAGTAAATTTATGGAGACATGTAAATTCTTAATAATCAGTAATGACATTCCATATGGGTGGATGTAATCATACAGTGGCACATGTGTGTGTGCTGCTTCACGGCTTCAGTGTTTGCTTTAGAGCTTAGCAGCACTGTCAGCCTCAGCAACTCTCATAAAAACAGCAGTGAGTCATAGTGTCATGTCCGCCCGTCTCTTGACCAAACCAGTCAAACCTAATCCCAACTACACACACATCTCTCACGTTGACCCCACATCCAGCACACAGCTGGAAGTCTTGTAACTAAACAGGACATATTTAACATCATGGGGCTGCTGTAATATTGTTTGTTGTGCTGAACTGTTGCCATTTTCATGATAATGAATTCAGATTTTTCACTTTCCATCAGAATATTTTTAGTATCCAGGCAAAAAAGCCTCAGAAATACATCTTTTGACATTTGGCTCAGACAAAATAAGCACTTTGGACTTTGTCACCTTGGACTCTGGGAGCATGTGATGGATATTTTTCAATATCTTCTGATTTAATTTAATTTTAATTTTATTTACTGTATTTATCCCGCAAGGGGAAATTCAATGTTTTCACTCTGTTGTTGTTTTACATATACACACAGGTCCGAAATACACACACACATGCACAAATGGGACCTATACATGCATTAAATGGAGAGATGTCCGAGTGAGGGGGACTGCCCATGGACAGGCACCCCGAGCGGCTGGGGGGGGGTCGGTGCCTTGCTCAAGGGCACCTTGGCAGTGCCCAGGAGGTGATCTGGCACCTCTCCAGCTACTAGTCCACGCTCCATATTTTTGGTCCGGGCGGGGACTTGAACCTTGAGCTACTGCCGCCCCAATATATATGATATTTGATTGATTAATCAATTAATACAATAATTCAAAAAGTAACCACCAGATTAAGCCAGAATGGAAATAATTATAAATTGCAGCCTACACTTAATTTACAGTGTCCGCCTGTATGTTCTGTAGTATGATGATGGTAATGTGTGTGTGTCGTAGGTGTATGCAGAGGACTGCTGTGATCCATGCCTTCTGGAGCTCCAAAACCATCTGCCCAAGTACTACGGTACCTGGTCCTCTCCTGACAGCCCCAATGGTGAGAGACTGAACTCTGTGTGTGTGTGTGTATCTATCTCTCTTTTACTCATGTCCAAAATACATTCAGGTTAGATGAGTTGGCCCTTCTTATGAATGTTAGCCCTATGATATACAGGTAATTATAGCCCAACTGATGCTGGGTTTCTGAATCCAATACTGATAGTAATATTTGGGAGTTAATCAAAATCCTAATTTTGGCCAACATTATTTGACACAACACAAGCAAACAATCTTTATTATTGAATAATGATCAAGAGACTTACTGAGCAGGAAATTTTACAGTAAAAACTAAACTCCTTAGTGAACCTGATAACTGTGCCACAAAAATTAATGGAAACACTGAAGTGACCTTTAACTCAGTTTGGCTTTTCTGTCCTGCAATTTCTTGTTACATAGAGATTTTTCAGCAATAAGTGAGAAAATAATATATTGATGTAGCTCTGGCGCTAATTTCTCTGACCCTGTGTATGTTGGGTGAGGTGCAGGCCCTGCTGCTCTCAATATGACAAGTGGGTTAAACCCCCCATCGGTTTCATTTTAAAGGAATACTTCATCTGGAAAATGACCATTTGTATATCAATTAATAATTGCATGTTCCCTTGAATTCGTGAAGAAAACTTTGTTTTTCTTGCATGTCTCCACGTTTAACTGAGAATCCAATAAATGCGAACATTGTTATTAATTAAAGTAAACAGGGACCACATTTAACAACAGCAAAACAAGGGGTTGGAGAATACTGAATACACTGAATATATTGTGGCTTGTTTGTTGTGGGCTGTATAAAATGACTACATGTTAAAGATCGAGAAGATGAAGTTAAACAGAAGAGTTGTTTGTTTGTTTCAAGCTCACTATAAATAAATCCTCACGTTTAAAGGAGCAGCGGCCACAGTTTAACTACCTGCTAAATGCTAACATCTGACTGTTGACCAGGGCCCTATTTCAGAAAGCGGGATTAGTAAACTCTGAGTATGTTAAGCCTGAGATGAGGGAAACTCTGAGTTTTCCATGTCACAAAGGCAGCTCGGCGTATCCCTGAGTCAGTTACTATGGCTAGCTGGCAGCTTTGCTTCATCTAAGCTTGAGGCTGATTGCCCGCAGAGCGTGTAGCAGGACGGAGAGACATTGCGTGTCCTTTTGTGAATAAAGTCGTGGACGTTGAGGCACAACTTATACAGAGACTGTTGTGTAAGGAGATGGTGATTAGACCTCGTTTAGATGTCTTATCGTTCCCGGAGGAGTGTCTGTATGAAAGATACCGTTTCACCTCACACTCTATCATTTATCTATCAATCTTCTTCACCCACATTTATCAAATATTACACATCGTGGATTTGGATTATCATCGCAGCAAATGTAATGAATTGCCCTTCGATTCTTCAACAATTGCAGTTTTCTTTAGTACATCAGAGATACTGAACACATCAGCAAGGCAACTGTTTGTTGGGCCTTAAGAGAAGTGACTCGGGCTCTGAAAAGACTTTTGCCCATTTTTGTGGTTTTTCCTGGGCATAAATTATGTTACGTAACGTCACTTACCTATTAACACGCTCTGCAATCTTTTCCCATGCCACCTCATGCTGTTAAGCTGC
The DNA here is from genome assembly GCA_019142605.1 of Cephalopholis sonnerati. Classification (NCBI taxonomy): domain Eukaryota; kingdom Metazoa; phylum Chordata; class Actinopteri; order Perciformes; family Serranidae; genus Cephalopholis; species Cephalopholis sonnerati. The sequence goes on from JAGQAX010000020.1 coordinate 4,070,697, forward strand.
ACAGGCTGAACATACTCAGAGTTGATTGAGCTAATTCTGATCAGCTGCTCTGGAAGCAAAAACTCAGTTTACCAGCTCAGGCTCAGTCAACTTGGAGATCAGGATTAGGCTCAGGATCTGTTGAGCCTGCTTTCTGAGATAGGGCCCAGAAGGTTCAAGTTCACTGCAAAAACATCCACATTTCAGGCCGAGATGAGACAGGTGCTTTCACATCACTACTTACTTACGTAAACTTTATAAAAATAATTGAACTTAATTATAACACTATTTTATTTAGCCTTATTATAAAAATACTGTATTTCACTTTATTAGAACACCACTTTAATTTTATTATAACAGAAATGTATTACACTTTATTAGAGTACTATTTGACCTTATTATAACACTACGTTGACTTTATTAGAACACTACTTACACTTTATTATGAAAAATAAGTAATTAATTTGACAGTAGCTAGCTACTTTATTTTATTTTACTTTTTTGTATTTAATAATTTTGTATTTTAGTATTGTGCTGTAGTTTAGAGGGGATTTTCAAAAAATCTATATATATATCGTATATAGCCTAAAAAATCACAATATTATTCTTAAGACATATTGCCCAGCCCTAAGCAAAACTATATCAAAGCATCTTGTCCGTCCTGGAAGAGGGATCCCTCCTTCAGTCGCTCTTCCTGAGGTTTCTACCATTTTTTTCTCCCCGTTAAAGGGGTTTTTTTGGGGAGTTTTTCCTTAGCCGCTGTGAGGGTCCAAAGGACAGAGGGATGTTGTATGCTGTAAAGCCCTCTGAGGCAAATTGTGATTTGTGATATTGGGCTTTATAAATAAAATTGATTGATTGATTGATCTTGTCAAACTCAACACAGCTTGTGTAGTATAATCCCATTCTTATTTATCCAGTCGGATGCTCAGTACCTCTCAAACACATACAATTTTGGTAAAACATTACGATTTAAAACACTTCAGTATAAACAGTCTTATGAAGTGTCGTGTTGTTAGTAAAAATGCATGCATTTGGGAAGTACTGAGCATACAACTGGATAAATGAGACTTAGATTATACTGCACAAGTTGTGTGAGAGCTTGTAAATAGATGTTTAGATATAGTTCAGCTGTTTTTAAATGTGAACCCCTGCAACTTGAATTCATTAAGAATGTTCGAATTCAAGGTAACACAGGGTAAGTAATTGATATACAAATGGTAATTTTGTGGGTGAAGTATTCTCTCAAGGAAGGATAGTATCAGTGCAATTTCAGCCATAAAAGCCAAATTACCATGAGCTACTGTTATTTCTTCTACAACATAAATTGTGATTTTGATTGAGGAAGGTTTAATAAAGTGTTGGATTAAGTCCTCCCACATCACATTATAAACATTTCTCTTAGATGTATGATGTTAAAAAGAACCTTTGTCATATCATCACATCAGAAACATGTTATGAGCAATATTGACTGTTAAGAATGATTTTTTAAAAATCAACATTCAATTTAAAAGTCAACATCAATTTCATGTAAACATGCCAATAATAACTGTATACCACACATCATCACTGTTGTGTCCATGCCGCTGCCTCAGACCTGTACCTGAAGCTGGAGGATGTGACTCGACGCTTTGTCAAGCCGTGCATCATGGACGTGAAGCTGGGCCAGCGGAGCTACGATCCATTTGCCTCACAGGAGAAACGGGAACAGCAGATCAGAAAATACCCACTGATGGAGGAGATAGGCTTCCTGGTCCTCGGCATGAGGGTGAGTTTGATCTGTTGTGCTGGTGAGGAGGATCTTTACTCTGTCCGGGTACTGATTTAAAAACTCTAAGAGGGGTTTATGTAATAATCTTTTGTTTTAGTGTGAAACTGGTGTTTTTTAATCTAAGAAGTAACCTCTAGTGGCACCTGATCAGAACAATGACTAGGAAATGTACATATAAACAATCTTCTCTATGTGATTGAAGTTTGATTAATGCCAAACAGTCATTATACTCTTCTTGTACCTGCTCATCGATTTAAGTTTGTGGCCATTAGTCTGGACCCCTGCTTGATGTGACACAAAAGAACATCGGCCACTGCCAACAGTTAATGGCATCTTATTTGCCAATAGGCCTATGGCAGTCAATAAGGTGAATATCGGCCGATACTGATGTTCAGCCAATAAAGCGGTGTATCCCTAATTAGTCAGAAAATCCAAATTTGCTTGAGGTCAATTTCTTTTAGTTGCGTATGCTTTGATTATTTTGATTAAATAGGCAAAGCTACCTTCAGTGAATGTCAACATGTGTTGACAGATGTTTGTCTTACCAATCTTTATTAGTTAACTACCAAAAGAAGCAACATAGATCATATACTAACATGAATCTTTAAGAAAAGTTGTAAATAGAAGCATATTTATAGCCATAATATTTTCAGAAAACTTTATTGAATGAAAATACCACTTAAGCTCAGGACCTTGCCTTCAGTACCATGAGAACAGAAGTAACCGTGTGAACATCCTGAAATGGGTCAATGTTTAACTCATGTGAAATGTGTTTATGATGTTGACTGAGCTGAACAGTACATAATTCACCCTCTCATGTGTTTGAGTAAATACATACACACACAGACAGATGTTGACCATCCATGTAAATCAGGTGGGCAATTAATTTTCCCAAGGGGCCACATGAGAGACTGGGACTATTGTAGAGGGCCGAACCAACAGGCTGAACTTAATTCAAACAAAAATAATCATTTTGAGCTGCTACTGGTAAGAATACATGTTATGATAAGACCATAAAAATGTGGAGTAGGTCGAATATAGCAGTAAAATAGAGTAAAAACTCCAATGATATCACTATTTCATTTTATTTTTTATTTCTAACTTACAGAAAATGTATGTTTTGTGGTATGTTAAGGACCAGCAATTAATTAACTTTATTCACAAAGCAAGTAATTTGATGTTTTTCAGTTTTTTTTTCTTATTCAGTGAGAAAAATCCAGTCTGTCTTGGGCATTTTTTGCACTGAAGTCTGGTTGAATGTCTGAGGTGGATATGCGAAGGACAGCTGACAGGTGATCATCAGTGAGAGAGGATCTGTATCTGGATTTGTTGAACTTCATCACTGAAAATGAAAAAGTGAATGAGAAGAGTAAAAATCCAGTACTAATACTGACTTTAAGTGCTCTGCCAGCAGTGTATCAGACTGCAGGTCAATGAACTCTAGCTGAACATGGCTGGGTGTGTTATCCACACTGTAGGTAAAGGGAGACAAGATCAGGTACTTTTAATTCTCAACTGCTTTGAAGTCTTCAAATCGCCTTGAAAACTCATCATGCAGTACTCCTAACATGGATCAGTGCCTGCAGAGGTGATTAGCTGATGGTGTGGCTTCCTTTAGTGCTGGCAAGTAGGTAAGAGTGTTGTCCTCCATGTGGCTTGAAAGAAACTGCAACTTTCTCATGAGGCCTTCACCAAGCTTTACATTTAATGTACAAAAAGGCCCTTGCATTGCAGTTTGGTATTTAATTCATTCATTAGTGCAGTCACATCAACAGCAAATCCAAAATCTGCCATCCATCTGAAATCTCTGGGTTGTCATTCCCTTTCTTCTCACAGAACTCTTGAATCTCTGCTCTCAGGTCCCATACCCTTTTAAACATTTTGCCCAGGCTGAGCCATCTGACAGCTGTGTGGTAGCCTATGTCACAATGCTCAGTCTCATACTCCAAAAGTGCGACAAACTGTCTGTGATTCAACGCTCTTGCCCTGCTGAAGTTAACTATTTTTATTCCAACATCAATAGCATGGTTAATTTTTAGCTCTGACTTGCACAATGAAAAGTACCAATTTATGGTAAGGGTTTATTTCAGTCACTTTATCCTGCATTCGCTTTAAAAGTCCAACATTTTTTCCTGTCAGATTTGGACTAACATCCCTTGTAACACCTGCCAGTTTATCCCATTTCAGTTCCAGCTTGTCCAAGCATGCATTTACCTCCATGAACGAATCACTCATGGTTGTCGTTTCTTTCATTGACCACATTGCTGCCAGCTCCTCCGCTATCTTTAAGTCCTTTATTTATTATTATCCCACGTACAAAGACAAGTAACTGAGCTGTGTCATGGACATCGCAGCTCTCATCCAAAGCCAGGGAGAAAAAGTCAAAGTTGTCCGCTTTGTTTTGCAGCTGAAGCTCCAGATTTCCCATGATGTCCTTGACTTTCCTTGTTACGGAACGTCTGGAGAGGGGCACATTCTTGAAAGTCTCTTTTTCTCGGGACATAATAGCGCTGCAGAGTCCACCAAACACTCTTTGAAAAACTCCCTATCAGAAAATGGCTCACTGTTTTTGGCGATTTTGTGGGATATCACATAACTGGTCTTGACTGATCCATTCCTAGATGTGTGAAGTTTGGTAAAAAATCCTTGTTGGTTTTGCAGCTTAGCTAGCAAAGCATCAGCTGCCTGTACCCACTTCACATCATTCAAGTTCTTGTATTTCTTTGCGATACCTTTGACTTACTTAGATGTCCATGTCTCGGTAAAAACTCTACATTTTGTGTCAACCTTTCTTTTTTACCTTAAGCTGACATTTTCAAGGGCTAACAGCTAACTCAGTGTCTCTTGTTGAACACATCACTGTTCACGTGCATAAGCACACATGCATTCATGCACATACATAAATCACCTTCTAAATAAAAGCAATGCAGTTGAATTGCGTGCATGCCATGTACTTGCTTAGCCTTTGAGTTCTAATTTCTGACTGAATTCACGTGGGCTGGACACGGACTGCCAAAGGGCCGGATGTTGCCTGGGGGCCATAAAATGCCCAGGTCTGGTGTAAATAGTGGTTGTTTATCTGCCGCTGTTGTCTGTAGAATCCTAGACCTGACCTCAGGCTGTGAGCAGGAAACACACATCATGTCAGTGTCTCATTATTTAGTCCACAAGGGTAAAACAGATAGATGTCAGGAAAGGAAGAGAAAACTTCTTATCCGATGGAAAGGAAGAGAGTCAAATAGCGAAACCTTTATCGCTCTGATCAGTTTCCATTGCAGCCTACAGTCGGTATCATCATTAGTGAGTGTCCTGGTTTGGGTTTTCCCTCCTGCAGCAAGAAATAAACAAAAAACACCCAATGAACTGCGTTTAACTCTTTCTGTTTGTATGTACAACTTCTATCCAGTTATAAGTATGTTCATAGTGATTTGGAACTCTTTGGGTTTGAAATGAGACAGATGCCACAGATTTAATACTGGTACCAGAATGATTTTTATTAATGTCTAACTTTGCTGAGTATAAACACATTATACAAAAACTCCTTCTTTCATGTAACAAAATTTATCGAGTCAAACTTCTCATTGTCAGCATGCATGTTTTTTCTTTTTTATGCCTCCACACTGGTGATAACTGTGGCTTGAGGCATTATGTTTGTCCATCTGTCTCATCCTTATAAACACAATATCTCAAGAATGCATCAAGGGAATTTCTTCAGATTTGGCATAAATGTCCACTTGGACTCAACAATGAACTGATTAGTTTTTGTTGTTCAAAGGTCAAGGTTGGTGTGACCCTGTCTGAAATTTTACATTTTTGTATGTTCAGCTGGCCCACTGTGCTCTGACCAAAAGACTAATTCAGGCTAGCTACTAATAAGGATAAACTAATCTGGAGTGCACCAATGAATCCCTGTTCTCTAGTTCATCTCTAACTAGTACAAAGTTACAAAATTCAAATGATTCCATTCAGTCCATTAACAATTCATCTTTGCCAACATTGAAATTAAAGCTCCATAGACAATTTCAATTTTCAGTGTACACCACAGCCTTACCCACCTTTATACGGGGGTCTGAGTGAATACTCGATTCTGATTGGCTACAGGGTGTCTGTTAAAAACTGATAGTGGACACCTTTTAAGTAGTTCTGGTGAAACTGTCTGTTCACTGTTCTAAATTAATGCACTGGCTAAATAAAAGTATCTGTAATCTGTTCACAATTACTTGACAATACTGAGTGTAGTCCGTCAGTGTCTCATCCTCACCACAGGAGGGAGACTGCAACACACCCTGCAGGTACTACACTGCCCCTCTGACCTTCAGCAGTCATTTTCATTCAACTCACTACTTCAGGCTGTGGCCAACGGTAACATAACACATGGCATATTGCTTGATCGTAAATTGGTATTGATTAGGGGAAAATGACATGGCTGATAGCTAGCTAGTCTTATTGTTATTATACTGTCAAATTATATTATATATATTATGTTATTGACTTTGAATTTTGTCAGCATAATGTTAGCTTTCTGGCCAATAGCTGAACCAAAGGGTTCCATGAGCTGGGCAGATTAGAATATCTCTCGCTGACGAGTCATATCTAGGGTTTGTCCTATTTACTGGAGTAGTGAATGAGGTTTCCATTGCATTAGAACCTTACAGGGTGGCAATGATTGTTCCAGGTATTAGGTAAACCCTCAGGTGATATCATGGAAACTGAGTTATGGCTTGTGAAAAACTTGAGATTTTGATTGCAAAAAGCCTAAAAATATGAATGAATATTCTTACTTTTTATTTATTTGATAAGTGACCATACTATAAGAGGGATAATACCCTTTGAGGTGTCCATTATCACTTTTTAACAGCCTTGATGGAGGCAACTGTTCATGCCTCCATGCAGCCGTTAAAAAGTTTTAAAACAGACACCTCGTTGGGTATTATCCCTTACATATTTCTAATGAAACTGAAAAGGACCAGTAGACTTATTTTCAGACAGATAGTGTGGCACCCATATGTTGCAGTTCAAAAAGCAAACTGTACTTGAAAACTTTGAAAAGTCACTGTTTTAGCAGAAGAAAACACATTTAAAAAATTAATTCTACAAAGGCATTATAACAAATAACTTTCATAATCTCACATCAGAAAGACAGAGAACAGCAGCCTTCAGTGTGAGTTGTGGATGAAGAAATGGGTGAGGGCGGGTGTTCAAGGCTCAGGAGGTCATGAACCATGTTTTGAGGAAATAAGTCATATATTTGTAACTGCCGGTCTTTGTTTACCTGAAGAAAACAGCATGGTTTGTCCTGAAAGGCCTGGCAGTGTTTGTCTAACCTGATCCTCAGTGTACAGTTGCCGATGGGATGTCAGCTTTATGGGTGCACGTCCCACCCTTTGTAAACTGGTCATAAATATACTATCCACCTCATGCTTTGACATGATATATGTGGAGACTGCTGGAGATGAATGTACAGGAGGTGAATGCTTGATCTGTGTTATAGCACTGACAAGTGACAACACATATCACTGTAAAACATGTACATCTTTACCTGTATCTTCTATTGTGTTTTAGAGGAAAAACCTACGCAACTAAAAGCTGCGCCAATCCATATTTTTATATGATCCACGGGTCAAATTATTTTTTATAATGTGATAGGGCTGCAACTAACGATTATTTTCATTGTCAACTAATCTGTCGATTATTTCTTCGATTAGTCAACTAATCATTTTATCGAAATAAAATGTTGAAAAATGTCGGCCTGTCTCTCCCAAACCCCAAAATTATGTAATCTAATGTCTTGTTTTGTACTCACGCCAAAGGGTACTTTTATAGTACTTTTCCATGAAAAATGACTCAAACCGATTAGTCGACTACTAAAATAGACACCGATTATTTTGATAGTCGATAAGTCATTGATTAGTCGACTAATCGTTGCAGCCCTATAACGTGAAGGATGTTGCTTGTAATGACAAGAGAATTCTTACCAACTGTACAGTTCCTCTCAGCTTCACAGAGCTGCCCAATGTGTTGGATTTATTACCCTAAACTTAACTCTGATTCTCTGCTCTCTAATCAACCTCGTTTCCAGCAGCAGGCAGCTGTTTCAATTAAACAAACAAGAAAGCTCTGATAAACCCACTGTACACTACCTGCACAGCACCACACAGCGGACCAACACAGTTAGAGACATATCATCATCATGATGATAATATGTCAATGTTTTACAGTATTTACCATGGTAGTAAAAAGTGAACTGCTACAGTATTGGAGGCAGGGTCTCGCTTATTACTTTGACAGTTGTTCAGTGGTGCATGAAGCCAAAAAAGTTTAACTGCCTGGTTTAAAATTACCTGGGTGATTGGCACTGATTCTGCAGTGTGTGGCTCATTGAGCAAGCAAACTAGAGACCTACTACAACCAAGCTGGGTATTCCAGCTTAGCACTTCACAAACTTGAATGGGGATAAAATCATTCAATCGTGCAGCTCTTTTAGACTTTCCAAATGTTATCGGACCAAATGGATAAAAACCTGAAAGTGAAACGTGTAGTTACATGGGGTTGTGACGCTCAAAAGAATGTATCCACTGATTTACAGACATCTCTTTTGCCACATAATTCAATGGGACGTTTTTGGGCCACATGACATCACATGACAGATATAATTCTACTATTTGGCCACTACTTAAACTGGCTTCAAAGCCCAGTGCACTTTGTGGGAAGAGGGAGTGAGACCAAAACAAACTTGATACATAAAGTGAGATTATTTTTCTTTAGCCGTTGAGCTCTTTAGAAGAAATGTTTCCTGATGGTTTGTATTATTGTTCACGGTAAATATGTCCTGTTCTTTCAACACTTTGATCGTATTGTTAATGTGCTTACTGGCTAACTAGCATCAAGACAGTCCTCTGGTTAGGCGACTCAGCAGGGGGCCTTCTTTGCGGCAAGTTCTCTAAAGTGGGCTTGGTGTGTCTGGGCCTTAACAGCAGTGAGCTCTCTCTTTAAAGGGTGTGCTCTTCAATCAACAGAGAACAAGTACACCAGTGCCCCTGTTTCCTCTCACAAACCTGATGTTCTGATGCGCAATTAAGTATTTTAAGATGGATGCTCCAGTAAGGTACAAGTATCTCAAAATTGTACCTAAGAACAGTACTTGAGCTGTATAATACTTGTACCTGTTTACAGGTACATTCATCCTAACAAACATTATTAGGTGTCTTAAAAAAGGTTGCCTCTCTGGTAGATGTAATTGATTTTAATAGATGGTGGGTGTGAATTCTGTTGCCAGTACAGCAGGAGTTTGTAAAAATGAGTCCAGAGATGGGTTAAATGGAAATAAAGAGCAACTGGCCAAGCTGTAATTCAGTCAGGTGGTTGAAATCATTTAAGTTGGACTGTGTTGTACCCTAGTACAAGAAGTTTGGAACACAATGTGCTAGGCACTGAGCTGGGAAAATTCCTATACTATTCTGTGCTATGTGTTTGTTTAGATAGAGAGCAGACTGATTAGTGGTAAAGACCTTCCTGATGGAAGGTTTGATAGTGTGGGAGGAGACAGCTGGAGACAGATTGAAAGGAAAAGATAAAAAGAGGTGATTAAGTGTAGTCTGAGGAGAATATCTCCCTGGTCTAACAGTAAAACTGAGAAGCCCGTCTTTCTGCAGAGTCAAGCACACAGAACAGAACTGGGTCTACTTCTTCAAATGTGGCTTTTATATAACCCAACATGCTGTTACCAGACTAAATAGACCTTGCACATTCTCATTTAGCTAACCTGGTTCTTTGAACCCAGTTTGAGGATTGATTTGTTAATCCTGGATGAAGTTATACTGAACAATAGTGCCCTCATATTTTGAAAAATAAAGACTAAATGAGTCAAATGAGTTCAGAGTTGAAACCATGATCAGCACTCATATGACTGGCTGAGTCATATGATGATCATGTGATTGCAGTTAAATGAGGTAGGTGTCCTGAGAAACCCTCCCAGCATGCACTGGGGCAAGACATTCATAGATGTAAGCCATGATTAGTGAGGTTCTCCTTTCGACTATACTGTATTTGGATTGGTTCTGTTAGTATACAAACAATTATTTTGATGTCAGTGTGTCTGCAGGGTGTCCAAATTATTATTTTTTTTAATAAATATTAGGCCTTAAATGTCTAGTGTGTAGGATTTACAGGGATATATCAGCAGAAATGGAATTAAATTGTAATAACTTTGTTTTCTTTAACTAATAATCACCTGAAAACGACAGTCGTGTTTTCGTTACCTTAGAATGAGCTGTTTATATCTACACAGGGAGCAGGTCCTCGTCCACGGAGGCTGTAATGTTGCACTGCCAAGTTTCTACAGTAGCCCAGAACAGACAAATCAAACACTGGCTCTAGATAGGGACACTGGTGTTTTTGTTTCAGCCCCTGAAGTTCTACACGCTTGGCACACCGGAGAAGTTTCAGTGTTTCAACCTCACCACTGGATGCCACTAAATCCTTCACACTGGACCTTTAAAAGTAATGCCATTGTTTAAAGTTTGAATCTCTGCGGTTTTAATTGCCACAAGCATTAAATCTATTTTCATTTACCCATCTTTTACTTTGTTTTTGTCAGAATGAGCCAAGGTTTCCTGCATCAAAGTCCACATTTTTGATGTAACACTCACTCTAATAACCATGCTTAAAACCTGCCTCTGCACAGAACTACGTGCTTGAATAACAGAGGATTTGTCAAAAAATCAGTCTCAAATTTGGTTAAAAATTAGCAGTACATTGAAGTGTCTAGTACCTTTAGTAACCCTTTTTGTATATCGGCTGTACCCGATTTAGAATTATGTAATTATAAAGATTTATTTATTTTTTTGGTTACTGTTTGCTTTTTCGTGTTTTTTCTGTTCTTATTATATGCAGCATCTTTCTTGTCTGGTTTTCTCTTGTTGAACTGATGTTAAATCTAAAAAACAAACAAAAAACGACAATAAAACAGTAGCATCCATGTAATATAGTAAAAAAGCTAAACACAGGATCAGAAATGTATAACATTTTTTTCATGAGATATCAAACAAAAGCCAGAGACTGTGTCATATTAAGTATCAGTGAGCTGTATATTCACCACTTCCAATCAGAAGAGAGAATATAAGGTTATCTCGGAGCCTTACAGTGCAGAGTCTCTCCTGCTCTGTGCCACTGCATCATGTGCGAGTAGCATGAAAGTCAAGAGCCCTCAATGCAACAAAATCTGGGGACCAGCACACTGACTAGCAAAAAAAAAAAAAAGACTGCTTGACTTGAAGCAACCTCAGTCAACTGAGGGGTCTCCGATGGATGATTCAAATCTCTGACTTTCAAGAGGCAGTCCTATAGGAAACTCTCCATTATATAAAATTATTATTACATCAGCTGCTAATTCCCCATAATCACAATCACTAAAATCACAATTGTCTCATTATTCTTTTATTTTAAATCTCAGAAAATGAGACGTTGGTTCATGTCTATGGCCAACCTTAAATGTCTTGGTCATAATCCAGCTAATTGATAATAAGATGCACCTTTGCAGGTTTATGCCTAAGTACATATTTCTCTGTTGCTCTGACATCTCTCCATTTGATGCATGTATAGTTCACGTTTGTGCATGTGTGTGTATTTTGGACCTGTGTGTATATGTAAAATAACAACAGAGTGAAAACATTGAATTTCTCCTTGTGGGATTAATAAAGTATATAAAATTGAAAAAAAAAAATTAAATTGAATTAAAGCTTCAGTGAACCAAAACATCCAGACTGGTGTGAAACTCTAACCTGGATAACTGAGGTGCCTGGGGCAGCATATATAGCAGCATGTGTAAACATGCTTTATGATTTGCTGTCATGTGACACCACACCACAGTGTTCTGTCTACCTGTCGGTTATCTGTTGTACACTGAGCTTCAATCATGATCAAGGTTGGAAATTAGTACCAGCCACCAGCCAAATGCTGGTAAATTATGCAAGTGGCATCTATTGTACAGCGGGTATATTTTAGAATCTAACAGCCAAAGTGGCAGAAGGACAAAAAAGTTAATTTCCAACCTTCATCATGATGAGGCTCATCGTATAGCAGGCTCTACAGTCATTGCTGGTCAGTTTGATGTGACGGAGGCAGGTGTGAGTGCAGCTGTTAACCACTAGGTGGAGGCAATGATCAGTTAGAGCGAATAAGCACTTGAGTCGTGGCCCTTTTTACTCAGGATACATCCTGATGCATCTGTTGCCATTTAGCTGTGAGCTCTGACTTTTGAAAGATGAACGCAATAACAGAGAGAGGCAGACTGTACACAGCAGTCAGCTTTTCTTTGGTAGGAACAACTCTTTATTAGTTTTAGAAATCACAAAGGTGGGAGTAAGTCACACGTGTGCAAGTCCTAAGCAAGTCTCAAGTCATTACCTACTAGTCTCAAGCCTAAGTCACTGTGGTGAAAATCAAGCAAGTCACAAGTCAAGTCATACTCGCAAACTCACAAAGATAATATGACATAACTCAGGTACTGTAAGTACGAATATGGGACTGGTTGCACAAAACACCTTAAGTTTTCCCCTGAAGTACGACACTTAAGGCTTAATTTCTCCTTAACTATGGGAACCTTAAAAGGTTTCCTCAGTCAAGGAAATTTTTTTTTAACTCAGTTACTGCGTTGAAAGAGATTTGACAGTGGTAAAAGTTTCAATGGAGACTGTTAGTTTGTTTGGACTCATGCTTGTGATGCCTGTTTCTGTCTCATAAAGTTGTCTGATAGTTAAATAGTGAAAAATGGCAGAAGACAAGAAAACCCATATCGGTCAGAGAAGAAGATTATACTAATGGAGGAATACAATCATAGAAAGCACAAGCTACAAAGTAAATTTGATCCCCAAATACCAGAAAACAGAAAACAATTGTATTGACAGTGATTGACATTGACAATTGTATTGTATTGAATTCAGTCAAATTTAAAGTGTAAAATCAAAAGCATGTCCATTGGGTTCTTCTGGTCGCAGACGTGTGTTAGTTTTCTTCATTTATCACCATAAACTCAGTCATATTGCAGTTAAGACAGTCAGATGTACCGTCAGTTTTTTTTGTTTGTTTGTTTCCTTTGTTTTGCTCTTTAACCTTGCTTTGGTTGCTAAGGTCTTTTTGTGCAACAGTCAAGGGATTCCTTAAGTTTAAGACCAAGTCAAGGAGAAAAGCATAAATATCTAATTGAACATTTTAAAGAAACCTTAAGAAGAAGCCTTAGGTTGTTTTGTGCAACCGATTTTATTTTTAAGAAACCTTAACAAGGACCAAATTAAGGTTTTGCACCTGAAACATATGAACATGTACAAGTGCAGCTGGAGTCAACTATTGAACTGACAGAAAATAAAGTTGTCACTAATTTAATAATCATCATCAAGTCATTTTTTAATTCAAAAACATTTCATGGCTCGGGCTTCACAAACATGAGTTTTTTTTTTTTTTTGCTGCTTTTGCTTTTTATTATTTACTCATTTTTATGTTGATGTTTGGACTATTGGTTGGACAAAACAACCAGTAGAAAGGTGTCACTTTGGGCTCTGGGTAAATGCGACACTATTTCTCACTATTTCCAGAATTTTAACAAACCAAAAAATCAGTCGATTAATGGAGAAAATAATAACTCATAATTGAAATAATAATTTGTAAATAGTTCACACTTAGCTCCACCTCAACCAACTACAACAGTAAAATCCTGCTTTTACATGACTGCATGAGTCAGAATAGTCTGATGAGATCATATGTAGTAGTAGACTACAGCAGTCACAAGGGATATCATTTTTCAATACTTTTACTTGTAACACTTTAAGTACATTTTCCTGATTATACTTTTACTAAAATAACGTTATAAATGCAGGGATTTTACTTGTACCAGAATATTTTTTACAGGGTGGTATTTGTTACTTTTACCAGAGTAAAAGATTTAAATGCCCCAAGCCTTCTGGTCAGGATGAAAGACACTTCACTCACATAACATACCTGCTGCTGTCAGAGAGCACGTGAGATAATAACACACTTTTAAAATCCCAAACACGAGCTGAGCAGGAACGGGAGGCCAAACAACAGTCACTGGGGAAACTGGCTCATGGCACACATGCACACACTCACACACAACTGAACTTATGTTGGGACAGCAGGCAGGAACAGTCATTACGCACTGTGGCTGTATCAAAACCTTGTACAAATAAGAGGAGAGCCTGAGCATAGAAAGCTAGCAGTGCATATAACTTATCTCACGCAGATAGAACTGGATAAAAGCACACAGTTAAGCTCATGATGCTGCTGCACATACTACCATTCCTCCGAGGAGAGCTGCTGGCGGACAGAGCTGTGGTAGCATGGGCACGGATATCAGCCGGTGGATCCTTCCCCACTGCCATATATGCTTCATCATATGTAGTCACAAGTCATAAATATCAAGTCAAAGTCAAGTCAAGTCTTTCATCAGTGTTTGTCAAGCAAGTCAGACTTGAGTCAAGTCATGTGACTCCAGTCCCCCACCTCTGATAAATCATATGATGATGTATGAGGGAGGATCTGAGTAATAGGAGCTGGGTTATTTACTGTCAGTTTCCAACTATACAAGTCTTACGTATCTGATATTAGCATATAGTTTGTTTTAGGGACAAGTAGCAACACAAACACAGTTCACACACTGTTAATAAAATGTATCTTCTTCTATTTCAGGTGTATAAGATGTGCAGTGACACATTTGACTCATACGACCAACACTACGGGAGGGGACTGGTGAAGGACACCATAAAAGATGGTACGTGTGTGTCTGGTTATGCATTTGTGTGACATGTAAAACGTGACTCGCTACCACTGACAGTGAAGTGTAGGAGGAACTTTCTAGAATAACTCTCAAGTGATCACGTTTAATCACATGTATAAAGACAGAGCGCAGGGCGTCATACTTTGAGAACCACGCCCACCAGAGGGGAAAACAGTTGATGCCACAATATGTAACCAAGGGCAGAAATGCTGTAGCTTGCTAAAACATTAGATTTCAGCACGTTGAAGGATTATTTTAGCGCCCTGTGTCTACCAGACAGGAAAAGTTTTATTGACAAAGTCAGTATTGTTGGTCTATCTCAATGTCTCTTTTCTTTACTTTGCTTATCTTGGAGAAATTATCCCACTGAAAGACCAGAAGTGAAATACTGTTTATATTTTTCAATATTTATAACAATTTCACTGAATCACTGGGTAAGATCATTATTTAACCAATAAAGATCAAGATGAGGCCTTGCATAGCTTAATTAGCTTCAACCTCAGTGTCAGAGTCCCAGTTTTGCCATACCTTCTGCTGATGTCTGACTTCTTATTGCTTGCATCCACTTTTATCTCCTTAAAAGGCTCAGTGTTTTGGTTTGGCAGCTTATAAAGTTTAGTTGTGGCTTCTTTACCCTGTTGGTAGTGCATCCCAGCACACAGCAGCTTTAAGGCATTGTTTCATCATGACACAATATTATATCAATTCTTTGGATAACGATATGACATTTACACATATCACAAAATCTGCTATAATACAATTTCGATTTAATTCAGGGGCCTGTGATCGATATCAGATGATAATATATGCCCATTTAACACAATTTGTTACAGAAGAAGCCGCCGCCCCTTGCTTTTTTGCATTTGCATAAAACAACACAAAAATAATGTAAATAAATATAACCAGTTATCAGGTAAGTGCAGTAAAGTTTACTTGAAAGTTACTCCCCTAACACACATAAAACAGCAAATGGGATAAGTTAAACTTCAGGGCTTTCTGTCAGAAAGCCCCTTCTGGAAGAAATCTTCTCATTCTAACCCAAAACATGATGGGGTGTGTTCTGAATCATCTTTTTCTTTTTACTTTTAGTAGGTACTGCATTTGCCCTTTAAAAGTACGTACTGTTGCATGCAGTATGCGCACAATCGGGACTTGCTACTGTCACATAACATTACACCCTGAACTTTGACCTGCTTGCTCTGTTACCTTCGAGGTAGAACAAACACCACTTACTGAGTTCGCCAGAAACGAAGATCAATTCTACTTTTCAATGTATGTAGTTTCACTTAAAGTTTTAACTTCATAGATTATAGATTCTAACATATTATATTTGTGACGGTGAAATTACATCTGCAGTTCCCAGTTAGTATTATTTTAATAGTTATGTCATATTGTTGTTTGTAATATGTATGATTATTTTGTTCACTTAAACAATCAATATTCCTATAATTACTATTTGACTGGTCATCAGCTACTTGAATATGCTGTCATCCATATTGCAACTTCTGAGAGCTGTCAATGAGCTGCCAAGCTGTTTGGGATTCAGTCAATGTGGCGTATCTTGCACTGCACCATGGATTGTGGGTCAGAATAGCCAGAAAAGCATGTTGTCTTAAATACCGCAACTGCGAATGTAGTAGAACATCCTGCGTACTGCATTTGACATACTTTGTATTAGCACATACTAAATCTTTTTCTGGCGTACTATAAGTATGGTAGTGTGGGGATTGGAGTGCACAGATGATCTTTGTCATAAACTTGAGGTCTATTTGGCTTAAAGCCCTGAAGGCAAACTTCTCCAAACAGCCATATAACATGAATTAACAACAGCATCATTTAACAAAAGTATCAATTCTAGCTCAGTAATAACCATCAAGGTTCATAAACAATTCTGTATTGAATTTATTGCTAGTCACTGACTATTAGCTCATGCACATTTATACTAAGAGAATGACAGCCAATCAGACACAAGTATGTATAACTCTCTCCTCTCCTTCAGGCCTGGCTAAATTCTTCCATAACGGTGTCTGTCTAAGAAAGGATGCAGTGTCAGCCAGCATCCGCAGAGTGCAGTGTATCCTCCGCTGGTTTGAGTCGCAGCACCAGCTGACCTTCTTCGCCAGCTCGCTCCTCTTTGTCTACGAGGGCCTTCCTGCCTCTTCCTCCTCATCTTCTCTTTCTTCCCTTCTCAGCACCCCGTCAATCAGCCCGACTGCAGGGAAAACTGCCACGTTGCCATCGGCGGGCGACAGTGGTCGGGGCGGGGAGGGGAAAGCGAGACAGGAAGGGGCGGGGCAGGAAGGGGAAGTGGCTGAGTACAACAACAACAACATTCAGGTGCCAGTGCCCTGGGACTACAGTCTGAGCACCATTTACACCAACCACAGGAAAGGTGGCCGCCACCACTGCGCCAAGGGTCATCTCCATGGAAACAGTGGAGACAGCGACGTTGTAGAGACAACAGCCAGCTCAGTTTCTGGAGATAACATCTCAGCACTCTGTGAAGAAGACAACTCCGTGTGGAAACGAACAGGTGAGTCACAACAACCACCAAACGGAAACGGAAACAAATCACAACTGGAACAGAAGGATGAGGATAGAGAGAGGGAGGACAGAGGCAGGAGGCGGAGGGAGGAGGACGACGAGGATGTGGAAGCGATAAGACAAGGAGGCGATGCAACAGAGGGAGGGAGGAGACACGGAGGTGGAGGTCAGGATGATTGACTTTGCCCACGTTTTCCCCAGCGAAAGCCATGATCACGGCTACATCTACGGCCTCAAACACCTGCTGACAGTGCTGGAGCAGATTTTGTGTGATGCCGCCTAGATCTCTCACTCCTCCAAACCTCCTCTTTACCTCCTCATCTGCTCAGTGAACCACTGTCTCCCTCCTGTCGGCCTTCCTTTCTTCTCAAAAGACTAAAATCTTCAAAGGAGAGAGGGAAGACTCAAAGAAGTGAATATTAAAACAGAACCATCATCATCATCTCACCTGTTTGTGATGGTCTGCCAGTCATGTGTGTGTCTGTGTTTGTGTGCGTCTGTCTGTGAGCAAGATGGAGATAGTAGAGGCTTACAGTTGTGTTTTCCTGTGATCAGTAGCACTACATGCACTAATCAATCCATGAAGGCATTGCGACCCTGTACTTAAACACAACATCTTCAGCTGCAGGAGTTACCGATGCTCACACAAGATGTCACCTCACCTTCAGTCCAACTGAAATGCATTCATAGAAAATAGGGTTCTACAAACATTTTTATACCATAGCCAATCAAAATAGCTGCTAGGTTTCTATTAAAGCTGCATATCAGTACACCTCAAATTAGGTCTTCGCCAGGCAATATGTAGTCCTTGTTGGGGATACATCAGGACGCATTAGTGTTTACACTACAAAAGATATGTAGTCAAATGTGTCCCAGACCACCTCGGCCAGTGGTTTGAGTGATCAGATCACAGTGTGTCTTGGTTGTCATTACACTTATAGTTAGGGCTCTCCACTTGCAATCAAATCCCCCGGACACATGTTAATACCAGGTATTAACAGGTGACACATTTAACATCAGCTTAAGGAGTTTGCTCAGTTGTCATGGTGATTAACCTGTCAAAATGCAAGTGTAGTAGCTGATTTCCAACACTTAAACTAAAACCAGAAGATTTTTGACAGCTGACATTAAGTGCAAGCTAATGCCAGGTTCACACTTCACGATATCAGCCCAATTATAGCCCGACAGAGCGTCATACGGTGTCGACTCGGATCACGAACGACAAGGAGTGTCATACGCGATAATCCATCGTTTCATCTCATGTAGTGTCGTCATAGTAGACGACAACCAACGCCATGTCTGGGACGCCTCACAACGTCTCAACAGAAAGTCTAGCATGTTTGATTTTCTTTGTCTTCCACAATTTCTCCCATCACAGCCGTCACTTTGACCAATAGGAACACAGAGGGATCTGCTGCTGTGGACAACTGTACAGCAACAACACCCCAGCCTTTTTGATATTTCCTCTAGGGATGTTACCACACAGAGTAAAAAAGGAAAAATGATGGTGTAAAACAGTAGAGACACTTCAGCGACTGACGAGTACTGCTGTTAGCATCAAGCTAGTGAAGAATGTTATTTTTTCATGATGGAGGATATAAAGGAATAGAATTAAAAAATAGTGTCTGGGCCTTTACTCACCCCAACTGCAGAGGCTACCAGCTTTATTTGAGACAGACTTTCCTCTGTATTTTTATATTTTTACTTTTCATCCGCTCCTGTTTGCCTTGATAAAGTTAATTCGTTGCATCGTCGTTTCTTACTCAACACTTCCTGTATCTGTATAAAATTAACAGCCCCTTATGACTTCGTTTCAGATAATCCCTTCATTTTATAAAAAGGCTTTTATTGTGAAATATTTGTAGGAATTTGTTGTGGAGGATTCAGTGATTTGCACAGTTTTTAATGCGGTACTTAAAATGTAGCTCCTGGCATCTGGTGGCGTTTTTTTTATGTTACTACAACAACATTTCGGCTGGGACATGAACAGACATAGTGACTAAAATAATAGTAATAATAATAAGAATAGAACAAGAATAACCCAATGACATCACACATGTTGTGATGGACAACCAGGGATGATTGGTGTGGACCATTGTGTAGTCTGTCATGTCTGTCGGCCAAGTCACGGCTCGATCTTATGACTCCACAATCGTGTAATCTGACATAGTGACTGTCAGAACAGACAAAAATGTCGTGTAGTTTGAACCAGGCATTAGGATGGGAAATGGATCAGCTGATACAATCCATTCAAAGATTCCCGCCTCAGGTCCCAATCCTGATCCTCTATATTAGCTTCCATTCTCCTGCAGGGACCCATTAGCAGATGGAGTTTGCTCAGTTGTCACAGAGACATTGCATACGATGTCAGTAGCTGTTATGATAAGCACTTCTAACAGCTCTTTGGATTGGGACTTGGTCGTCAGTATTCTACAGTAATTTTTGTAATGGCTGGTCCATCCTAGAATTTTTGTGATCAGGGTTTGGGCCAATCCACTGGTTTTAAAAGACATGCACTGAAAAGAGAATCAGCAAAAAGAGTTTTGTGTGTGTTCTGGTTAAGACAAGGTGTACTTTGGATTATGCAGTCCACCTGGAAAACTACCTACACTGTAGTAACTGCTAACATAAATAAAATTTAAACCTTTTTTATTGTCATCCTGGGCATCCACAGTGATGCTCTGGATTTGGATCATTTAGGTTGGCTCTTGGAATCTGTGAGCATTGGGTAAAACAAGAAGTCTGGAGACTGTTGAGGTTAAAGTCTGGTCGTCCTTTTTGTGTTTTGTTTTAACCACTGTCTACAGGTATCTAACTCAGGTAAATTTACTGTAAGAAGAAATGCTTAATATTACTACTATTATCTTCTCAGCAAGATGATCCTCATGCTGTCTGGTTGTTTGGTTCTAAACGATTGTTTTATATCGTCTTACTCAATGTTGATTTTATCTCATGATTGTCCTTATCTCATCCATGTTGACCTTGGGGTCGTGCTTTTAACTCACCTAACCTTAGAATGACCTTCCATGTGGTATTATCTTTTACCATTGCTGTTTTAATTGTTGTTCAGCTGCCAAATCAACACCACTTCCCTTCCTTCCCCTCCCCCCGGGAGCCTGTGCTCTTTGCTGAGTTTAATCCAGTTATATGGTGTGTCCCCCCATTCTTTCTGCCCTAGTTTTAGGAACGGCACTAAATTGCTGATGTCATACCTTGTACTCCAGATTTTTTTTTTTTTTTTTTTCTTCAAACTTACATTAAAAGGTAACATTGCTCATGGGTTTAGTGCCATTGCTCTAGCATTAACCATGTAGTTTGATTTTAAGTTATTATAATGTAATGAATTGAGTTATAAACAGACAACAATAGGAAACTTAAGCAGTTCCCTCTCAAAATTCTGGAATGATGACTGTTTGAAAGTGTTTTGGGGGGTTTGACAGAAGCAACATGTTATACTGTATGACACATGATGTGCTGTGAATGGTTCTCATCATAGAACTTCTCCAAGGATTTTAAGATTGTAGTATAAAGATATTTGAAACATGCTGCTTTAATGCGAGTTGACCAACAGACTCACCGCAGAGTGACAGAATGCTAAAGAGAGAAAGACAGCAACTGAATGGTTTCATGTTATGTTTATTGTATTGTTTGGTTTATTTAGGCTTGGAGCAGATGGACAGGAGTGTCAGAATACTGGCTGCCAGTAAACAGAAGTCAGCACATTCTTTTTACACTAATCTCAGTTTGAGAAACATGTTTAAGTCAGTTATGAGTCTTTGTTTTTGTTGAACTCATATTTGTTAGGGTTGACTAATACAGGTTTTTAGGCTGATACACAGACTGATACTGGAGATATTCTGTATTCATTTTCATACAGTTAAGTGAAACTGAATTAAGACCAAGGCTTCCCACTGAAGCCAGTGATTTTCATTTAGCTGTGATGGAATTATTGAAGCCCAAAACCTCCTATTTTTGTATTTTGTAAGACACAACAAAAGTGTTTTCCTGCAATTATGACTTCCTTATTATTCCTTCCAAATTAAGCTTCATTTCAAAAAACATTTTATATCAAGGTCCACACTTCTGGAGCTTGAAATTCATTACACTTAAAAATAAAATCCCCCCATCAGTCTGATCTGCACTCAGTCCTGTATTAGTCAGCCCTACTCTCCAGTGTGATGACAGCAAATGAAATATTCTGTCACACAGCTCTCTGTCTTCACACACAGGGGAAATAATTTGTCACAATTTGATTCCTTGCTTTCAGAAAGTCAGCCCCATGTTTTTAAGCTCATTTGCTGTACATTGTTTTCACTTTATCATCTTTACATGCTGAGCAGTTGTTTTTGTGTCACTGTCTGGTCTTATGGATTTTGTACAGGTTTACTGACTCCAGCGTCTGCTCTCCTCACTAACTCGGGAGCTGCTTTAAAATGTTGCGCTCCAGTACATAACCCCACAACTTTGATCTGAACCAGTAATATGCACAAGTCTCTTCAGTTTATGTAGCTTGTAATATATGAATATAATCAACAGTATGAGAATCCTGATCTTTTGTAAAATAACTCAATTAAATGTTATTCTGATTTTAATCTGAACCAAAAGAGACTCTGAACTAGTAGAATATAATATTTTCTCTAATGTTGTTTCTTTTTCATAAAATTGATTTTTTTTTTTGTTTGTTTGTTTTTTTTTTTTTGTTAATCAGCGTAAAAAAAATCAAGAAGTCTTTTAAAGAATGTTTACAGGAATTAGACTTTTTTCCCACTGCCTTATTTTCTGTTAATGTCTCCATGTCGTCTCTGTGTTTTGAATATTGATTATTAATCATTCCGGCAGCTTTGTGAATCTCCTCTCCTTGTTTCTCGTCTGTTGTGTCATGGCCAACTAACAAACACCATATCATGCATTTGTATACAGGGCATTGTTAACGGCATTGATTTAATAGTGATGCAACCTTTGACATAAACTCCCTTCCATCAGTGTAAAGATTAGAAGAGCAGCTCATGTTACTGAGACCTTCTCTGTCAGTGGAGGTGCGCAGAATCACCAACAGCACATCTACTCTGTTCCTATAGTCCGACACAAGAGTTTTATTACATATCATTCCTTCTTTACATTACAGTTAAAACACAACATAGTGTTGTATTGCTGAATATGGTTTTGCAGCTGCCTATCAAGCAGCCAGTGGTTTCCAGTCCACATTATGTCTACCTTTTAATGGTTTACAGTTATTTTAATATGCAGACTGACTTTTTAAAAAGTCTGAGTCAGTGAATTACCATACAATATAACCAAAGTGGAGGCAGACAGGATATTCACTACGCAGCCTGGAGTGTGCCATTGGTATAATTAAAGGCTTTTACATTGTATGCAATAGTAAAACGATCAATTAAAAAAAAATTATGAACTAGGGGTGTAAATCATAAGGGACAACTGTTGGGAAGGTTACTGTTGAAATGTAATAAGTTACAGATTACAAGTCACCCTGTTAAAATTATAATAAGTAAGGTAACTTTTAATAACTTCATCAAAGTAATGTAACTTATTTGATTACTTTTCTAACAAATGTTTTAAACAGGGCAATAAAAGTTCTGAAAGATAAGCTCATGAGCGTTGTACTCAAATTTGTTTCAACGCCTTTGCTAACCCACGTTGTCCGAAATGTGCCAAAAGAAGACATTCCTGCACAGTGAAAAGATGCAAAGCAACAGAGTGAATGTTCTATTGTACGTGAAAGCTTGTTACCAAAAAGATTAAATTGGAATGTAATCCCTTATGTTGTGTTCACACCAGGTGCAAATAAAACAATCAGCATGAATGAATTACATGTAAAGTCAATATAAAGCCATGATTAAAAGCGAATTCCCCCCAGATGGCACGAATGAGGCGAGTAGCACGATTTCATGTCACACGCTTATTCGTGAGAGTTGAAAAATCGGAACCTCAGCAACCAATTCATGCAGTGATAGCCAATCAGCATTGACATCCTCTGGGGATGTAGGAAGCTCATTCATCATTTCAGTGATTTCACGTTTGTGTGATGCAAGTTATTTGCACGTATGAAGCAAATCAACCCAAACCATTCTAGCATTCAAACTTGCGCAAGTAGCGCAATGAAAATTTATTTGCATCACGTTTGGTGTGAACACAAAATTGTCATCACCAACATTTTGATCAGTAACTAATTTAAAGGTCCCATATTCTGCTCATTTTTAGGTTCATACTTGTAATCGGGGTTTTTACTGGAACATGTTTACATGCATTAATGTTCAGAGGAGTATTTTTTTCTCAGACTGTCTGTGTGAACATATCTGTATTCACACTCTGCCTGAAAGGCTCTGTTTTTGAGCCTGTCTTTTTAATTCACACTCCAAAAAAATGCATGGTCTACTCTGATTGGCCAGTGTTTCTGGATCTCCCACATCTGCACTCTCAGCATCTCTGCACTGTCATTGCAGCCGGGGAATGACTGTAATGACTGGCTTTACACTGTAACCAGTGTAAAGCCAGTTTCTACCTTTGTTTAGTACAGTTGTGACATCACAGCTTCATGGAAGTCCTAACTGCTGATTTAAAGGCACAGTTTCTGAATACAGACTGAGTGCATTTCTATGTGGATTGAGTGTTTTGATACTTTCAGATAATTAATACAGCACCTATACCTGCTTTATCATAAAAAAGAGATGGAAATCTATCTATGTCTCTTACTTGTAACTAGTTACTCCCCAACACTGCAAGTGTCATCACAATAAGGTATTATATTGATTCTTTAGACAACAATATGATAGTAAGTCTGCCACAATACAATTTCAATTTGATTTAATTCACTGTTCGATTGTTAAGGAAGGAGGTGTGCTTGAACAGAAATAGTGACATGGGTATAGGTGTATCTTAAAGATGACAATATGAATTGATTTTTACACTTTGTATCAATAATACGTGATCATTGATCACTGAATCAAAACATTAATGCAGATCAATGTATCACCACTATTATAAACAGATTAGTTACATTTGCATTAAAATGATCCAATGTAAAAGAATAAAACCTCATTAAATTTGCCAGTTAAAAATTCTGTTACCTTAATTTGCCTTTAAATGTAATAGTAGTTAGATTTTAAACTGGAATTGCAAAATTGATTTTAAAGGGCCTTGCTTGCCATGCATTCATTTGTCTACCTGCCACTCATACGTACATTTCATTGACAGTTTTCATTTTGTTTTTTGACCCTCAAAATTAAACTCACTGAACACCATTTAGAGCTCCTAGTCAGTGGTTCATTTTATTTTTTGCAGCACACTGCTCATGCATAAATGATATAAGATACTGTGATGAAATGAAAACTGTAAATGTTACAGCATTAAAGTTGTACTGTGGAATCTGGTAAGCAGAAGGGGGAAAAGGCATTTTAAAGAGCTTTTCAAATTTATTTATTAAAACTCATCATTCGTCATCCATTCATTATTTAAAGACAGAAAATGCGATTAGAAATGTATGATTTTTTTGTAATTTTCTGTTTCAGAATACACCATTTTAATCAATTTATACTAATTTTTTAATTAATTGATTATAATTGAAACACTGTGAAGGTCTGTCATCATTTCAGTGGCACAGTCCAGGCTAAATGTGGCAGACGATCTATGTAAAATATGTTTAAAGTCTACGGTTGATTTTCATACTGCAGTGGATAGACACCAATGGCTGCTGAGGACACAGAAGACGACAAAATAATTCTACACAGTAGATGCAGTTTGAAGTAAAGGGGTTCAAACATGCATGAATGTGATCAGTCAAACCTTTATGGATGTTTACCTGCAGCAACACAGACATGCCCCATACCTCCAGCCAGTGATCGACCTGGTCACTTTTAAATGTAACATTTGAAGCTAAATGAAACAAAGAATTATGGAAAACATGGATGCTGCATGTTTGGGATGCACGGCAGATTTTTCTGTACAGTCAGGGAAAAGTTACACAGCCCACCTCCTCTGCATCAGAATGTTCCAGTACACACCTTTACCCATACTGGAAACTCATATAACACCATTACATGTACTGAACATACTGCATCACATGTGTCATCTCAGAGTGGAGCACACTGACCAGTTCTGACTGATGACAACACAACCTGAGTGTGCAGTATGAGTCCAGCTGTGCTCAGTAGATGTTTTTCTGACTTTTCACCACAGATGCTGAGGATGCAAAATGACAGTGATTAGATGAGACGGTCCTGTGTTAGGTCTGATTCCATGCTGCTCTCTGTGCTCTACTCATTTGTTTACATGTAAACTGCTCTCCTTGTGACCGGGAAAGATTGGTTAGAGGCCAGAACATGATTTTGATTCTTAAACAGGTTGTTGGGTAGTAAGTGAAACTTTTATTTCTTTGTTTTTTTTTTTATTTGTCTATCATACACTGCAGACTAATGGAATAGCCAGTGTATGATATCTGTTTTTCTTCCTCCTGTGAATAAAATAAGCAGTTGCTCTCCATGAAAGGACCATAAAGTTGGTGTGACATGTTTTAGACCATTAGCCACAAATAATGTTTACACAAATAATGTGCACACTGCTGCCAGCCATTTTCAAAACATATTACAAGATTTTCTATAAAATTGCATAACTAGTTATATTAAATCAGCTCTTCTTTTGGTATGATTCCTGTAATTGGATATACTTGTCAGTATCATAGCAGATCAACATAAAGGTCAACTTAAGTGCTTTTCAACCTGGACCCTATTTTTCCATGTTTTCTATCTGAGTGACTAATGGGGACAATCACTTTTTTTTTTAAAATTGTCCAGTGTTGAGCAAGACAGGCTGCAAAGGAATCACTCGAGCATTTGTGCACTGGATGTCAGAATGATGTCAGAAAGGCATTAGACCAAGGGTCGGCAAACTTTTTAGACCAAAAAAAAAAAAAAATCTGTCTGTAGCCAGTAAACATATTTAAGCCTCATAATAAAGGTAACAGAGTTCAATTTGTCTATCAGCATCACTAATAGCTCTACATGAGCATTCGTTAATATGTTTTAGCACAAGGTGGCTACTCTGCATTGAGCCATTTTTGATCATGTGGTATTTTAACTTTGCAACATTGCAGATGAAAGCAAACAAATTTGTCCACGTACTATTAAATTATCTATTTTCCCTTGAGACTTTTCCTTTTTTGGATTTGGAATCCACAGCTAGCCTAGAGAGGAAGACTCAAGACTATTAGCCATCTAGTGATGTTTTTAGAGGAAAAGGCGCCAGGCCACAGACATATGACGCACATTTTAGTTGACGAAATGTTAAAACTGTTTCTTTTTTTATATGTATGGGCTACGCATTTTTCACAGTTAAAGAGTCTAAGAATCACTTTAGGCCTACAACAATAAATGAAAATAAAAATGTTTTTAAAAAATTATGGTTATTCATTTTCATATAAGCTTATAGTCATATGGCATATTTCATACGCCAATCAGTCGTAAAATCACAGCACACTCCTGCTAGTCAGCAATTAGCATACATCCCATCCATGAATAGCCAGTGCCCGCCATATATGGCAGTGACAATTACTATAGACAGGTGTATCCTGTCGGCCTGCAAACATGGGGTGAACAAAGAGAGTGAGAAAAAAAGAAAAACTTGTCCGATGCTGAGACTGAAGTTGTTTTAGGTGAAGTGGGGTTGAGAAAAGCATTTAATTTTTTTCTGTTAGTAATGGTGTGTCAGAGACAGGTAAATCCAAGGCTTGGAAGGAGGTAATGAGTGCGGTTAACTCCTTGTCCCTCTGTTGTAAGAACCAAAAGGTTATACAAAAGCAGTTCAACATGAAACTAGATACAAAAAAACCCACAAGTACACACAAAAAAACACAACAGCTACAGGAGGCTCTTTCCAGTCACCGCTCTCTGCCAGAAACCAGAAACAGTCCTGAAATTGCTATCGCTAAACACACCAGACTCCGTTGAAATAAATAATTTTAGCATAGTAAAACACACCTCATTTAAAGTCAACAGAATCTTCAGAAAACTATCATGGTTTGTCTTTTCACTTCCAACAATTACTAACACTGGCTTGGTTGAGATAAACCCTTAATTTACACAGTTAGATGTGACAATGTGCTGACTCTCTACACACTAAAATTACTGTTTATTTAAATGAGTTCAGAGGGTTTGGCGAGGGTGATTACAGGGCCATTTTGGTTAAACAAAAAGATTCGTACTTTTTAACAGAAGAGTCTATCTCTGTAGGGATCCTTTCCATAATGCGGTTAGACACTTAGAATAACAACCTGAGCCTGTCAGTGGCAAACAGCCACTTTTAATGGACGGAAATTTACTGTGCTCAGTTGCCCTTAGGGATTACACTGCCGCCTGTCTCGCTCATTACTGGACCAATTTAAAAATTGCTGTTCCCAGTAGTCTCGAAAACATAGGAAAATATCCAGGTTGGAAATACTGAAATTACCCTTTAAATGATGTTGTTATCATATTCAGAACTGAAACCTGAGGAAATGCTTTAAAAACTGGACAGCAGGCCTAAAAAAAATCCAAGTAAATTGGGTAAAACATGCTAAACTAGCAGTGTGGTTCCTTAATGGAGTCTAGGAAGAAGAAAGTGAAGGGGGAGTCATAGGAGATGAGTGTCTTCTAGGCCAATCATCCATTTGACTTTCCTTTGAGTGTGAGCGTTCAGCTGTGTCAGCTGGGTTTGTAATGCTGCATTTATGTCATATGGAAAGAGTCATCTCAACGGTTCAAAGAAATGAATCATATCTTTCACGACATTTTTCAGAGATGTTTACTAACCTAAACTGCATTCACCAGTTCAGAGCTGAGATGATCCTCATTTTAAAAATATATATACATTGTCTTTCCTGTCTGTCAAAAATGCAGCATTAGAGCTAAAAACATTCTCTAAGTACACATAAAAACGATCTTTGGTTCTGATTGGCTGTGATATCCTCCACCACTTTTCTTCAGCTTTTGATCCACTTAAGTGTCTTCATGTGATGCCTGATGGAAACTATCAGGTACGTGGCTGACTGTGGAATGCCATTCATGGGGCATCAGACCTTGTTGCTATTTAAACAAAACCTGTTAAGGGACTGAAAGTGTGGCAGGTCCAGTTCAACTTCTCTGCCAGTGTTGGATTTCTGTAAATTATCTGCTGACACAAAGATGTCTGACTGAAGTCCAGTACATGGAGTTTAGTGAGGAACTGAACCTGCTGTGCTCTGTTGAGCCCTGTAGTGGAAAGTGAGCTTCTCATTGTGGATTTTGAAGTGTTTGAATTTTGATATACTGGATTTAACATGTCTTAGAAATGAGCCTGAAGCAGAACAGCAAATATCATCAGTGTACATAAGGAGAGGAACTCTACAGTTAAAGTCCCTCTATAACTACAAACCTGATACTCATTATTTTTTCAACAATAAAAATATTAATCAAACTGTTTGATGAGCTGCCTCATTTCTGGACATGTTTTGTACTTTGGATCTTGTTTGGTATTTTTTTATGCCTCCAATCCAGCAACAGCTGTGGCTTGAGGCATTATGTTTTCAGGTTGTCAGTCCATTCGTATGTCCTGTTCTCATGAAGATGATATCTCAGCAAGGCCTTGAGGGAATTTTTTCAAATTTGGCACAAACATCCACCTTGACCTTAGAATGAATTGATCAGATTTTGGTGTTCAAAGGTCACTGTGACCTTGCATCTGTCTCATGCACACAATATCTAAAGAACTCTTTAAAGGATTTTTTATTTTTTTAATTTTGCACAAACGTTCATTGGGAAGCAACAATGAAATGATTAGAATTTGGTGGTTAAAGGTCAAAGTCACTTTGACCTCACAAAACATATCTATGCCTCCACACCAGTGATAGCCGTAGCCTGAGGCATTATCATCTGTCTGTCCATCCCATTTTCGTGAAGACATAACGCCTTGAGGGAATTTCCTCAAAGTAGGCCAAAAAGTCCCCTTGGACTCAGTGTGACCTTGCATCTGTTTCATTCCAGTAAAAGCAATTTCTCACAAATTCCTTGAGGTAATTTTTTCAAATTTGGCAAAAACATCCACTTAGACTTAAAGATAAGATAAGATACACCTTTATTAATCCCACAACTGAGAAATTCCAGTGTTGCAGCAGTCAAGAAGAGAAAGAGTCAGATTAATTTTTTTTTTTTTTTTTTAAACTAGGCATGCAAAAGATACAAAAATAAAAAACAGAAACAGCAACAAATAATAATAATAATAATAATAATAAGTATAAACAGTGGCATAAAAAGAGCATATTTAGTCCAAAAATATGACTGTGCAAAAGACAACAACCACAAGGACGGACAGTGTAAAAAATGTTAATGAATGAATGTTGCTGAGTGACTTGTACAGTGTAAAGTGACATAGTGTCCATAAAGTGTCCATGGTACAGTTTATTGTGAGCAGTCCTGGTTGTGTATCCTGACAGCAGCAGGCAGGAAGGGCCTGCGATAGCGTTCCTTCACACACTTCGGGTGAATCAGTCTATCACTGAAGGAGCTCTCCAGTGCTTTTATCTCCTCAGGTCATGGTCACCATGACCTTGTCTGTGTCATTCTTGTAAGCATAATATTTCAGTAACATCTTGAGTGAATTTCTTCAAATTTGGCTTAAACGTTCACTTGGACCGAAGAATAAACTATTGGACTTTGGTGTTCAAAGGTCAAAGGTCAAGATCAAGGTCAGGGTGACTTCATTAAAAAAAAATATATCTGCATTTATATAGCGCCTTTCTAGTCATCCAACCACTCAAAGCGCTTTTTACACTACGAGTCACATTCATCCAGTCACACACACATTCATACACTGGTGGCAGAGGCTACCATACAAGGTGCCACCTGCTACTCAGTTTTTAACACACTCACACACCGATGGAAGCATCATCGGGAGCAATTTGGGGTTCAGTATCTTGCTTTGACATGCAGGCTGGAGGAGCCAGGGATCAGACAGTTCATCTTCTGATTGGTGGACAACCACTCTACCTCTGAGCCACAACCCCAATGCTGCAAGAAAAAAGCACAGAGCATCATTCACACATCACCCAGCTTATACCATCCTCAGGCACAAACATTCAGCATACAGCCTGAGACACAGCAGCGCGGACAGCATAATCATATATAGAACACGATTCTATAACAGCTTTTTCCCTGCCATGATTGACTGATGGCAAAAGCAAATAAGGATGAACTAACTACACTTACTACCTTATATCTTATACCTGTTTGTGTGCACTTTATCTTTTACTATTTAGTACTTGTGTGTTTCTGACTTGACTCTGAATGATTTTTTTTGCACAAGAATTCCTGTGTACCCAGATTGCTTTCAGGTGTACAAATGGAAAATAAAGTTATCTTATCTTACCTAAGGATCAATTTTTGTACCCTAATATAAATCCAGTTAAGTATTACCTTTACTCACTTATACACACTTCAGCAATTAGCTTTAGTAAGGACTCGTATGATATAACAGTCCATGTAGTATCATAAGTTATGATAAGTTGTGACTAAAAATGACTTTACATACACACAAGTTGTACTTTTTACCAGGGGTGTACCAGGGGTCCTTAAGGGGTTCCAGGAGTCCCCAGCAAACTGATGACTTGAACTGTTCACTTCAACATTATCTAGAAGTGAACACAATTAAAGAATGTAGAATAATGACTGTTCATAGTTGCACTCTAGTCTCTACTCACAATACAGACAGTCAAGGAATTCTGGATAAAATAACAGAAATAACTTATGTGCTTGTACTTCACAGTGAAGGAGGTAGATAGAGAAAGAGGGAGGGAGAGACAGAAGAGTGGTAGAAATAGAGGGCACCATGCAACTTATAAGGTATTCACATTGTAAAACTGATATTAAATGTCAACAACTTAAGTAATTTCCACAGTAAAACTTAAAAATCAGATTTAATATATGTTCTCAACTTATATTCTCACTGGTAACTCCATAGAGGACAATACTCATTCCTGTTACTACTCCTCAGTCCTGTTACTCTTTATGTAAGTAACAAGACTGACAGTAACAGGACTGAGTTTTTAGCATAGAATTAACAAATACACAAAAATATAGCCGCATAGCATCTATGCTAACAGCATGCAGTCACAGAGCACAATGTTGTGATTAACCAAAAAATAGTATTTCTAAAATAAACAAATAGCATCTAAAAAAGAATTCAGGTAACAGGACTGTACGCCATTAATGACCCATTCACTCAGAGCTAAAATATCATCAAATATACAGAAAAGTAAATGAGAGAACTTATTTTTGGTCTTCCCATGGCCTTCAGAAGATTCAAATGAAGCAACTCCCTGTTGAACATGTGACTTAAGGAATGTTCCATTTTTTCCAGAAGGGACAAGGTGTTAGGATAACAGGACTGAGGGAAAACTGAGGGACACAACTAAAAGGCATAATTTAACTAAAATATTAAGGACTTTTTGTAAATAAAATGTATGTAAAGCAGATATTGGATATAGAGTCACACAATACTGCAAAAAAAAAAAAAAGATTTCTGAAGGATTTTAATGATTATATTTCATGGTGAGGTGTAGAGTTAGAGGCTGGGGACATGCCAGAAATGCTATTTTTCAGTGTTCTAGGTAATTTGTTTTAATGTTTTAAATTATATTTCTAAAAATTGCATTTGGAACAATGTGCAGGACATTTTGCTTAATAATAAAATGTGTTTTACAGTTAATTTTCATGTATATTTACACATGTAATATCCCGGGGATGGAAATGGCACTCATTAAGTAGAATCCCTCTTAGTTTTTGTATGACATACACTTTTAGTAATGAGAGGATTTTCAAGCACTTACGTATATATTAATTTTGGCCAGGCCATATATTCTAATCCTCATTCTGAGAAAAAAAGGGTCGCGTAGCATCGGGCTATGGCAACACTAAACCCCCAAGCTTGCCTGAGAAGGACTATGTGCACAAACCCACTATTTTTAAATATCCCATGGAGAGAGACTTTCACGGCAGCCTGTTTTTTGTTCTGAAAATGTTGGTGAGCAGCCTTGTTCTGCGGACATTAACGAGTCGCAGACTTTCCTCTGTGTTACCAATACTGCGGAAATACAGTGAGTGCTGGATGTAGCAGTGAGTGACAACCCAGCCCACATTTAAGGGTACAGTTTGCAGTGGAAATGCCAGGGCCTAGGTACCATGTCTGAAGGGTACTTTCGGTTCCAAGGGTACCATACTGAAAGTGTTTGGTGGAAACGGGGCCATTGTATCTATAATAATGTTTGCTCCATCATAAGATTTCATTGTTGGTGTTAAGTAAAGTGCGTTGCATTTTCATGTATTTAAAAGAATCTGTGAGGCATCCTAAGGGATTAGTGTCTATCACACACTTTTAAAAGACTAAAGTCTGACACCCACTCACTTCTAAAGACAATGTGTCATGAGTAAGAGAGTTTTTAGTCACAGATTTTGCAAAGACTGTGGATCTTCCAGAGTCACTATTTGCAAGATTGTTAGCTTCAAAAAGAAAAAAAAGTGGACAGAAATTGTTGCAGCCCTCAAAATCCCCAGGGAGTATGCTATATGCTAAAGCTTGCTAACTAGCTAACCACCATTCCCATCCCAAACAAGGTTAGCCTACTTGTAAGCTACTTGAATGTTTGCTATTAGCCTACGAGAAAACTGTACATCTCAGCTGAAGATTCCTAGCTTCACTCCCATAAGTGGTTACATGATGTGATTTTAATAATAAGCCGGTAGTCTTTACTTAAAACACATGGCTAGCCTGTAGGCTAATGGCAAACATTCCATTAACTAACATTAGCTTGCAAATAACCTCTACAATGGTTAGCTTGCTAGCTACCTACCAGCCCCGACTTGGAGTGGAGGATGCCATCATCTACCTGCTCAACCGCGTCTACACCCAACTGGACAAGCCGGCGAGCACCATCTGTCCAACTCTACTGGGTGACAAGCTGACAGCAATGCAGGTGGTTGCCTCTCTGGTGTCCTGGAGAGTAGACTACTTGACTGGCAGAAAACAGTACGTGCGCTTGCAACACTGTGTGTCAGACAGAGTGGTCAGCAACACGGGGCCCCGCAGGGGACTGTCCTCTCTCCCTTCCTCTTCACCCTCTACACCACAGACTTAAGCTATTGCACTGAGACCTGCCATCTTCAGAAGTTTTCTGATGACTCTGCCATAGTTGGATGGGGTGATACAGAGTTGCTGTGGATAACTTTGTCACATGGTGTGAGCAGAACCATCTGCAGCTCAACGTGGCAAAGACAAAAGAACTGGTCATGGATTTGAAGAGAACCAAGACACCGGTGACCCCGATTTCCATCCAGGGGGTCAGTGTAGACATTGTGGAGGACTATAAGTACCTGGGGGTCCACATTGACAATAAACTGGACTGGTCTAAGAACACTGACGCTCTCTACAGGAAGGGCCAGAGCCGTCTCTATTTTCTGAGGCGACTGAGGTCCTTCAACATCTGCCGGACTATGCTCAAGATTTTTTATGAGTCTGTGGTGGCCAGTGCTATCCTCTGTGCTGTTGTGTGCTGGGGCAGCAGGCTGAGGCTGGCGGACGCCAACAGACTCAATAAACTGATCCGCAAGGCCAGTAACGTGGGAATGGAGTGTGACTCTCTGGTGGTGGTGTCAGAGAGGAGGATGCTGTCTAAGCTGTGAACTATCTTGGAAACTGTCTCACACCCACTCCACCATGTGCTGGTCAGGCACAAGAGTACTTTCAGTGGGAGACTCATACCACCGAAATGTACCACTGAGCACCACAGGAAATCATTTCTGCCTGTGGCCATCAAACTGTACAACTCCTCCCTCTGAGTTGCCCTTGGACTGTTTCACCCACTGTCACCCACTCAGTCAGTAAATTATTACATATTTATTCCACAGTTCTTCTTAACACAGTAATCCGTGCAATAACTAACTGTATTATTACCTGTGCAATAATTTAACTTGTGCAATAACTCTACCGTCATACAACATTTCTCTTTACACTGCTGTGTAAACATATATTTGTACCATGAGGCACATTATGTACATAATCCTTAATTTTTCTTATTTCCATTCTGTATCTTAGGTTACTATATATATTTTGTAAATAATGTTGTTAGGTTACTACAGATATTTTTGTAAATAATCTTGTTATATTTTCTTACATTTTCACTTCTAATTGCACTATACGATACTTATCTCTACACTTGTAAGGAGCACCTGTAATGCCAACAATACCCCTGGGGATCAATTAAGTATTTCTGATTCTGATTCTGATTATACCATACTTACAGCTTTGAGGGCTGAAGCAAATTGTGTCCACTTTTTTTCTTCTTCACTCTATCATGGCACATATGTGAGGACATGTCAAAGAGGCACACCTGTTCACTCCACCACTCCACTTTCTCCTCCTTTTCCACAGTCCAAAATATGAGACAGTCGTTTCAGTGGCCATAAGCCATAAGCTTGCGCTAATAACATTAGCATGTTGTATTTGTGGGGAAAATATGTCCAGATAAAGACAAGTGTTTGTGAGTTATAGTGAAGCCAATTTCTGTACTTGTGTTTGAAATTAAGTCATTTTTAATGCGTGTTTGATGTGTGTTTTTAGTTTGTTTTGAGTCAACTTAACTCAAATCATGAGTCTGATTTTATTGAGAGGTGAAATGGAAGCAAACAAAGATCAGACTACAACAGAGGAAATCCCAGGTCCAGAGACGTGGCTCCAGAGGGCAGAAATGAAGATCAAGGTCCTCAAGATGGAAAAAGACAGATCATTAGCCAAACTCTGTAACAGCTGCCTCAACATCACCAACGAGCAAGAAGCAGGCAATGAGCTCACCACTGGGCCACAGGCTGAGACTCCAGAACACCAACAGGTGGCGAATGACTCTCTGGAGCTCAGCACCAAGCCAGAGTCTGAGACTCCAGGATGTCAAGAGGCAGCAGATGAGTCTCTGGAGCTGTCAGGTTAAGAAGACCACGTCCCTTTATGCCGCTTTATCAGCACCTGCTGACAGAAAATGACTTGATCCCTCAGGAAAGACAGATGAGGTCAATGGTTGACCACAAACAAGCCATTGAAAGGAGCAAGTGGCTAGAGTTGGACAGGAAGCTGCAGAAGGAGCACAGCTTGAGATAAAAGTATGAGGAGGAGTTGCAGGAACTGAAAAGTGTACCCTCCACAGCACTTCCCTCTGAGCTGGACAAGTCACCTTCAGGCCAAAAAGCAGCAGGCTGACATTTTACAGAAAAACAACGGAGGAAGTTGGCACTCAGCTGAAGAACACCATCTCCAGGGACCTGACACTGGTTCAAAGGCTCACAGCTATAAACAAGCCATTGAACAGGGGATGGAGGAGGTGACACATGTGCACAGAGAAAAGGAAGAGGTGTCTGCATCTCAGCTGGAAGAATTGATGGAGCAGCTGGAGAGAGACCAAATCCAATCTTGAGCTGGCCTCCCAACTAAGAGCAGACAAGAAGGCCACTTTGGCTCAGCAGAAAGAGGCTCTCCAACAAGAGATGATGTCCCTAATTTTCTATGAGCCGCTCCACGAGAACCTCCAGCCAAGAAACACAGCGGAAGAAACCAGAGAGGACGACACTTCTGAGGAGGTTCCTAAAAAACAGCAGAGGATTTCTTTGTGGCAAAGGTTTAAAAAGTTTATAACACCAAACACCTCCGTAAATATATATATGAGAGGGCCAGCCAGGAATGAAACTGCAGTTCCCTCACTGACTTAAACAAGGATAGATACAAAGTAACAACTTAAAAAAAAAAAATCTATAAATATACTTCACTTTCTGTACAGTTGCATTCCTGTTAAGACAGAAGAGACTGTTCATAATGTTTTTCATGTTAAAGTGAGATGGGGTCAAATATTGTGTTTGTAACACTAATACATCTCTTCTGATTTAACTCAGAAAGAAAAAGGTTCGTGTTCCTTCACTAATACATATTTCAGGGTTGTATATATAAATTTGCCTAAATGTCACATTATTGACCAAAATTGCGATGACTGAGAAAAATCACAGTTATGTCCAAAATCAAATATTCTTGCAAGCTTAATGTAAAAGTATGATATATTTTCATCCATTTGGTTTGTGCAAGAAGAAAAGTGTTCAAAAGTTTTGTAACTTTGAACAAAAGCTAGGCAGTAATTACAATGTATATACTTGGGGGAGACACATCCAACAAAATATTCAAATATGCTTAAAATGTGCCCGCAAATATATTGATAAAGAATATAAAAAAAAAAATTGGTTGTCCAAGTGGTGTTGCTGTACACCAGCAGAAGCTCTTGCTTAACTGCTTTGAGTAGAATCAGTGTTTAACCCTGTACTGTCTATTTTATTACTTTCAAATGTATTAATAATGAGTGGAAAACTAAAATGTTAATGTGACTGTAACATAGGCTTTATTACTGTTAACTGATATGTTTTTTTGTAAAGTGTTAGTAAAGAGTCATTAAAAAGTCACAGTGTACAGGATTGCCAAACATCCTTTAAAGGCATTGAATTCATTTATCTACAAGTAATGTCTTAATTGGTGTTAAAATGTCTAAAATCATCTTTCAAAAGTCTGACAAACTCTCAGACATAGGAAGTAGGATTTTATGAATGTTTGACTTTGCATTGTAAAATTTAAAAATAATTGGTAACATCTGTTTACTTTTAATATTTTACCAAACGCCTATCACATTAATCTCACACAGATCAGGACAGTGGAACCAACTACACTCATACTTTGTTTCTGATCAGGATGCTCAGACCAGAGGATCCACTGTCTCCTTGCTAGCTGTCACTGCAACCTGGATGACACGGGGAAGTGAAAATAGAGTGCTCCAGGGATGATCTTTTTCTGTAGGCCTATGTGGAAGTAGCTCCCTGGTTGCCTCATCAAAAACTCTATGTGATTTTTCTGTTGGATTTTGGATTATTGCAAAAAATAAGCTCTGAGGCAAGGTTTATGATATTTACACTTTTCAGCAAGATAATCTTCACAAATGAATGTGTCTTTCATGATTTTTGGAGCCTTAATGCAATCACCAGAAGTATAATTTAAGCTTATGTTAACCACAGACCTTATTTCAGGCATCTAACCAAAAACCCATTCAAAACATTGACTTCAAGATGACGGAATGGGGAGTCCTAAAATGCTAACTCATTTTATTGAGAGGTCCTGGTTTACACCTCACATCAAGAGGTCTCATGGGTTTGAATCTGCTGGACAGCTGGAGCCTTTCTGTGTGACGCACGTTCTGTGTGTGTGTTTGTGTTTGTGTGTGCTTCCTCCAGGTGTATCAATTTCAGTCCACAGTCCAAACACAAGTAGGGTAGGTGAATTTGAAACTCTGAATTAGGATTGTGAACGGTTGTCTGTTTATGTCTATGTCAGCTCTGTGACAGACTAGTGAGCTGTACAGGTGTACTCTGCATCACCCAAGGCATGCTAGGATGGTTTCCAGCCCTGTCCTGCACAAGATACTGGACAGATGGATATATACATAGTGAGGTTAATACTATCACTGAGCACACATACAACAGTGGTAGAGAAAGAAATCATTGTATTATCAGTCACATAGCCTTAAGACCTTCATGAAATGCCTGAGTTGAAGAATCACGGCAGTATAATTCATCAAAATACAAAAATAGCATTTATACAATAAAGAAACTAACACTGTACAACGTGAAATGTTTGATGGTACATCATGAATTTAAGGAATGTTCGTGCATTGACCCTAAAATACTGCTAAAATACTTAAACACTATTCTCATTATTCTCCCAAAACATGTAGATTATCCTTATTTAAAACTATATTTATCACAAAGAAAAACCTCATCCAAAATAATACTAATGTGACTCATAAAAATAGATATGATTTCTCAGAAAGTGATGGACATCTATGAATTTTCATATAAAAATATATTTTTTAAAAAGAAAAAAACATCTAGTGACAAGACACAAACTTATCTGCTAAGGTGCACCAGGAGGCAATTTGTCATAGCAATTACTCATTATTAAACAAATCCCTCTGTTCATAAAACCCTTACAGAAACTCATTGTGTAATGGCCCAATCTCACTGACCGCATAAGCATGAAATTGTAAATTAAGTAGAAAATTGTTATGGAAGATCAGAGACATCCACATTGTTTGGTAACTATGCTACAGTACTAGTCGGCTTGTGCTACTTAGTGCAATGTCTATGAAGCACTCACTCCTATCAGTCATTTTGCCCACAATAATTACCTTCATACTGATGGCCATGATAGTGTCTGAGAATGTCATCTCATTAATGCCTACAAACATTTCAATTCCCATCTGCAGTTACAGTGCAGTGTCACTGACTTTAAGGACTAGTACAACATGTAGGGAAATGTGCTATATTTATGCTAGTTTATTGTTCAGATGGAGTCCAAGTACAGACTTGGAGTCAGGACGCTGTTAGCCTAGCTTAGCATTAAGACTGGAAACAGGGGGAACAGCTAGTCTGACTCACTTCTGAACAGGTTCTATCTCCTTTGTTTAACCTGAGGATGAACTGAAATGTAAAATGGGGGTCAAAGGGTACAGATGACCCTTGCCCAAGGCCAAGAGAGGGGCCATGAAAAGGTCTATGGTTGACCCTTAAAATTGGATTAAGTCCGGTAATTTACTTACTGACTTATATTACTGACAATACAAGTTTACATGTATTTACATGATAAATAAATGTATTTTTTACCATTAAAACACATTCCAATGTGCCATCTGATACCCCTGCAGGTACTGTGAAATGGTGCAGTCCATCTGACAGAGAGAGTCAGATGTGCAATGCGGAGAAGTCATAAGTGCCACTAATGTAAACATGTGAGGCGGAGTGCAGCCTGATTAGCTAGGTCAGAATGCTTCACCAAAAATCAGGGGCTCCTAAAAGAAAAGTCAAGGTACAGAACAGAGAGAGGAGAAAATGAAAGGAGCAGAGAGGCAAGACCAAATGTCTGGCTATAAAAAAGTGAAGAGGCAGTAGGTATGAAGGCAGAGCTGAAGGTGAAGAGTAAGGCAGACTAATTTTTAACAAAACCCAATAAAACCCAATGTGGCGGGCTCAGTTTTAAAGCTACGGTGAAGACAATGGTATCACAGGTACCAACCATGTTAGGCTATCTTGCTGGAAAGGGGGAAAGTTGCTGGAAAGTTAGCAAGGGAAAAAGGAACATTGCCTTTTTTCAAAATTATTCCTGCATATCAGGGTCCCTAAATTGTCTTGCAATTACATAAATTGGTTTACAGCTATGTTCTCTATAAACATTAAAGTTCTGCACACAATTTGATCAGTATTTCATTAAAGTAGTATTTTTTTCAGTCATGATTTGATCTAATGTAATGTAATTTCTTCAGTCAACATTTGATTTTATTTTTCTTTAATTACTTATTGAAGGGCATTTTTTGGCCCCCCAAAAAACAAAATGCATGTGGATATTTAATTAACTGGATTATAAGGATGCTGGAAGTATAAAATTTTGCATAGTGATTTGACACCATTACAAACATTACAAACAACAATTACTTCTGGCTAAACAACTGGCAAGTGATTTCAAATGCAGAGATATGTGAAACTGGCAAACTTGATACCAGCCGTGACAACAATGCAACAGCTGCAATTGTTTTCACCTCATGAGTTTGTGTGTGTGTGTGTGTGTGTGTGTGTGTGTGTGTGTGTGTGTGTGTGTGTGTGTGTGTGTGTGTGTGTCATCATGGTGAAATGTAGTCCTGGTACCAATTGTAGTGGAAAGTACCATAAAAGCCATTTTGAATATTTTGCCAGGTGTTCACAGTATATGTCTGGCTGCCTGTCTCTCAACCAAGCTAAATGAACGCTTAAGTTTCACTTTCAAGGAGCCTGACATGCTCTGTTTCTGCCCTGAGTGCGCTCTGACAGTGTGGTGCTTAAATAACTAAACGTATATACATTCCAGTAGCGCTCCTAAGGAGCGATCCAGCTCCAAAGGTAGAAATTCTATTTGTGGCAGTTGACGTTTTAATTGTGGCAAGCATCTACAAATAAACCAAGATGCGGGACACCGTGATGCAGTCAAGAAACTTTACAGGTGTGTAGCTGAGATCACAATGAAAGCAGAGTTTGGCGATGGGTGTGGTCTGGGCAAAAGGGCCAGAAGAAAGGGGGTAGAAAGTAGAGAAGGGGCCACTGGCCCCCCACCTTAAGCCCCTGGCCTACATTTGTTCTGAGTCATGGATGGCTATATGCTGGCTGGAGGGATCCATCGTAAAATGGTCTCTAGTTTATTTCTGTTGCCTTTTTTAGCCATAACTGTCATGTTTAAAGACATATGGTGGTCTGGCCAATCTGTATTTTATATACTGCGCTGCTTTGCCAGCATCTTTGATAAACAAAATCTACCAGCACGAAAGCTAAGCAATTTTCTGCTGTGGACACGGGCCGCAGCGAAATGTATTTTAGCCATCTGTATTAGTTTAAGTTTGCTATATTTGGAATATTTTCTTTACTTTACCTTACACACTAACAGATGGAGGCAGTGGTAAACCAGCAACTCCTATGTTCTGCAAATTAAAATGATCGTTTTTGTTAATAGAATTTGGTGGCTTTGAGTTCCTTATCAGAAAGGGCTGTCTGACAGCAAAGTATTGGGGATGAAAATATTCCAAACATGGCAAACACTTAAACTGGTATTGATTTTTTTAGGTGGCTAAAAACTAACCAAATGAGGCAGCATTTGTTCAGCGCCTTTTCATTTTATGTACATGACGCAGAGGTTTTCTACTCAGAAATTATTTCAAACAAACACTGTGATTAAGTCTATAGTAAGAGATACAGCACAGAAGAAATAGTTTCACTACCTAACTCTACCTAAAACCAATAAATTTCTTTTTTACATTTCTCTTGGTGCACAGGTAAAACAAACAGTACACACTGCAGATAACACAGCTTCAGTCTTGTTTTTACTTTGGGCAGAACCTGGCTAGCCATTTCCCCCTACTTCTAGTATTTATGCTAAGCTAAGCTAACCACATCTTGACTCAAGCTCCATATACAGACATGACGTCTAAATCCATCTTTTCATCTTACTCTAGGAAAGTGAATATGCATATTTCCGAACTGTTTCTTTATGAGCAGTGGAATAAAAAAACAGTACCAAGAGACGCACACGTGAAATTCCTCACCAAATCAAGGACTTAACACAGTCTCATGGAGGTCATTCCCTTCATTTTCTGCTTGTCCTCTTTCATAAGGCATAATTGGATATTTGTTCAGTGTGAATGTAAAGTGAAAATCCTTTTTTCCCTACAACATGCACAAGTATCCATTACTGCCTTTACTACATGTGCAAAACAGATTGTTCCTGTAAATCCAGGCTGTTAGACTTTCTACATCAAACGTTTTGGGATAGCCATGAAAACTGGAGGTGAAGGAAGACATTCTTCTTGCTGCGACTTGAGACAAGTTTTTCCAAAACGTAGTCTCTGCTCACTATAGTCTCTTCAAGGCCTGTGGGTAGTACTTGAGGAAGATCCTGCGGGCAATCTCATATGGGTCTCCCTGAGGCTTGGTTGGGTATCTTCGGCCGTTGTAAATGAATCCCTTTTCTATCTGGAAAACTGCCTGATTGAAGGTATCCTGTTTGAATGGTCTTCCGCTGTCAAGACACTCTACCAGGGTGTGAACAAAAAGGCCCCAT
This sequence comes from Cephalopholis sonnerati, assembly GCA_019142605.1. NCBI lineage: Eukaryota > Metazoa > Chordata > Actinopteri > Perciformes > Serranidae > Cephalopholis > Cephalopholis sonnerati. The sequence continues at coordinate 4,112,504 of JAGQAX010000020.1, forward strand.
CGCTGGGCGTAGTAGTCCTCCATGAGGCCTCCCCACTCTTTGCTGGCATAGTCCAGGATCTCACCACTAGGACCCCATAGAGTGAGCTGGTTTCGGGCATTCATGTCATAGAGCTTTGCCTCCTTCTCATCTATGGCTAAGGATCGGGCCTGCTCCAGCCATGTCCCCAACAGGAAGTTGTGATCGCTACTCAGCAAACGATTGAGCTCAGGCAAGAGGTCATAGACCAGCACCCCACCTGCAGTCAGCAGCTCTGGCAGCTTTTGATTCTTATAAGCATCTGCAATATCCTGGTAAAAGGAAGTCGTCAGGACTTGTAAGACCTGCCGAGTCACATCCACTAGATCGTACCTAAAGGTTTCCTTGGACATGAGAGATGGAGCTGCCTCAATTATCAGTTTCCAGGCTTTGTACAAATCAGCCGGGTCATACCAAAGGTCAGTATTCATGTGAAAGGAAGGCCGGCGCACCAGTGGGCTGTGGTTATGGTTCCGGTAATGTGGCACAGTGCAGTTGTAGACGCTGGCAAACAGGAGCCTCCATGCGGTAGTCAGGTTCTCTTGTGTGCTGCCGTAGCGGCGTACTGCATACAGCGACGCCCATTTGGACAAGTTGACCGGCTCCTTGCGCCAAGCCAGCTCACTCATCAACTCGTACATTACAGGATTCTGCTCAATGCCCTCAGGGGTTATGCCTATGCCCACCATGGTGGAGTTTGGGAAATGTAAGGCTTTAAAAGGCCCTGAATTGATGCTCTCCACTGTGCCAAAGAATCCACTGTTTCCCCCAAAGTTGTGCAGCATGCACCAGATGAAGGGCTGTCCATAGAACGACTCTGTGTAGGAGAAAATTGGCTCAGTCTCTGCAAACAGGTCCAGCACGATCATTCTTCCGGCGGGCACTCCGTGTAGTAGCGCCTGAATCTGGGCTGGCTTCCAGAACGCTGCGTCATTGAAGAATAGCCAGCCCTGCATCAGCCAAATTGCCTCAGGGTCAACTGGGGAGAAAAATGAGATTTGGATGAGGAACAAGAAGGGGATAGTTCTCGAACGTGGCGGAAAATCAGCAGGGAGATCGAGGGGGGCTGTCTGTGCAAGAGAATTGGACAACAGGTCACACACGGGTCATCTAACTAGGGCAATTATTGTACTTATTACCCAAAATATCAGAAAGGAACTGTCAGATTTCAAACTCGCAATGGGAGCAAGACACTCACCTGCTGTCATTGAGGCGAAGACAGCGCGGCTGACTGCAGACAGGTAGGTAGGGTCAGAGGAAGGTGGGGTCATCTCATTGAAGGTGTCAGTGTTGTAGATGTGATCTGTACCAAACTGCTTCACCACCTGGTCCAGATAGAGGGAACCGATCTGGAGGAAAAGTGGGTCACGAGGGTCTAAGACATAGGAGCATGAGAAGCTGCAGTTGAAGTGAGACCAGGGCCCTAGTCTGGTTACATTGGCTTCTGGATACAACCTGAAATATAAAAACATTTCAGTCACTCAAAGGTTGTGACTGAAATATTCACTGTCAGGGTCCCCACACCTACTTAAACATCAGATTCAAGGACTTTTCAAAGGCTTTCCATGCCCAATTCCCTCACATTCAAGGACCCAACATGGCATCGTTTGAGACACGGATTAAGGTTAATTACTGTTACAACACTGAGAAGTTTTATAATGAGAACTCGCAGGCTTTACAGAAGTTCCCAGACAACAATTAAAAAGAGAGAGAGGCTTGAATGTGTGAACACTTCTCAATAGTGCTGTGTTACAGTGATGGCAGGCTATGTGGTCTCTTGCCTTCTCTAACACAGCACGGCAAAACAATATATTTTCTAAGCTGAGTAAAATTTCTATTCTTGCACAAAATATATAAATTCAAGCACTTACAATTTATGGTTTTGAAAACTTTGAAGGCTTTGATTTTTTTTCTTTCCCTTTAAATTCACAAACTTTCAAGTATTTCAAGGACCCATGGGAACCCTGTACTTTACTGAGTAACTGAGTTGGAGAGAAATGTCTGTCTTTGAGCCCCAACTTCTTTGTATGTAGATTTTCTTAGATAGTTCATTAACTTGTTCAAATTCCCTGACCATTCCAATGGACACAAGTTTTCTAAGATGTCTAGATCTACGATTACTGTCATCTGAGTCCACCCAAATGCATATCCTTGATTGGATGTGTATAAGCCAATCACAGTGCTCCACGTCATCTCAACTGGACTGCAATAGTATGCCCCAGGAATGACGGTGCATTCCGAATCACATACTTTTTTCTTTTACTTTTAGTAGATACTGCAGCTAACCTTAAACAGTATAAACTGTTGTATGCAGTATGCACACTGCCAGGACAAACTACTTCCTCATAACATTAGGCCCTGAACTTGGACCCGATTACTCGAATATCTGTTACCATGGAGATTTTTTAAAAGAAATTGCCGTTCACTGAGCTTGTGAGAGATGGCGGTCAACCCAGAGAGCTCTAATGTCATTTTGCAATAAGATATAACTGCATATGTTATAGACTGCAACATATTATATTCACAATAGTAAAATTACAGAGGCTATACGTTTTTCTGCCATTGTTATTAATACTTATGCCGTTTTATTGTTGATTATATTTCAGATTTTTTTTTTAATTAAAATATTAAAATTAATATTCCTTTTATTACTAATCGACTGGCTATCAGCCACCTGAATGCATGTGATCCGTCATTGCAACTTGTGACAGTTGATGTGACGCATCTTTGGCTGTACAGAGGCTTGTGGGTAAGAACGGCCAGAGAAGCATGCTGGCTTGCATACTGCAGTGTTAATTTCATTGACAAAAACTGTGACAAAAAAATTTCGTCAACAACCTTTTTCTATGACGAAAACAAGACAATGACAAACTCAAAATAGATTTTATCAATAAAAACTGAGATAAAATCTGTTTCAGAATAGTCAAGCACACAATTATCTTCAAATGCCACATGAGCGACAGGCTGACAAATGCCATTAAATAGCCGGCGCCAGGATGTTTCGCTAGCCAGAAAAAACACTCACTCTAGAGCAGCATCATCCATTGGTGCAAGTTGGGAGCTGTAATTCAGCAGTAAATAATCAGCCATCCCTGTCTGACTGTGGATGGTGGAGCTGCTGAATGGATTTGTGGAGTTTGTCAGTTGCAGCAGTGGCCGCTGGACTTCACAGCTAATCCCTGCTTGAATCCACTCAGTTGTGACTCGAGAAGGTTTATGGGTTGATGCTGTTTGACAGGCTCAGTTATCTGTGAGTGTAGCTGTGCTGTAAGTAAACAGTCTGAACTCAGATCAGTTTTCTCTGACAGAGATGAAAGTTTAGTTTTAATCACCAACTCTGAGAGGACATGAGTTTAAACCTCCAGACAAACATGCTGAAGATTAACAAAGAATTCAGGCTTTAATTAAGTTATTTCTCTGCTTCTTAACAGTGAGATGGATAAGTCAGAGTTTACGATGAACCTGGATACAAATCCTAGTTGTCTCAGATTAGTTATTTGTGGTGTATAGAGAAATGCTGCGCTTTTCAAATGATGATCAGTAAGTGTATGCTCGTAAATAACCCCTAAACCTGTCAGATACTGCCAGAGAAATGACAATTTGTAAGTGTGTAGAAATTATTTGTAGTTATAGAAAAAAAACTTGATTCTAATTTCTGATACATAAATTAGCCTCACTGGATTATATTAAAGATAAAAAAAAACATATAAAAAAAACATAAATACTAAAACGTTTTGAATTTTAAAACTACGAAGGATATAAATGACAAAAACATGACTACAACTAATAAGCATTTTCATCTCAAGACTAAGACAAAATCTAAAATAGCTGTCACAATTAAAAGTGCCATACTGCATAATCCGGTGAACTGCATTTGACACAGTATGTATTGGGACATACTAAATCTTTTTCTGGCATACTACATAGTATGGTAGTATGAGTACTGGAACACACCGTGAGTCCTAAAACCCGAAAATGAGTTAGCATTTTTCTACTCGTGGTTCCCGTGTCTCAAAGTCAATGGGTTTTCTGAATATGTTTTTGGTTAGACACCTGAAATAAGGTCTGTGGTTAATGCAAGCTTAAGAGTTTTGTTCTATGACATAAAATACACCACTCAAAAAAATTAAAGAAACACTTAAATCACACATCAGATCTTGATGAACGAATGATTCTAGTTGACCATTCAAATAAAGCTGTAAAGCCGTGTTTGGCGATGTTCTGTAGTCTCACTGAGCCACTTGTTAGCAACTACCTCTTTTAGGACACATAAAAGCTACAAAATTAACGAGTGGAATATTTACTGGTGTACACTGCTCAAACAAATGACGGGAACACTTAATCATCACAGTCAGTTAAAGTTCAGGGATATCAATCTGTCCATTTAAGAACCACAAGTGATTGCGAATCAGTTTCACCTGATTTGGTGCAAATGTAGGTGACAACAAGTGCAATGGAGAGGACAAAGCAAGACATCCCCCAAACAGAAAATGGTTTTGCATGTAGTGGACACAGACAGTTGCTCTCTCCTTATCCTTCCTGGCTGATTCTTCTCTAGTTCTGCGTTCTGCTAGTGTCCTTGTCACTACTGGTAGCATGAGGCGGTACCTGCAGCCCAATCAGGTTGCACAGGTAGTCCAGCTCCTCCGGGATGGTACATCCATACGTGCGGTCGCAAGAAGGTTTGCTGTGTCTCCCAGCACAGTCTCAAGAGCATGGAGGAAATACCAGGAAACTGGCTGTTACACGAGGAGAGCTGGACAGGGCTGCAGAGAGGCATCGACCCAGCAGCAGGACTGGTATCTGCTCCTTTGAGGAGGAACAGGAGAAGCACTGCAAGAGCCCTACAAAATGACTTTAAGCAGGCTACTGATGTGTACGTTTCTGACCAAACTGTCAGAAACAGACTCCATGAGGGTGGCATGAGGATCCAGCATCCTCCAGTGGGACCTGTGCTCACAACCAAGAACCATGCAACTCACCACCAGAATTGGCAGGTCAGCCATTGGCATGAAGTTCTCTTCACAGATGAGAGCAGGTTCACACTAAGCACATGTGACAGGTGTGAAAGAGATGCTGTCATCCAGCATGACCAGTTTGGCAATGGATCAGTGACTGTCTGGGGAGGCATATCCCTGGAGGGTCGCACACACCTCCATGTCATAGCCAACAGTACCCTGACTGCTGTTAGGTATCTGGATGAAATCCTCAGAGTGATTGTCAGACCTTACACTGGTACAGTGGGCCCTGGGTTCCTCCTGGTGCAGGACAATGCCCCGGCCTCTTGTGGCCTGAGCGTGTAGGCAGTTCCTGGATGATGAAGGCATTGATGCCATTGACTGGCCCTCTCATTCCTCTGACCTAAATCCAACTAAGCACCTATGGGATGTTATATATTGGTGCATCCACTACCGCCAAATACCAACACAGGCTGTCCAGGAGCTCACTGATGCCTTGATCCAGGTCTGGGAGGAGATCCCCCAGGACACCATCCACCGTCTCATCAGATGCATGCCCAGACATTCTCGGGAGTGCATACAGGCACGCCAATCACACTACTGAGTCACATTATGAGTTGCTGTGATAAAATTCACACAAGTTGGACCAGCCTGTGATTACTTTGATTTTCGGTGTGATTTTGAATGCAACCCTCAGTGGGTTGATGATTTTGGTTTCTACTGACCGTTATTATGATTATTTCTCAGCAAATTATACAATGTACATCACTAAAGATTTTCAATTTGAATAATTCATTCATCAAAGATCTGATGTGTGAATGAAGTGTTCCCTTATTTTTTTTTTTTTGAGCAGTGTACGTTTTTGAGCTCACAGTGGTCACCTATCTCATACTCAAAAGATAACTCAGCCTGGTTGATTAACACAGACATATCATTATCAGCATAAATGACAGTTGATAAGTAAATATAAATATTGGTAGAGAATTGTCAGGGATATGTTTGACATTAGAGGAAGTGAGTCCATCAGATAGTTGGTCCTCCAGGGAGCACTGACAAGTCTATTACTACACTGTAAAATGTCCCACTCACAACATAACTTGGACACAATATCTCATAACCAAATTAGGGGAATTATTATTACAAAAAAATGTTGGCTTTTTTTGTAAAAAAAAATATTAAAAAAATAAAATAACATTCATTCTCACATTTTAAAAATATTTTTAATGTCTCTTGGCAATCCTAAGAATTGGTGTCGGAGCCAATTAGATCAGTATCAACTAAAATAAATCTGATCAAAATCCGATCCAATATCTAACTGTATTCTGTTGTATTTTATATGCCTCCGCTTGCTGGTGTTGCAGCCCTGCTTTCCCTTATCATAACCTAAAGTGGGAGTATTTCACTGCATATCCAGTTTAAAAATTAGAGGTTGAATGTAAAAAAAAAAATACTATGGGGATAAAACATTCAGGTTAGCAGCTCCTCATTATTTTGACAGTGGCACTCTTTAGTTTAACTGGTAAAATGACAAATGTCGCTGGTGGCAGGTCATATCAGCTGTCATTAATTAACAATAAAATGTTAAACAAGCAGGAGTCACCTGAGGATTCCTTTGGGAATGTTCCCAGAAAAGGCTGGCAGCACAGGAATCATGCCAAAGGATCTCATTCGCTCCAAGATTTTAAACTGCAAAAAGAGAGGAAATTTCACGTGAGAGGATTCATTCAGAGGCAGCTGGTCAGATAAAATTCATCAGCAAACATTTTAAATATAAACATGATTTCATGATCTTCAAAAAACAGATGGTCGTTACAAAGGATAGATGGCTGGTTTATGACAACTTGGGCCTTATTATTTGAAACAAAGGGAACAATAAAACTACAACCGAAACTGTGTGTTTTAAACATGGTCAAATTAACAGACCCACTTCCATCTTCAGCTTTGAGCTACTGTATTAATGCTGTGTTCACACTACGAACAACATAGCTACAGGCTACAAGTCATTTTCAATGGAAGCTGCTGGCATGAAGCTACAAACTGACGCCCGACACTTGTCCCTGCTGTGTCAGCCAATCATATATTGTTGTGTCTGTTGCAGTGCTGTTTGATTTAGCTAAGTTGACAGAGGCTATGCTAACTTTCTGTGCCTTATGGTGCATGTGGAGATGTTACACACAAGCCCGTGACGACGTAATGACGGTACTGAACGTTTGAGCAACACTTCAATGCGCAACTTGACATAATGTAGCTGGTTACACTGTTGTATTGTTGCTGAAAGTGTGGTCAAAGCCTAAGTGTAGACGTGTGAACACAGTTTTTCTGTGCAATGAGAAACATGAGCAACATTTCAGATGTGTTCACTTTCAATATTGACCTTAAAATGTAAGGGTTTAAAATTTGGACAACCTGGGGGTTTGTTGTTACCGTGGCCTCATTTCCACCAAGTAGTCCAGTCCAGTTCAGTTCAGTTCAGTTCAGTTCAGTTCAGCTCTTTACACATTAGAACGTTTATTATTTCATTTCCATTGTCAAAGTCGTGGATGGTACCAATAAAATTGCTCAATGCCGACCCATTTTTTTGTTACCCCTTTGTTGAGGTGACCCGATACTAAAAGGTGGAGCTAGAAACACTGCAGTCCATTGATTGGTCTTAAGAGAATAGTCACTCTTGCCCAACAAGGACTCAGTACACAAACCCACTATTTTTAAAGATCTCGTCAATTATGACAGAGACTCTAAACGCTACAGCAGACATTCCTCTGCATTGCCCATGAATAAGAAATACAGCAAGAGTTGGATAGAGCAGTGACACAGCAATAACTGTCTGATAACAACTCCACCTAGCTTTAAGAATGCTGTCTGCAGTGGAAACCTCAAACCAATCTATGGTTTAGGTACATGTCTGTACGGGTTATGTATGGTTCTAAGAGTACTACACCGAAAGTGTTTGGTGGAAATGTGGCATGCTTCACTGTGTTTCAAGATCTCAGCCATTACTTTTGCAAATACAATGTTATTAAAACCTAAACTGTTCAAACAGAAGCCACTATATCTAGAATAGTAATGTGGTTATAGTATCTTTTCTTTTTTCTAGAGATCAAAGTTTCTGTTAATTGTAAAATAAGACAACATAGTTGAAAACCTGTGCAGTCTACAGTATGTGCACATTTATCAGTCTCAGTGTTAGATACTACCACTCGGTGGTGCCAAAGTCAAAAATGTCCTAATTCTAGACATAGTGTCTTCCAACTGTTGACAAGTGTGGAGGTTTCAGTACTTGGAGGTAGAGCTGGTTCACATGCCAGGACTGTGACAGGGGCCCACCGAACTTGAAAATGTTTCCCATACGGTTCCAGGCAAGAAAGGCCGGGCCAGAGAAGAACTCCTCAATCTCCGACTGGTTTAACCCAAGAGCTCGGTAAACCTAAAGGTACACAACAAGTTGACAAGTTAATGTTCACATGCTGCTGCGCATATCAAGCTATGTATCATGTATCCGCCTCTAAGAGATTATCATTGCAAAGGTCAAATTGAGCAGTCAGAGGTTTCTCTTTCTTCTCTTGTTGTATGACTCTGTGCCCTCCCATCTCTTGGTATCTTTTCCCCCTCCACATTATCTCATTTTGCTTATTGCTCTGGGAATGATGCAAAACTTAAGTACATAGCTTTTTCTACTTAAACTACTTTTCAACTCACAATTCAATGTTCAATTTCAATGTTCAATTCAATTTTAGAAGCACTGAAGTATTTGTTGCTCCATCTGTGTTGAGCCCATAATGGATGATACAGTACATGGTAGACTTGCACCGATTGCAATTTTTTGTGCCGATTCCGATTTCCGATTTTCAGAGTGTTTGGATGGCCGATACCGATTTTGGCCAATTCCGATTTCATTTTTTTTTTTCAAACCATTTTACAGTACATAAGATATTATAATGTTTTCCTTTATTAGAACATTTTAACCAAGATACAACCAGCTTTTCAATAATCATCTCAAACAAACAAAAACAGTGACACAGGTCATCTGTATGAAAGCCCTTAGCGCTGAGCACACGCCCACCAGTAAGCACGCGGACACGCACATCTTCCACACACGGCCACGCGCCTCGTCAGTTTGAAGCAGTACAGTACAGCAGAGAGAGCTCCGCTGTTAAGTTTAACACGTACAATTAACATCTTCCTCCTCCTCTCTTTTGATGTGTGTGCGTGAATGATTAAGGTCAGAAGCCGCCCATGTTTCACTTCCATATATTTATCACAATATCATCCACTGTGCTCATAAAAAAGCTATTTTTCCACACACACACATATACACACGTGTTGTGAACCTCCTGCATTGAAAATGAAAGTATCCTCTCGAACCTGATTATCCAGCCGCAATCATTTACTCCATAGTTGTCCTACCCAAAGGACCCTGAGGTCCTCTTCCTCACAGTGCCCAAGGAGTGAGTTGCACATATGCGTGTGTGTGCACTGTGCGTGTTACACGATGTCACTCATGCAGCGCGATGGGAATTTGACCGGCGTTTTAAATCTGCATATTTTAGACTGACCGGCCGGTCGCAGGTCATGGCCGATCACGTGAAAATCGGCCCGATTTCAAGCACTGCCGATTAATCGGTGCATGTCTAGTACATGGATACTGCGAGCTGTTTTAACAGTATTCCTTTGGTTTAATGTAGCTTTTGCAAGGAATATCACCATGTTCAGCCTACAGGTTTGCTCTTACCTCTTGCCACAAGGCTTCTTGGCCAGTGAAAGCCAGCGGCAGATTGATTCCATTAAGTGCCATCCAGTCGATCTCTCTCTCCCATCTTGGCCAGTCCCACCACACAGAGGAGTAGCTGAAAGTGCAGACATTCTGGTAATACCTGAATCTAGATACAAAGACACAAATATTAGGTTACTATAAAAGTTAGCCTTAAAAATGACATGTTCAAATGATATTAAAAACTGTAGTTATTCAAAAAGGAAAAATACATAATCCTAAAATACAACCAATCAAACTAAAAAAATCTAGCTAAAAGTCAACTAAGAGAAACAAAATAACAAAAAATCATGCTTTGTTAAAATTAAGCTAAAAAATGCCATTTCTTTACATTCTGTCACCTGGACCCTGTTTGTGCCCCTTATGTATAACTATGTATAAGATATGAGTCACACAGCAAAGCATCTATATCTCTGGTTGATATTTCAACAATCACAAAAGTCATTGAGCAACACTTGCTACAGTTTTGAGGGTCTTTCTGGAAGGCTCTGAGATTATTTTGGATTCAAAATGATTCCATGAGCTCAGTTATTTTTAACTTGTTTCATTATTTATGATTCAATCTCCGACCTAATCTACACAAAGTGTCAACTTGGCAGAGATCCGAGGATTGTTGTTGACATCTCTGACTATTTTGCTCTCCAAAGTTTTTGAAATCTTGCACTTTTGACCACACCCAGGTTTGTTTCTAACAGAATTTTTCTCCTTGTGCTTTGCAGTGATGCAACATACAGCTGTTCCAGACTCTGTGCAACACTTGGAAATGGCAGTATAGCCTTCCCCTTAACGTGAGCATCCATTATCTTCTTTCTGAGTTCGAAACTGATTTCTTTACTTTTTGGCATGATGAAATTACTTCTCACCAAGAATCTACGAGTAGTTCCTTTCAATCAAGTGTTCAAGTGCCACTAGCCCTGTTCACAGGAGTCCCTTAAGCAAAGTTCAATGCCGATTGATTTCTCAGGTGTGCTTTGAAAGCTGATTGTTTTCTCAGGTTTGGTTTGAAAGCTGATTGATTGCTCAGGTGTAGTTTGAAAGCATAAAATCACATGGGGGCTAATAATTTGGACCACCTCAATTTTCACTACATTTGGTGCAAAGCAAACTGTGCTGGATTTAATACCATTAATACCAAATAACCGATTTAAGACCAGTCTGCTGCATTGTGGTATTTTCCCTCATAGCACAGACATCAGCACAGCCTGCTCTTTCATACCCTTATTATCAATGAATTAATAACACCAAACGCCCAGACTAAAGTGTCAGAATGATCAAGCCTAGCTGTCTGTGTTTTCACTTCACTTAGGACCCCCCCTGCCAAAGTGCTCGCTGTTAACAATTTCTACACCATCTAACAATCCTAACACCATGACTCGACTCTACTCATTACCTGTCATTTGCCTCTGATGGTGACTGCTGTCCACCAAAACCTTTGTAAAAAAGACTTGCCAGTTATCAGATAATGGAACTAATGAAAGGGTCATGATGAGGACTCCTACTAAGTGCGTCCTATTAACCTCAGGAGGAACTTTTAAAAAATAAGTAATTTAAGCAATATCCTCTGGGTAATCTCAGTTTAAAGGGATTCTGTGAAATTCAGAGCATAACAGTTGTCAGCACTTGGTTCTCAACATGGAGGTGGCTTAGCCAATATTCTTGATATGTGCTACCTATTGAGATGTGCTACTTAGCAGTTCTGTGCGTTTTTATAGTACACATGGAGTGAGTAGTGGTGTAATATAAAATTATTCTGTAAAATTATTTGACAGGAGATATTGGTTTGACAAATCTGCTACCCCCAAAATGTCAAATAAAGATGTTTTGAGTACCAAAGTATGCCCACATATTCTCACAGTATCACCATTTGTAATTATTTTTTTGACAGGGTAGTGCAAATCTGATATTGATTCACGCTACAGTGGCATTTTTCGACAAAGCAGCATTAAGCGACAGAATGGTTCAGCAGGTAGCAGCTAACAGTGCTATCTCCATAAACAGTGCTAAACAACAGCAATTGTGCTGAAAGAGCTAAGGGTGTTAGGGGGAGCCAGAGTGTGGGCACTGAACTACCACAACAACACATATTAGATATCGGAGATTATTGCTTCATGAACGCAGTGCATAGCAGCGGTGATGAGCTAGCCAGATTAGATCAGATTACATCTCTGCTCAGGAGGCAATTAGTTCACTATTAGTGGTTTGCAGCTACATTAATTTAAGATTGGAGACTACAAATTTACAACGTCCTGTGTTAAAAACTAGGGATGTGCGCAATTAGACGTTTAAACAATTAAACGTCTGCCCCTCGCTAGTCGGCACCAGAAATATTTGTCAGTTAAACTAATTAGTGTTTTATTCATGTACAAGGTTGCTTAACTGTCATGCAGCTGCCCGCCACTAGTGGGTGCTACAGAGCCGTCAGACAGCAGTCCACCACCCGGCGGTGGAGTTTTAAAACAGCACAGTCGAAAATAAGAACGATATCCTCTCGCAAAACCAGCGCAGTTTGGCAGTACTTTGATCTAAAAAAGAAAACAATGTAGGCGGTGTCAGAAAAACGGTGCTAGCCACATTCAGACCAAACTGACATTGTTCACATGAAGACGCTGTGATCCTGCCTGGTCTTAGAAGGTAACGCAGCTCATCACGACAATAACCTCATGAGATGTGCTTCCACTTAACTTTGTTGAAGGTAAAAGCTTCAGGAAGTTAATGGAATACGTTGAGCCTGAATGTTCAAAACCACTCCTCATGAACCCATACACATTGACAACCAGCCGGTGGAGACTGTGGACAATTTCAGATACCTGGGGATCACACTTGACAACAAACTAAACTTCAACCAACACACTTCAGACATCACTAAGCGCTGCCATCAGAGAACCCACATCATCCGTAAACTCAGATCATTGTCCATCAAACCTCCCCTTCTGCTTCTTCTGTACCGCAGCATCATTGAATCCATTCTTCTGTACTGTGCAACCTGTTACTTCACCATGCTGCCCCTCAATAAAAAAAAACAAACTTCTCAGAGTCACTCACACCTGTTCAAAAATAATTGGCCTCCCAACTCCCAGTCTGCCAGCCCTCATCAACACTGCCATCATCCGTAAATCTCTGCACATAGCCCATGACCCCCACCACCCACTACACCCGTATTTCACCCTCCTCCTCTCTGGTCGAAGGTTCAAACAACTGTCCTGCAGAACATCCCGGTTCTGTAAAAGCTTCGTCCCCTCTGCCATCACAGCTCTGAACGGCAGGCGGGAAAGACGGAAAGATGTAACGGTTCCTTTTTTTGTGTGTGTGTACACGTATTCGTTTGGTGGTGTATGTGTGTTGTCGGTGTATATGTATTTTTCCGGTGGTGTATGTTATTGTTGGTGTTTTGTAACTGGAGCAGAACTGTGAAAATGAATTTCCCCCTGGGGACAATAAATCCAATCCAATCCATCTTTATTTATAAAGCACAGTTTAAATAAACTCAAGGTTTCCAAAGTGCTGTACATTAAAAAATAGACAGTAAAATAGACATTAAAAAACAGAAACATAATACATAAAGAGTAAAATACCTGTGCACATAAAATAAACAATCTAAGTGGTGTTAAAAGCCAAGGACAAGAGGTGCATTTTAAGAAGAGATCTTAAAGTGGAAGAGGAAGAGGACTGCCTGATGTGCAGCGGCAGTTCATTCCAAAGCTTAGGGGCGGCAACAGAAAATGCTCGGTCCCCTCTGAGCTTCCGCCTTGTTTTGGGAACCCTCAGGAGCAGCTGGTCAGCTGACCTGAGGGATCGAGTAGGAGCGTAAGGGTGCAGAAGCTCAGAGAGGTACACTGGGGCAAGGCCATTTTGGGCTTTAAAAGCAAATAAAAGAATTTTAAAATGAATTCTAAAATGGACGGGTAGCCAGTGAAGTGAAGCTAAAATCGGTGTAATGTGCTCCAACTTTCGAGTGCCAGTTAAAAGACGTGCAGCTGCATTCTGCACTAGTTGCAGACGTGCAATGGAGGACCCGCTGACCCCCATGTAAAGTGCATTGCAGTAATCAAGCCGAGTGGTTACAAAGGCATGTATTACCGTTTCAAAGTGCTGTCTGTGCAGAAAGGGTTTAATTTTAGCAAGCTGTCTTAGCTGGAAGAAGCTGGTTTTTACCACAGCTTTAATCTGGCTGTCGAACTTTAGCTCCGCGTCCACTTTTACCCCCAGATTGTAAACAGTGGGTTTGGCGAACTGCGCCAGAGAACCCAGGTCGACTGGGGAGGTTGCGGAAGTACCACCAAAGACAATCACTTCCGTCTTGTTCTCATTAAAATTTAAAAAGTTTCGAGCCATCCAAGCTTTGACGTCATCCAGACAATTTAAAAGTGGCTTAAGAGCGGAAGAGTCAGCCTTTTTAAGGGGGACATAAATCTGGCTGTCATCCGCATAACAATGAAATAAAATGCCGTGCTTCCTGAGAATGGACCCAAGTGGGAGAAGGTATAAAGAAAATAAAAGCGGGCCCAACACTGAGCCCTGTGGAACCCCGCAAGAAAGAGGTGCAGTGGAGGACACAGAGTCACCAAGGCCGACACAGAACGACCGGTGTGATAGGTAGGACCTGAACCAAGCCAGCGCCTGGCCCCTGATGCCCACCCACTGCTCCAGGTGAGCAATTAAGATATCATGGTCCACTGTGTCGAAAGCAGCAGTCAAATCTAAAAGGACAAGAATTACAGAGTGACCAGAGTCAGTAGCTAAAAATATGTCATTAAAAACCCTTAAGAGTGCTGATTCTGTGCTGTGCAATGTTTTATAACCAGATTGGAAAATTTCAAGAATGTTGTGGTCATTAAAAAAGTCAAAAAGCTGAGAATAGACAATCTTCTCTAAGATCTTTGATACGAAGGGCAGTTTAGAAATGGGCCTAAAGTTAGCCATAACAGTGGGATCCAGTCCGGGTTTTTTAATCAGTGGCTGCACAACTGCATGTTTAAACTGAACGGGAACCACTCCTGATGACAGACTGCTGTTAATAATACTGAGTAAGTAAGGTCAGAGAGTGGGGAAAACCGGTTTTAAACCCCCCACAATCTCTTGCACAAACGCCAGAGTCACAGGCTCAAAAGAGTCAAAGACAGCAGAACAGGGGAGAAACACTGAGGGGTCAGAGGCTGAAGGTGAAATAAGTGCTCTAGTAGAAGAAACTTTATCAATAAAAAAATCGCATAAAGTTTTCACACACAGAAGGAGAGGGCTCAACTCCCACAGTCTGTGATGCATTCAAGGTAGAGTTGATCACTTTGAACAACACAAGAGGTTTGTGACAGTCAGAGACAATAATGTCAGAGAAATATTTCCTTTTTGCCTCTTTCATAGAGGATTGATAACGACGCCAACAATCCCTCAATATTTGAAAAGACACTTCTAGTTTATCTTTTTTCCATTTACGCTCAGCTCTGCGACACTCCTGTTTGACACTGCGGGTTGTTTCATTCAACTACGGCTCAGATTTAACTTTACGCTGCCTGCTCTTTAATGGGGCGGCAGAGTCGATGGCAGACTGGCAAGTGTGAAAAAACTGAGAGCAAAGAGCCTCCGTGTCAAGGTGTGCAGGATCAGTAGTGACGCAGATCTGACTGAAAGCGGACGAGAAGTGAGCAGCAGTGGAAGGGTTAATAACCCGACAACTGCAAACAGCAGCGGGAGGTTTAACAGAGTTAAAACACACAGCAGCTTCAAAAAGTACAGGCATGTGATCAGAGAAATACGCTTCACAGACTTCAAAATTATAGACAGGCAAACCAAATGACAAAACAAGATCAAGTGTGTGTCCCTGTACATGTGTAGGGCCCAATACAGACTGTACAAGATTAAAAGAGTCGATGAGATTTAAGAAATCCCTCGCCAGGGGGTTTTCCGGGCAGCACACATGAATATTGCTGCATAAATTATGAATCTGAATCTGAATCATGTCCACATTCATACCGCACAGCGCAGTGTCTCGTACTTCAGCAGCATTTAAAATCCCACATGGCTGTTGAAGATTGTTATTAAAGACTTCAAAGGGCTCTTAATGCACACAGTATTTTTTGGGACAATGTTTCAAATACTTAACAATAAATTGTGCTAAGTTTTGACTGTTTTCTGAGTGTTTTCCTCTTTTTAGACTAGTCGACTGATTTTCATTTCGTCAACAGGGAAGTTAGTTGCCAAGAACGTTCCTATTAAAAACCCTGTTGAGTGTAGGGTCCAGTGTTTTTGGAGCTTGAATATATTGGGGACTAGAACTCACAGTGTCTTGGCCTCTGCTGTTTCTACTTTGACCTCTGTTTAATCTGTCTCTTACAAGTCCTTCAACTTTGTGGACGTACTTTATTGAACAATACTTAATCACTTTAATGAGTCATCTTTTAAAAAGGCAAGTGTATAGCAAGGGTCAATGCACTTAGCCTCCACACAGTACAGTAAGTGTTTGGGCAGCAAAATGCTGCTCATTGGACTAAAAATGAAACAATTCCCCAGCCTGAGACTTTCTTTATTTAAATCATCATGTGACAAAGGTGTTCATGTGATAGGGGATATGTTTAGGATAACATCTTGATGTTCTTTCAGCAATTTCAAGACAAATTTAATCTTGCTAAAAATCACCTTGAGCTGAGGGACTTAAATCATGTAGCATTCCTTTTCTATTCAATACTTTACTCTTGTGATAAATGTTAAACAATCAAATTTTCACAGAACTGGGAGGTAGACCTTGGCAACAAATACTAAGAAGATGACTAGCAGGAGGCAGTAACCCAAGCACAATCAATCTACACTTGCAACAAGCTTGCGGAAATCCAATATAAAATATAGGCTCCATATAGCTCCTGACACCCTCTACAAGATATCTCGAACTCTCTCTCCCATTTGCCGTAAGTGTAAAGCAGACCTTGGGACTCTTTTCCACTTCCTCTGGGAGTACAATCTGATTGATAGATACTTGAGTCACATAGCTTGTAAGTTCTGCAGGATCTTTAGGACTAAAATAAGAAAGGATCCAGGGCTATTCCCACTGGGTTTGCCCTCAAAAGAAGTAGGACTTTCCCATAATCATTATAAATTGCTGGACAAACTTTGGTCCTTCCTCGTAAATGCATCCTGTTAAAATGGATTAAAGATACTCCGCCCACAGTAACAGTTTGGTACAGGGGGATTTTCAGTGTCGTACTTTATGAAAGAATAAGTGCTGTCCTTAGGGATGATGAGGACTCATTTCTTAAGATCTGGAGCCCTTTCCTTAATCATTTACCATCTACACTTCAATAAAGTCTTTTAAATGGTTGATACCCTTCAGAGTGGAGGCAAACTATGCCTAGTGCCACATGACATTTCCTAAATACTTATTTATAGGGATGCACAATGTTGGATTTTTTGCCAAAATTCGATATGCCGATATGTAACAACCTATTTGGCCGTTAACAGATACCAATACTGACATATCCACTTTTTTCCGCTACCTAATTTTAGTGATCATCAAGTCTCTAACTGTTTTGTAACACTATGAAGTTTTCAGTAGGGATAGGAATCACCAGAGGCCCCATAATACAATATTATCAGGATACACGAGTCACAATAAATATAACAGCGATTTCAAACATGTTGCAATATGCTGAGTATTGCAATAAAATACATTGACAAAAATTTTAGTCTCTCCATCTCACTTAAGTCTTTTTTAATGCAGCAAAATGTACCTAGTAAACTAAAAAAGCAATTGATTATATTAGGCTACCAAAAATTTTATCTCCATTTGTAATATTAGTTATTTATGCAATAAAAAATTGATTCTTGCCGTCCATGTAACGTTACAATATTGCCACACCAAAATATCGTGATACTATGCTGTATCAATTTTTCCCCCCACCCACAGTTTATAGTAAATACAGACTTTAATTGCAAAATGCAAAAGTCAGCACTTTAAAGTACTGACTTTTGCTCTCTATCAACTGGTTCTGTTCCAGAATTTTTTAAGACTGCCCTGGTTCAACCACTTTTAAAAAGACCGTCTCTTCAGTCATCTGATCTTAATTATTATTGGTCCATTTCTAAGCTCCCATTTTTTAGCAAAGGTTTCAGAAAGGATTGTAGTGGATCAACTTCTGGCTTTTATAAATGACAACAACATTTTTGAGAAATTTCAGTCTGGTTTCAGAAAAAATCACAGCACTGAAACTGCACTTCTTAAGGTTTTAAATAATCTGCTACAATCAACCGATGCTGGCCATAAATCCATTCCACTCCTCATAGATTTAAGTGCCACATTCGACACTATTGACCATAACATCCTTCTGGGTAGGCATCAATGGCACGGCTCTACAATGGTTCAGGTCTTACGTAACAGACAGGCTATTTTGTGTGGGTATTGCTAACGCCAGGTCTGGTGCAACAGACATTCACTGTGGGGTGCCTCATGGGTCAGTGCTAGGTCCGATTCTCTTTTCAATTTACGTGCTCCTTTTTGGCCATCTTATAGGCAGGCGTAATATCAGTTTCCATTTGTATGAAGATGATACTCAGATCTATTTAAACTGTGACCAGAGGAGCAGTTTCAGTGACAGGCTGCTATCACTGTCCTGCTCCACCGACAGACTGAGAAAATTGTTCCTTCCCCATGCCATGCGGCTCTTTAGCTCCATCTGGAGGCGATAACTGGAGAGTCTGAGTTCTGCGTATCACACATTGCACACCATGCACCTTAAGACATTTACAGGTACATCTCAAAAAATTAGAATATCATGAAAAAGTTCAATATTTTTTGTCACTCATTTCAGAAAGTGAAACCCATATATTATATAGATTCATTACACATAGTGAAATATTTCAAGCCTTTATTTCTTGACATTTTGATGATTGTGGCTTACAGATAATGAAAACCCAAAATTCAGTGTCTCAGAAAATTAGAATATTGTGAAAAAGTTCAATATTGGAAAGTCATGGTGTCACACCCTAATCAACTAATTAACTCAAACACCTGCAAAGGTTTCCCGAGCCTTTAAATGGTCTCTCAGTCTGGGTCAGTAGGCTACACAATCATGGGGAAGACTGCTGACTTGACAGATGTCCAGAAGACAGTCATTGACACCCTCCACAAGGAGGGTAAGCCACAAAAGGTCATTGCTAAAGAAGCTGGTTGTTCACAGAGTGCTGTATCCAAGAATATTCATAGAAAGTTAAGTGGAAGGAAAAAGTGTGGTAGGAAAAGGTGCACCAGCAATAGGGAAAACCGCAGCCTTGAGAGGATTGTCAAGCAAAATCCATTCAAGAATTTGGGGGAGCTTCACAAGGAGTGGACTGAGGCTGGAGTCAGCGCATCAATAGCCACTATGTAAAGACAAATCTTAGACATGGTCGCATTCCTCGTGTCAAGCCATTCCTGAACCGGAGACAGCATCAGAAGTGTCTTACCTGGGCTGTGGAGAAAAAAACTGGACTGTTGCTCAGTGGTCCAAAGTCCTCTTTTCAGATGAAAGTCAATTTTGCATTTTATTTGGAAGAGTCTGGAGGAAGAGTGGAGAGGCACAGAATCCACATTGCTTGAAGTCCAGTGTGAAGTTTCCACAGTCAGTGATGATTTGGGCTGCCATGTCATCTGCTGGTGTTGGTCCACTGTGTTTTCTGAAGTCCACTGTCAACACAGCCGTCTACCAGGAGATTTTAGAGCACTTCATGCTTCCTTCTGCTGACAAGCTTTATGGAGATGCTGATTTCATTTTCCAGCAGGACTTGGCACCTGCCCACACTGCCAAAGGTACCAAAAGCTGGTTCAATGACCATGTTGTTACTGTGCTTGATTGGCCAGCAAACTCGCCTGATCTGAACCCCATAGAGAATCTATAGGGTATTGTCAAGAGGAAGATGAGAGACACCAGACCCAACAATGCAGATGACCTGAAGGCTGGTATCAAAGCAACCTGGGCTTCCATTACATCTGAGCAGTGCCACAGGCTGATGGCCTCCATGCCATGCCGCACTGATGCAGTAATTCATGCAAAAGGAGGCCCAACCCAGTATTGAGTGCATAGAAATGAACATACTTTTCAGAAGCCTGACGTTTCTGTTTAAAATATCCTTTTTTTAATTGATCTTATGTAATACTCTAATTTTCTGAGACACTGAATTTTGGGTTTTCATTATCTGTAAGCCATAATCATCAAAATGTCAAGAAATAAAGGCTTGAAATATTTCACTCTATGTAATGAATCTATATAATATATGGGTTTCACTTTCTGAAATGAGTGACAAAAAATATTGAACTTTTTCATGATATTCTAATTTTTTGAGATGTACCTGTATTTATGGGTAGTATTTATTGCATGCCCTTTTTAAAGTTGTATTTATTGCATGCCTTTTTTAAATTGTTTTTTTTTTTATCTTTTTATTATAAATCTGTGGATACTGCTGGAAGATGTGAATTTCCCTCGGGATGAATAAAGTATCAATCTTATTTAATCTGATCCAACAAACAACTATCAAAACACGACTAACCTGCATAACTGCCTTCCGGACATTCAGAAGTGGATGTCACAAAATTTCCTGCAGCTTAATGATGACAAGACAGAGATATCGATCATAGGACAAGATAGTGCAAACATTCAAATATCAAACAGTCTTGGTTCTCTGTCCCACTCAATAACTTCACACTGCAAAAATCTTGGTGTAATTTTTGATCAAACCTTCAGTTTAGACAAACATTCAGTAGTTCAATCCAGCTTCCATCATCTCAGAAATATCTCAAGAATCAGATCATTTCTTTCCAACAAACATCTGGAAACTGTAATACATGCATTTATAACCAGTCGTTTAGATTATTGCAATTCGTTGCTCTCTGGCATCAGTAAAAAAAAATCCCTCTCACGCCTCCAGCTAATCTCAAAACTCTGCTGCCAGAATCTTGACTCGGACTTGAAAACATGACGACATCACACCAATCCTGGCTTCCCTACACTGGTTTCCTGTCGCTTTTAGAATTGATTTTAAGATTTTATTGATTACTTACAAAACCCTCAGAGGCCTTGTTCCAAGTTATATAACACATCTATTGTTACCCTGTGTTCCCTCTCGCACCCCGAGATCCTCAGATGAATCTTCTCTTGTTGTTCCAAGGTCTGAATTAATTCACAAAAGTGATAGAGCCTTTGCAGTCAGAGCTCCACGACTTTGGAATGACCTGCCTGATGAGATCAGGGCCTGCAAACTCAGTCTCATCTTTTAAATCACTTCTGAAAACCTACTTGTTTAAAACTGACCTTTCAGTGATTTTAACTTTTTTATTTTTGTGTGTTTTTACTATGTTATTGGTATTCTGTTTTTATGTTTTTATCTTGTTTTATTGCAAAGCATTTTGTAGCTGTGTTTTGAAAAGTACTATATAAATAAAGTTTATTATTATTATTATTATTATTATTATTATTATTATTATTATTATTATTAGAAATGCATCTTATTGTTACTGTTCCATTTCAAATCCAGTGTGTGAGAACAGTGACAATTGAGAAGACAAACCAAAAGAGAGATGAATATGTGTCAGTGTCCAAATACTTACAACCTGCACTGTGTTGATAGATCCAGTTTGACCTTGGTCATTTCCCACATGATACAAGTCATTAAGTTTACCCACTACGCCTATGTCTAACATACATTTTTAATGTATTTACAATGTGCATAGTAAGATTCAACAAAAAGTACTGAGATATCAAATATTTTAACTGTCCATTTCTTTGTAAGTTGTCATATAACATTACTTAAATAAAGTTTAAATCACACAGGCACTGCTGTTTTTGAAACCAGTGTAATCTAAGCCTTAGTGCTGGCACATGATTGAAGCTTCCATCTGGTTAAGAGTTGCTCTCTGCCACCAAGTTATAGTCATGGGAAAACTAAAGTGTGCCATGCTTGCCATGGCTTTTTCAATCTAACTACTGTGCACATGACATAACTGGGGTGAGCTGATGCGGGTCTAATGCACAACAGATAATTGAAAGGAAGGGTCCTTTAAAGGGCCCGGCCTTGGTAAAAGTGTCCATAGTGCTCACAGTAAACAATGAAAAATAGTGTGTGACAACGCTCCATTTGTTATGCACCCGTAGGTTTTGATGTGCCGTGTTACAGTGGAGGGGGTTGGGGTTACATTTCACCCAAATACTGCCAGCAAAGAACTCCAACACATAGACATATCATGGCATCCTCCTTCATAAAGTTTGATAGTGCTGTTATGAGTATACGCTGTGTCTTATTTGATGAGAATTATGGAATGTCAGATTTTTAGATGTTATTAGCTGCTGTAAATAATCAACTGGTCATTTAGTAACAATAATTTTAACAGGAATGGCTCCTCTATCTGGTGAAGTCTTGTGGCTGCCACTAAGAGTAGCTGGCACACATCCAATGCACAGCAGCATCAAGTGGATTTGGTGGGAAAACAACATTTTCAAAGGCATTTTGCTGATGTCAGTAACTTTGCATCATCAAATGCAATAGTCACACCGGTCTTTATCTGCTTGCATAGAGCATTTAGAGGGCTCCAGGGGTAACGTTTTTCTGTACGCTGACATGTACAGTATTGTGCAATATTCTTCAGTATACTAATTTATTCTCACCAACACCTCTTGAATGTATATATTTATTCAACATATAATGCACATAACTGTACATGATTCTTATGTTTATTAGTATTCTTGTTTCTATTCTATTTATGTATATATTGTAGTGAACATTATAGCATGATGCATATTCTTTATTTTTGACTCTAACAAACTAGTTTACACTGTGTAATGTAGCACAATGCACATATTTGTATATTTTACACACTTACAGACACTTTTATTTCTATTTCTATTTCCTCACACAGGGCCAAGTATCATTTTTTTTTACTATATAAATGATTAATATTACAAATACAAATTAAACTTTAAGTAGTCTACTTGAATAATATAATCAATTTCTTTTTCAGTCCACTACATACATTTTTACAAAAAAAAAAAAAAAAAAAGAGTGAAGTGAGATGAACAGAGTGAAAACTTCATCTTATTAGATAATACAGATGTTGACAAAATTTTCCTTTGAGGGCAAAATTCAGTTTTAAAAAATGGAATAAATTGCAATATATTTCATTAAATTACTCAGCATGTAACAACATGTTTAAAATTACAATAATATTGTATCGTGACTTAAATATTTTGATAATATTGCATTGTGGAGCCTCTGCTGATTTCCATTCCTACCACAGTGACGCAGTAAAGCTGTATTCAGTGTGATGACATTCTGTAGCCTCATTTAGCCACTTGTTAGCAACCACCTTTTTAACGACACATTACAGCTTTAAAATTTACAGTAGGTTACTTATTGACATATTTTATGTCATAGAACAAAACGTGAAAGTCTCTTCAGCCTGAGTTAACTCAAGGCCTTACTTCAGGCATCAAACCAAAAAAAGATTCAAAAAACCCATTGAAAAGACCAGAGACCATGAGGGGAAAATGCAAACTCATTTACGGGTTTTAGGACCCATTCTTTAGACACTGGCCAAATTGGACTATGACAAAGATAATTTTGTCATTATGTGAAACACAATGCTTTGGTCTTTCTTTGATTTATGGCAAGTCTGAATTTAGAGGAACATAGAGTCTGAGATGTTACTATGATTTCAAAGCACATATAGCTTATATTTTTTAGGGCTCAGTTCCCTCTCTCCCAAAAAGCAACAACACTTATCTTCCATATAAAATAATGGCTCAAGAGAGATCTCTTGCTTAAAGAATCTCTGCTAGTAAGAAAAGAATAATCATTGTTTTGTCTTTTAATATGTTTAAATGGTTATTTGATAACTTGCTATATCAGTTTTGTTAGGCTATAGCCCCATTTATATTTACCATTTAATTACAAAGTTGGGGGGGGGGGGGTATGAAAAGGTCTGTGGCTGACCTTTGAATGGGATCAAGTACAACAGTTTACTTACTGACTTATATCACTGACATTACAAGTTAACTGTATTAAGATTAGAAATAAATGCAATTTGAAAATTAAAACACATTTCAACGTGTCA
Organism: Cephalopholis sonnerati; assembly: GCA_019142605.1. Lineage (NCBI taxonomy): Eukaryota > Metazoa > Chordata > Actinopteri > Perciformes > Serranidae > Cephalopholis > Cephalopholis sonnerati. The sequence goes on from JAGQAX010000020.1 coordinate 4,136,310, forward strand.
TCTGGAATTGCATAATTGGTTATGACTGGAAAACTGAGAGCTGACAAACATATACTTTTTACACTATTTGAGTTTAGCACACAATTTGACCAATATATTTTTAAAGTAGCCTCAAGATTGAATTAATAAATGAAGAAAAAAAATTATTTGTTCACTCCTGATTTGATCCTATGATTTAATACCTTGCAGCAATTTCCTCAGTCAATGTTTGATTTGACTTTGCTCTGATCATTCACTAGAGGGCTTTTTTTTTTGCACAGGACAAACATGTGACTACCTCTGCTTTTCAAAATAAGGAAACAAGGCGATCGCAGTAGATACAAATACAAGTAGACACAAACTATATGTGGAAATATGATTGATTGCATTATATTATCACGTTGGATGAGGGGCCAACTTTTTTTAAATCTTGTCCACCTGTCTGTATTTCCTAACGGCTGGCCTGCATAGCCAGAGACTGTATAAACAGGAATTATCGTTGGATTTTCAAATTTCCACCAGTCCTTGGACACATCATGTTCAAGGAAGGCTTCTATCAGAAAAAAAAATCTGCGCTTGTTCTACATCTTGTTTAAAATTTGGCTAAAAATGAACCGTTTGCAGAACTGAACAGCATGCATGACAAGAGTGAAAAACCGAGGCCTTTTCAGCTCCAGGATTTCATCCTCAGCTTTTAACTTTCAAACATCAAAGGCTAAGTTTTAAGAATCTAATAACTGTTTTATGGTGAAGGTAGGGTTGTGCATTTTCTGTCAGTCACTCAGGGAGGCTCAAGGAAAATATTTGTAGCTTTGGAGAGGGTCAAAAAAACTAAACAAACAAACAAACAAACAAACAAAATGAAGTCACACCGCATTCACCCCCTCAGATAAGTAAAGAACCGTCCTTTAAGACATTAAAACAGTAGTTAAGCGAATCGGTTAGGTTTCTGGTAAATACGACACGAACAACACAGTAACATAGTTAGTAGTAGCTGATGAGTAACACCTAGTAGCACAGTTTGCTTACTTAAAAAATCACTCGCGAGCTCGACCTCCACATCGCATTCCTCGCGCAAAGAAACTCGAGTTGTCAATGTGAAAAGTTGAAAAAGTCCACAGAATTTCAAAGAAATGAAGTCTGCCTGGTGTACTGGGTGTATGCCGAATGAAAGAGCAGATGCTAACGGTTCAGTGGACAACTTTGCCAGTATAAACAACACCAAACACTCGGTCACTGACCTATGCGGGGTATTGATGCGCAGGACGCCGGTGAGCTTTGGAAGAGGACGAGGCAGATCCAGCTGGTCACCAGACCAGGAAACATGGCAGTTGCAGAAATATTTCAAGTAGTTATAAATGCCAGAAGCCACGGCCACTCCGGTGCTGCCTGTAGCGACTATCTTATTGTTTTTAGTGGACCTGAGCTCACACACATCCAGACTGTCGTTGGCAAAGCTCCTGTTGACTGACACTATGAATTCCGCAGATCTGTTCCCGAGCAGGCGTTTGAGCAGCTCCACCACTGCTCTCCCCTGTGCCTTGTTGCTGGCTTTCGGTTTGATGTGGTCTAGGGTTGGAAACTTACAGTAAGCAGTTACAAAAAGACAGAACACGACGAGCAGGACCAGGCTACAGCCGCTCCTGGGTGACATTTTGATCCCCTGTCAAGTGAAGCCAGAGTTTCCCACCGTAGCACAGGTTTAAAAACAACTTTATTTCACCATTTGCAGATAACCAGGAAGCGTTGCTTTACTGAAACGCTGCTGGCCAATCAGAGAGAGAGCTGCGGTCTCGACTATAACTCACAGCCAATCAGAGGATGCAGTGCCCATAAAATCAATTCCTATGAGAAGCCACTGTTTGTCATGTGATCGACCTGTCATATGATGATAATAAGTACAGAAGTGTTCAGGTTTCAGCTAAATCAAATCAAACTTTATTTACACAGTACCTTTCATACAATCATGCAGCCCAAAGTACGTCACAGAGCAGGATTAAAACAGCACAAAAAGGACCAGGGAAATAACTAAATATAACGACAATATTTTAAATAAATAACATTTAAAAGAACAAATTAACACGGGGGCAATATGAGGCACCATTAAGTAAAAAAACAAGCTAAAGAGATGTGTCTTAAGATTTTTAAAAATGAGTTCCTCAGATGCTCAGGGGGGTATTCCAGAAAGCGGGTTTTGTGAAAACTCAGAGTAAGTTAACCCTGAGATAAGGGAAACTCTGAGTTATCTGTTCCAGAAAGAGAGGTATATGAAACTCTGAGTCCATCACCATGGTAACAGACCCTGTGAACATAACCTGCTTGCTGGCAGGTTTTCTTTAAGAAACCCTGAGTTCACCCTGTCTCCTCCCTCCTGCCGAGCCTGAAGCAAGCTGTCATGGGTTGTCCATATGTAGGAAATCCGATCGACACTGGGAGAGGATCTTCAGACCCCATTTAGATGTGCTGTCATTCCCCAATGAATATCTACGCTACGCTACCGTTTTTTATTAGTCAATCATTGACCTCAACAACATTCTCCTGCCACACATATCAAATCTGACACACCGTGGACGTGCGCTCTCATCAGAGTTTTTATGTGATATTGGTGATACAGAACAATATATATATATATATATATATATATATATATATACAGTACAGGCCAAAAGTTTGGACACACCTTCTCATTCAGTGCGTTTTCTTTATTTTCATGACTATTTACATTGTAGATTCTCACTGAAGGCATCAAAACTATGAATGAACACATGTGGAGTTATGTACTTAACAAAAAAAGGTGAAATAACTGAAAACATGTTTTATATTCTAGTTTCTTCAAAATAGCCACCCTTTGCTCTGATTACTGCTTTGCACACTCTTGGCATTCTCTCCATGAGCTTCAAGAGGTAGTCACCTGAAATGGTTTTCCAACAGTCTTGAAGGAGTTCCCAGGGGTGTTTAGCACTTGTTGGCCCCTTTGCCTTCACTCTGCGGTCCAGCTCACCCCAAATCATCTCGATTGGGTTCAGGTCCGGTGACTGTGGAGGCCAGGTCATCTGCCGCAGCACTCCATCACTCTCCTTCTTGGTCAAATAGCCCTTACACAGCCTGGAGGTGTGTTTGGGGTCATTGTCCTGTTGAAAAATAAAGGATCGTCCAACTAAACGCAAACCGGATGGGATGGCATGTCGCTGCAGGATGCTGTGGTAGCCATGCTGGTTCAGTGTGCCTTCAATTTTGAATAAATCCCCAACAGTGTCACCAGCAAAACACCCCCACACCATCACACCTCCTCCTCCATGCTTCACAGTGGGAACCAGGCATGTGGAATCCATCCGTTCACCTTTTCTGCGTCTCACAAAGACACGGCGGGTGGAACCAAAGATCTCAAATTTGGACTCATCAGACCAAAGCACAGATTTCCACTGGTCTAATGTCCATTCCTTGTGTTTCTTGGCCCAAACAAATCTCTTCTGCTTGTTGCCTCTCCTTAGCAGTGGTTTCCTAGCAGCTATTTGACCATGAAGGCCTGATTCGCGCAGTCTCCTCTTAACAGTTGTTCTAGAGGTGGGTCTGCTGCTAGAACTCTGTGTGGCATTCATCTGGTCTCTGATCTGAGCTGCTGTTAACTTGCGATTTCTGAGGCTGGTGACTCGGATGAACTTATCCTCAGAAGCAGAGGTGACTCTTGGTCTTCCTTTCCTGGGTCGGTCCTCATGTGTGCCAGTTTCGTTGTAGCGCTTGATGGTTTTTGCGACTCCACTTGGGGACACATTTAAAGTTTTTGCAATTTTCCGGACTGACTGACCTTCATTTCTTAAAGTAATGATGGCCACTCGTTTTTCTTTAGTTAGCTGATTGGTTCTTGCTATAATATGAATTTTAACAGTTGTCCAATAGGGCTGTCGGCTGTGTATTAACCTGACTTCTGCACAACACAACTGATGGTCCCAACCCCATTGATAAAGCAAGAAATTCCACTAATTAACCCTGATAAGGCACACCTGTGAAGTGAAAACCATTTCAGGTGACTACCTCTTGAAGCTCATCGAGAGAATGCCAAGAGTATGCAAAGCAGTAATCAGAGCAAAGGGTGGCTATTTTGAAGAAACTAGAATATAAAACATGTTTTCAGTTATTTCACCTTTTTTTGTTAAGTACATAACTCCACATGTGTTCATAGTTTTGATGCCTTCAGTGAGAATCTACAATGTAAATAGTCATGAAAATACAGAAAACGCATTGAATGAGAAGGTGTGTCCAAACTTTTGGCCTGTACTGTGTGTGTGTGTATATATATATATATATATATATATATATATATATATATATATACACATATATATATTTATATATATGTATATGTGTGTGTGTGTGTGTGTGTGTGTGTGTGTGTGTGTGTGTGTGTGTGTGTGTGTGTGTCTACATGTTCCACTTTTGTCTAAGGGAGTGGTGATGGTGGCCCGCCACATGTTTTGCAGGCCTCTGCCTTCCTTCTGTTGGCTGAGTAGAACTCAAATGTTATTAAGCAGGATATTAGGCAAGAGGACATAAAAGCTGAAACTGTATTTTTGGGGGGGTTTAAATTACTAGTGGCTTACAGGACATGATGAAATAGCCCCTGAATGACAGGTTATTGAAGCTACTTTGTTTAATAAATCAAATATGAATCAAACTAAAGAAAGGTACAATCATGGCCCAGTGAAATATGCCTCACCTGTTTGAATGATGTTTTTATATTTTATTTTAAGCTGCTTCCAAGAGCGTTTTTCCCCTGTGAGATTGCACCTACATGAAAATCAGATTTTATTCAAAACCACTGCACCACTTTTTCACCTGTATGCTACGATTTTAATTAAGTGTGGTTAAATGTTAAATGAATGGACTGGTGCGTTCAAACGTACGCTTTGTTTCCTCCCATGAGTCATCTCTCTCCTTGGCAGCTGCAGCGTGTCACTTTGTTAAAGAAATATATGCTCATATTCGCTGTAGGCATTCATGAGCACCTCCAATTCCACAGGTGTAAAATAAGTTGGTCGCTTTTTCTCTCTGGTTGCCATGGTGACTCGACGTATCGGGGCTCCATTGATGATGGCTTTTTATTGTGGTTGTGCACGCGTGTAACCCGAGGTGAACATACTCAGAGTCGATTGAACTAATTCAGATCAGCTGTTCTGGAACCGGATACTCGGAGTTTCCCATCTCAGGGTAAGTCAACTCAAAGTTCAGGATTAGACTCAGAGTTTGTTGAACCTCCTACCTGGTCGACTGTTCCATAGACTTGGGACGCAGTGGCTAAACGCTCATTCCCCATAGAATTTTGCTGATGCTGAACAACCACCGCTCCACCCAGCTTGGTCTTGGCAAGGTGCTGGAAACATCAGTAAGTCCAAACTGGTAGACAAGATTTCTGTACACTAACACCTATGCAGTGTTTCAATTCATTGTTGAGCATTCGGTCTATTTGACCTTCATCAGAGCGTACATGAGGCAACAATGGACCAGCAGGTAAAAGTAACCAATCTCAGTTTAATCACTGGCAGTATGCAACACACCTGTGCACAGCCCTGGTGGGAGAAGCTCCACCTCCTGGGAGTTGTAGTATTAAAAAAATACTGAATGGCAAACTGAGGCATACAGATGGAAATCATGCTTTCCTTGTCATACAATACTAGGATACAAAAAACAGTGGCACACAGTGAATACAGAAAAAAAACACATAAAATTACAAAGCACTTTATAACAGCATCAAATTACAATTTCATCACATAGGAAATGGATGGATTTTTGTCTAATTCCTTGGGACAACCAGCATGCCAGCAGTACTGAATCTGGACCTACAAGGTACGTATCTAAGAAGCATGTCTGAGAGATTGGCTGATGCCACGCCATTCAGTGATTTAAAAACTAATAACAGAATCTTAATATAAATTCTACAACTGACAGGCAGTCAATGCAGCAACTTAAAAATAGGAGTTCTCTGTCTGGTCTTTGTCAGTAGCTATTTTAGCTGCTGCATTCTGAACAAGTTGTAGGTGGCCAATAGCTTTTTTAGGTCAATTAAACAAGAGAGCACTACAGTTGTCAAGCCTAGAGGTAATTAAGGTATGCATATGTTTTTCTGTATCAGTCTAAGAGAGGAACTGTCTAACCTTGGCAATATCTCTAAGGTGTCAAAACATACAGTTTGGTGATGTTTCTAAGGTGTGATTCAAAGCTGAGGTCACAATCCAAGATAATCTACGAGCTACAAGCATAATGTCATATGATCATATAATAAAGTGTTGGTGAAAACCTTTGAACTTGGTGGATCACCACATGTTCACTGCTCAGTGTGGTCAAAGTTCTAAACCCAGACAGGACAAACAGCATGTTTACACTACCTTGTTGTGTTCCAATGACAAATACAGACGACTGGACAGAATAAACCGTAGAAACAGGCTCCTCTTATTACTGTTGACATTAGTTGTTAGGCTCATACCTATTTAATACCCAGTCCCCACACCAAATGTGAAAAAAAATCCATAATGGCTCAGCATACATGCATAAATTTTCAATAAGCACTAAACACTATTACATTAATTAAAACCTCTTACATTACAGCTGACAACTCAAAATGAAAACAGTACACTGTGCAATGGCAACCAACCAACCAACTTAGAGATCTTTGCTGAGGTCGTAGACTTGTAATATTGGATCTACAGGGCCAATGTGAATTCCACCTGTGGTGTAAAGTAATGATGAAGTGTACATTTGCTAGTAGTAAAGGATGTTTTTTAGGTATTTCTACTTATTTATTTTACAATTTTTCAACAACTATAATCATTGGTTACTTTAAGATGTCACACAAAGAAGAAATTATCAACTTATAAATCTCATGAAGGACTGGGCGTCATGCTGCAACATTCTCTTTTTTTTTTTTTTTTTAATTTTCTGTTGAGAGAAAATATATGAGAAGTGAACTCCAGATGCACCATATGTTCTTACCCATCCATGCTCTTACCCAGGTATGCTGAATGATGAATCCCACTCAATCATAAGTCACTTACTAATGCCCCCTAAACATGGTATAAGGGCAGATGTGGTGCCATATGCAAATACTCTAGGACATGCACAAGAATTGGAGAGGTGGCACCAGAAAAGGCTGTAGGCTAAGAAGAAGAACTTCAGCAGAAGTTAAATCAATGTACTATTAAATAAACAAAGTAAATATGAGCTTCCAGAGTGTCAGTACTGGTGTTACAAGAAAATCAAACAACCAGCAATGAAAAAACATTTGCTGTGTCAGCAGCAGTGGTGGAGGAAGAACACTTTATGTAAGTAAAAGTACTAATTCCACACTGTAAAAATACTCTGTTACTACTAAAAGTCCTGCATGGAAAATGTTACTTAAGTAATCACCTTTTACATGTTTCATTTATAATGTTTCAATGTGTTTCTTTTTCCCTTGTTGCTGTATTTCAATGTCCTGTGTGAAGCACCTTGAATTGCCTTGCTGCTGAAATGTGCTATACAATTGCCTAAGCACAACCAGGGGGCTGGAGCCTATCCCAGCTGACAATGGGTGAGAGGCGGGGTACACCCTGGACTGGTCGCCAGACTATCACAGGGCTGACACATAGAGACAGACATCGATTTGGAATCAATGGACCGAGTAAAGTAGTATTTCTTTAGCCCTGAAATGTAATAACACAATCATAATTACTCTAAAACACAATCTAAATTTAATTATATAAAACTCTTTCATTATTAAAACGTTGTTCAAATTTAAAATGTATGTTTCCTCCAGTTGGGCAACAATTTGTGGACTGTGAAAAGAAGATGCTTTTCTCAAAAACAAGAAAACATTGGTGAATTGCGTTCTAACACACACACACACACACACACACACACACACACACACACACACACACACACACACACACACACACACACACACTCGTAGATAAATTTGTTTGTACATTGTTTCGTGCATGAGGCCCTGGTTTTACTGTATTGTTAGAACTAAAAATATAAGTAGAAATGAAAAATTATTATATATCAATCCGACACTTTGAAATAGGCCTTTCTGCATACAGAGTAAAGTATATGATGATGATAACTCTTCTGTTTTTTCACATATAAACTTGTATGTAGGACTTCTATGTATAATGGATCATCTTTACAAAGTTGCTACTTTATTTAAGTAAAGGATCTGAATACTTTCAACTCTCATCAACACATCCAACACTGAATCAGCATGATTTTTACCCTACACTCTAAAATAAGCTAGATCCAACACTGAAGATAAAATAACACCTTTCAGGATTGATCATTTTAAAAGATTTAAATATTCTATTTTGTACATGTATTAGATTGTATTATTAGTTTTAATTGGCTGTATTTTATTGACAAGCATCACTTGAACCAGGGATAACTTCATCTTAATGCCTCAGTCTAACTTTGCTGTTGTCTGCCCTGTCATGTTAAACTTTGGTCATCAGTTTTGGATCCACACACATTTGCAACACAAGCTCCATACTCAAACAAACTTTCAGGCTATTAGGGCAGTCATTTCATTATGTTTTAACAGCTTATGAACAAAACTGAGATTGTGTTGATGCCATAAAAGAAGAAATAAGAGTGAAACCACACTTCTGTCAGTGGTGGAAGTGAAAGTACTCAGAGCATTTACTTCAGTAGCAACACCACATAAAATTTCCATTACAAGTATAAGCACTTCACTCAGAGTGGCTTGAAAACATATTTATAAAGCTAATTAAACCTATTATTATAATTCAATTGGAATGCATTGTATAAAAAAGTGTTTTTAAATATTTGTTCAACCCCATGGGGTGGATAAATTATTGCGTATATTAGAAATTATTTATTGCAGGGCTGTCAAATAAAATTATATTAGTCTGTAGAAGTGTGCCTAATAAACTACTAAATTAGTATATCTCAGAAATGACTGCACACTGTCATGTTTTATGTCTTGTCTTTCACATATTTGTAACATACCTGGTTTTAAAACATATGCTCCTTTTGAGTTATGTGTGGTATGTTTTAGACAGGCCATTTTCTTTTTATAGCATATCAATTTTATAGCCTTGACCCTCAGTGACACTGCTGTGCACTCTGAACTAGTGAGCTGTATTTCATCATGTAGTACAAACCTTTTGGGCTATAGCTATATTGGAAAAGATATATATATATATTTTTTGGCCTGTCATCCACATGCAAACTGCATTTCAGATCACTGAAAATGGACCTTTAGTACAACTCTGTCCAGGGTTAAGAATTTTTAGAAACTCTGTTTTAATTGTTGACGTAGTTTAGACAGTTTTTGCTAGTAAGGTCAGAGCGTGCACCCTTATCATCTTTGTGAGACTTCACAAATGTGGTGGCATTGTGTGTAATATCAAACCCAAATCCTAACCAATCTCACTCCTCTTGCCTAAACCTTACTAACCTGACCAATGAAGGCAACGAGTACTAGACAGTCAGAAGGAGAGTAGGGCGGGTCATTCCTTCGCTGTCCTCAGAAATGAAAATTTGCCCCAGGAATGCTCATTTGCATTCCTATTTCCTTCTTGTGAAGTGGTTTGGCTCGACACAATCTCCAACTGGGCCTGGGCAGGAGGGTAGAAGAGTTGGCTGCACATCAGGTTCTACCTCCTGTGGAGGAGCTGTCAGGTGATGCTGTCTGTTGGTTACAGTTTTCATTGGCAACTAAAGATGTAACATCCACATGGCTGTTTGTCCCACCATCTATTCTGGACTTTTTCAGCAGAAAAAAAAGGAAGAAAATGCTTTTTTACAGTTTCATTTTAGGTAGCTAGCAAACATAAATACTAAGCCTAATATTAAGTTATTACTGTTTATACTGACAGTTTAAGTTAACTGTATGTTGGCAGGGAAAAACTATGGAGCTGGATAGTGTATAGTGTATAGCACAATCATCATCATCGACATTGTAACATATCAGAGTTCTACAGATCCAAAGTCTTGTAAAATAGCTAGAATTGCTTATCAATTTGCACCATCTACTGGGGGGAATACGAGATGTATTTCATGTATTTAGTCTGAGCCCTAGTCTCTGGCTAGGGCTATTGCCAGTGTGGAGGCATCAAAAATATAATGAAATAAATATCAGATCAGACTCTTAGGAAACACTCAAGAAAACAGAAATTGCAACAAGGAAAAAATACCAATCAATATCAATAAACAATAGTAGGATATGATTCATTACAAAACCTTTTATTGTCACGTCCCAAATCCCAACATCAAACTTCCAGCTTCTTGTAGTACAATGTGGAAGTAAATATGAAGTTCCCAAACAGGCTGCATGCTGTACAGAAGCCAGCACACACATGGTAGCAGTGACCTAGAAAAGTCAATTACACTGAAAACAAATGTACATTAAGTTGATTCAAAAACAAGCAGGAGAAATACTGCATTAGCAGGAACATCAAATAACTGCTGGTGTGAGCATCAAAGTGCTTGTTCGCTTTTACAGAGTTAGTACACCATCAACGTTTGTGTTTCAGCTTTAACAATCTCACAAAAAGCATAAGAGGCAAAAGTAGAACAAGCGCTAAAAAGGTGTCATATCTACACTCGAGTCATCAGGTATTATTTGGTTGATTATGACTCTACATTTATTTCACAGTGAGTTTTCTTGAAGTTTACTGTGTTAAAGTGGAAACAGACTGTTTACTACAGTTAACACCGGTTGTTCCACTCTCCGCCATTTCTGTTACTAGGGATAGAACACAGATTGATAATCTTTGGCAGCTGAGGATAGCTTCCGACAGCTACCAGGGAAAACAAAAGCTCTATCTTCTTCCCGTTTTTGTTGCACAATGGTTGACCAGGCCCCCAGGAAGTGCGCCGGACTTAAAAGTCTGTGGGACATAGTGGCCAAATGATGTAATTACAACTTCTGGGTCTGTCACGTGATGCTGCTGGGCCTGGACTTTACTGGGAAAGAGATGTAGGTAAATCAGGGGATCCATTTTTTTGAGCGTCACAACCCCTGTGAAATGACTCAATTAACTATCAGAATTTAATCCATAAAGTACAATAACATTTTTCAAAGTCTAGAATAGCCACACAATCAAATCATTTCATACCTATTCAAGTTAGCAGAGGGCTAAACTGGAAGATTACTGCTTGGCTGGCGGAGTCTCTATGAGTCCATTGATGCAGAAGATTTGGGTAATTTCACATCAGGAAGCTGAACTATTTTGGCTTAATGTGCCACTGAGTAGCTTTTATAGGAATAACCAGGGCCCCTGTTCCTTTGTGACATAAATCAAGCTTTCATTTTCCCAGGAGATGAATGAAAGTCAAGTTCATATGGAACCATCTAAATGCTGATGGTTACATTTTTCTGTAGCCATTACATTGTGCAATCAACATTTACTTCATGATAAGTAAAACAAAAAAAAAATCTATTTCCACTTTAACCTTAATTGTGGGCAAGTTGTGTTTTCTAAAAGTGATAGACATTCCTTGGTTCAGGCTGGTAATAGTGCAGCATTAATGGCAATGGCTTTAAAATGTCCTGTATGGACACTGCTGTCCCTTAACAATCCACAAGGCACAGACAGATCTACAGAGCCTCTGTATCTCTACACAGAAGCTTCACAGAACATAAACATTTACTAGAGATTATTACTGAAAATGGAGAAAAAGCTTTCTATGCAGCGCAGGATTCAGCCTAATCATGAGTTCATCCATGATGAGGGTGCAGATCTGACACATTGATTGTACTCAGGCACTTTCAGAACCAGTTTTGAACACATGGTCAACACATACTTTTGACTGAAAGAACTATTACAAAGTATGAGGTATGAGCATTCTCCTAAAGCAATCCACTGACAGATAAAGCTTAGCTTGTAAGACAGCAAACACAAAGTACACAAGGTTCCATTTTGACAACATATTTTCATAAATGGAATATGTTTAAAATTCTTTATAAACATGTCACATTCTTTGACTCCACCGCCCACTAAGTCTGGGTTTGACTGCTCCGGACTGGACTGAAATATTTTATCAGTCTATTGTTAAATATGATTAACAGTTTTAGTCAAGTTTAGGCTCACAAAACTTAAATGTCAAACTCACTTGATGTGTCAACTGGGCAGTTAATACTATTAGAGGTGTGAAACAACACAGTGGTCACTTGCTTTCAGTTACAATATGAGTAATAACTTATGGTGTACAGTGAGAGTGCAAAACCAGATATTCTCCATTTAGAAACATGGCTCTGACTCATACCTAAAAGGGAACTCCACTGGTTCTAGTGCAGACAACTCAACCTCACTGAAAGATGCATCTGACAGTAAGAATAAAAGTGGGGATATATTTCTTTAGTAAAATTTTTTAATTAATAAAATGTAGTATTTACACATAAGCTCAATGAAGCACAGACTAGTAGCTAGACTAGTAACTATAACATCCTGTATTTTGTACTGGCTCTTCTGCTGTTATAAAAAGTGAGACCCACCATCTTTGCCATTTTACAAATCCTCTTTGACTGTTGTTTTATTTCTAGATATATCCCTGATCTAGACTTTAGCACATACTGCAAAACTTGAATTAATTGCAAAACTTGAATTAATATCCTGAGCTTCTATGTGCTTCAATCACTGAACTCAACTGATTTATGTTTGTGACAGGCCTTTGATTCCTTTTGCACAAACTCTTGCTCAGGAAATATAGGAAATACTATCGAATTGTTTTTTTTATACCACTATGAATATTACTTGTATAGAAAATTAGGTGTAGCATATTAAATAGCATAACAATTGTAAATCATTCATTTGATTTAGCTCTGATAGACAACACATCTAGGCCCACCTGATACACAAAAAGAGACAGAGAAGCTCTTTTTACTCAGAGATGGCCCTATAGAGCCACTAAGAGGTCCCTCTTTTATGCCTCCTTTGCATTTTTACAAAGAACCAAACAACAGCAGCATCATGCTCCAGTGTGTGATTTTAGATAGTATGCCGGCATCACGGTAGCAAAAAAGTGTGATGGGCATAACGTGTAACACAACAGCATCTGCCTCTAGTGTCACACATGACATAAACCTCTGCAGCGCTTTCTAAACAATAACAATGGCATAACATGGTAATAACAATCATTTACTGTCCCTGTTGTATGGCGGCTGATCTCGTCCTCTGCTCAGAGGGTAAGGAGCTCCTGGAACTCATTGTTTTCCCAAGTTGTAGACATTTATGGCCGCTGTTCTTCTTTGAGTTAGCTGCTAACTGCGAACGGCTACTTTTATCTCCTGGCAATGGCATGCATAACACGTCATCAAAACGTCACATCCATGCCGCCCCGGCTGTCGCGTTTATACAGACTTTGTTTGGGCGCTGTTACTTCCTCTGATGCCAACTTAAAGGCTAGATGACTCTGTACCCCCATTTTGCGATCGTACCATTTATACATAACTGTGAAGCAGCAGAGTGGGGTGAAATTCCCACCTTGTAAAAGGGGCTAGAGAGAGGGAGAGGATGAAAGCCAGAAACAGTTTATGGTAGCAAGAGGAAAGTAGTGAGAGTGGGGAGAACACTAAATAGAGGAAGGTAAAGAAAAGAAAATAATGTTTATGTCAGTTAAAGTGCAGTCTTTGTTTGATGAACAAAGTAAGCATAGAGTTAGCAGTGGACTCACATGATAATACTTACAGCTTGGATTCATTTTTATGAATGCGGTTTTGATGCTTTGATTACTGGACCCTTACATGACTAAATAATGAAGGAATGGACACATATTCAGATTTCAAAGATTCATAGGGAAAGAGTCACCACTTTTGTCTCTCTTGTTTACAATGACAGTAAATCTGTATGAATTGCTCTTTAGTGCTCATGGTTTTAGTAAAATAAACTGAATGATTGCATTGTGGAGAATCTAGTCGAGCTAACAATGTGTAGCATGTCCATAGTGACAAAAGGTTACACATTTATATCTGTATGTGCGATCTAAGCAGGTTCAAACTACCTCAAGCAGGTAGACAACAACCCGGTGGGCTTTGAGAGGTTTTATATCCAAAAAAGTTCTATAAAAATAAACTGCTTCACAACATTGATGGCAACCAGACCTGGTGCCAAGTGAGACGTTTATTTGTCGAAGTGTGTAGCGACACCTGGCTAATAAAAGGGACTCAGTGTTTATCTGGGGCTGTGCTTTTAATTAAAGTTTTACAGTATAAATAATGTATTAAAAATCAAACAGCACTTACATGGTGTCTGATGCATACTCTGCTGTGACTGGCTGATGATCATTATTAGGTGGATCACTAAGGAGAGGACAGGTGTGAAAGTATTATACTTTTTTGACCTGGATTATTAATCTGTGCTGTTATTTAGTGGGTATAAATAACAAATTACACTGCTCTAAAAGTACCTAACACCTCACCTATTCTGACAGTCAGAAGTCTTATTGTTGCAATGAATCCACCTTGACTGTGCAATCTTCCAAATATTCTTAATGACTAATAAAAATCTTCACTTGTTTGGTTTAGCAATCTGTATGCATACATGACCACATCAGTATATTTTGCTATGTACAGCCTGTGAGAACAGCTGTACGCAGTCTTCTGTGGTTCTAGGGGAGTTTTGTCATGTCTCAAAAGTGTTTGGAGACATTATAAATTGCTGGAGGTGTGGAGTTTGAAACGGTGTGCAAGAGAGGGAGATGCTACTGAGTTGCATTATTGGAAGTCAATGGATCCAGTGTTTTTGGAGCTTCATCTACAAACAAGATTAAAGTCAGGTTATTTTGGCAATAATTAAGGGACTTGACTTGCACCACTTTTTTTTAAGCTATCTCTCCTGAATCCCCCAACTTTATGAAAGTGAAATACTAAAACCACTGGAGTACCCCTCTAACACAAATACAGTTAATCAGTACTTTGGGTGAACAACTGGTGACCGTCAGCAATTCCTTTCTACGTTTTCCAGGCTTAAAATTTAAATGACCAACACAAATCTCTAAAAAACAGTTTGTCTACTGTGAATTCTTTATGCAAAAGTCTTTCATTGCCAGCTAAAAGCTCATCAGGCATATATGACTGCAAAGCTTACATAAAAACAATTACTGTATGTGTTTTTGTATGAATCCCATTGATCCAAACCTGCTACACACATAAACCCTGAGAAAGTATGGTAAGCGGGAGAGGACATTAACACCAGCCTCTGTCAAATATTAATACCACTGACTCTGAATGGTAGGCTTATTTTCTCTACAAAGACACTTGGGTAAGTGGATGGCTGTTCATTACCAGATCTGTTCTCTTCCAAAAGTTCTGCGGGGAGCCAAAACAGAAAATTCATTGTGATGTGGATCTGCCAGAGTGACTGATGGAACACGGGAAATGTTATGGTGTGGCTGCATTTGTAGGTGTTTCTGTTAGGTAAGACAGAGACCTGAAGGTGTGCAGCAGGTTCGGTTTCAGGTTCAGGACTGCTGACTGCTCCACTGGTTGGCCATAGGCCTGCGGAGCAGCTCCTCCACATGTCGAGCCACGTCCATTGTGTCCTCCAGGTCGAAGTCTCCATCTGCATCCAACATGGTGTCACTCCTGACAGCAGAGACAGATGCCACACTTCATGAAGGAGTTTCATGGGAAAATTAGCTTTTGTTGTTGGATTTTCTACATCATACTTAATTAGTATCACCCAGGACACACTGTATATACGTGGGCAAAGTAAACTCTAAATAACATATAAAACTACATTCCTCATAACCCAGAAACTATCTCAAACCAGCATTAGTTAAATATGATCTCTTTGTCTTACAGAAATGCACAGGGGAATTTCCTCACAGCATTTAACTTGTTCTCATACACATACTGTATATTGATTGATTGACCATGACATCTGATTCACCCGAAGTGTGTGAAGGAACGCTATCGCAGGGCCTTCGTGCCTGTTGCTGTCAGGATACACAACCAACACTGCTCACAACTGCACCATGGACACTTTATGAACACTATGTCACTTTACACTGTACAAGTCACCCAGCAACGTTCATTCATTAACATTTTTTACACTGCATTACTGTCCACCCTTGCTGTTGTCTTTTGCACATAGTCATATTTTTGCACTAAATATGCTCTTTTTACGCCACTGTTTATACTTATTATTTTTATTTGTTGCTGTTTCTTTTATTTTTGTATCTTTGCATGCCTAGTTAAAAAAAATTAATTAATTAATTAATCTGACTCTTGCTCGTCTTGACTGCTGCAACACTGGAATTTCTCAATTGTGGGATTAATAAAGGTGTATCTTATCTTATCTTATCTTAATCAATCATCTTGAAAAATTGCTTGGTCTTTCTGACTGTGTGTCACACTGGTTAAAAATATACATCAAAGATAGGAAGCTTTACGTCAGTCTTAGAGATCATGCGTCTAAGAAACATGACCTCTGTCAACAGCAGTACATTGCTGAGCTTCTGCGCAAGTAGATTTGGTTTATCTAAGATGCTAGCAAAGCAGCAGTGTATATAAAATAAGCACAGCAGAAACATTGGATTGGTCGGAGCACTGTGTTTGACTATGTATCTTTAAACAACACAGTTACTGCTGATAATGACAACAGAAATCAGCAAGTTTGCAGACTTTACATACGTCTGCAAACGTAATCAATTGCCAGTTGTCTACCCAGAAGTGACTGTTGTTAACACGATGTCAGAGTGGTCTATAAAGCTCAATAAAGTCAAGGAAAGCTTAAGCTTCAGCTGATCATTCTCTGAAGGTTCATCACTATGAGAGACACACTGAACATTGTCATTTGTACACTGTTATTATAAAAATATAGATAATAGCCACTTTAAGTAGCAGCAGCAGCAGCAGCAATACCATAACAAAACAAATAAACTCCTTACAGGTAAATTAAATACATAAATTAAAGAGGAGTGTGCTTACATAGAAGGGTAGACACCAAAGTTGTTGGGGTGGCTCACAGAAGGAGAGGGGGTTTGGTCCATGAACGTAGGAGTTCCTACACTGGGTTCAGGGTTTGGGGTGGTGAATCTGGGTGAGACATATGAAATCATGGGTAAATTGATTCATGGAATAATGTGTGGCATGTCTAGCCCTGCTGACTGACTTACAACATCTTAAAATAATGATATATTAAACTGAGAAAAACACTCATTTTTGACTGGCTGGCAGGTCAAAAATGAATACTGTTACACCTCACAGACGTACATTAGATGGCAGGTAATTATTACAGCAATACTCTGAGTGTGCTTTATGCCATTTCAACAGTTAACTCTTACAGGTCCTACAAGAGTTTTTATGGGTTAACTAACTAGAAACAAATGTGATTCAAAGCTACAGGTACAGGAAAGTTAAAATTACAAATAAGTAACTCGGTGGTGTCGACCAGCCGGAGTCGAACCATGATAAATCATCTTAACTTCCACACACATTAAATGACACGTATACAGTGCATTCACAAAGTATGCCGATCCCCTCACTTTTCACATTGTTTTGTTACTTATTCAGTCCTGTCAGGTTGTCCTGTCAGTGATTTAGGTTTCCTGTGGCAGTTTCAGAAAACAAAGAAAAAGAACAACTTACTCTGGCACTACTTGTTTGATCTGTGGTTTGACATATCCATCCACTGCTTTTGCTGCAACAGAGACACACGGCTTTAAAATCTACATTGCATAGTCTTCTAAACTCTACAGTGCCATCCATGTACTGGAATGCCAAGAAAGCATTCTTCATTTCATGGATCGTATTAGCAGATGTGTGTTTGGCTCATAACTGCGATGTTGGATGTGAATAGAAATCAGCGTTACTGATACATACAGAGTGGAGGGGTGTAGTACTTGGCGAAGACCTCGTCTTTGGGCCGGTCAGGGTAGAGAAACAGAAGGTGGTTCAGGTCACTGATGCGGTCAGCCAGGGAACGAATAGAAAAGTCCTTAGTTGTATAAGGCAACAAATTCCAGACCAGCCTCTCACCTAGCAAAAGACAGACACAGCGAAGAATTACAATCACTGGATTTATCAAGGCATAATATAATACTGTTGCAGGGATTAAGATGATTTATATACACTTTTCACCTTATGAATGTATGACTGTATGAACACATAAGCACACAAATGGAATTAAGGGCCAATACTGACAGCTGAAAATCATACTTAAGCAAACAAAAGAAATGCTGCATTTCGGCAGAGCAGTTTTTTTGCATGCATTTCATTTAGTTTGATGTTATTTTAATGAAGAATTAATTAATGAGAAAGAATCCCCAGAAGAATTGCACTTCGTGTACGAAAGCCTTAAAAGCAGCACAGCAGTTGGGTACCTGGTTTGTTGGGGTTCTCAGCCACCCAGGCAATGGTGATGCCTCCAATCTCAGAGTCGCTGAATCGCAGCAAGAAGGTGCCGTTGGGTTTGGACATCAGCATGTCCTGTGCCTGCTGCTTGTTTACAAAGCCCAAGATGGCCCTATTAACACACACATATTCACACACAAGATGAGGCAGAGGCTGGCTCTAACGCAAGTCAGGGCCCATAGACCCCCCATGTTAAAATGCCCAACTTTTCAGCAGAAATAAATATGTTTACAGCCTAGTACAAAAAAAATTGATTTTGGTCTCAAAAGCTCATTTCTCATGACAAATGTACAGGGGGTGAATTGACATAAAATTCACCTGTTTAAATGTAATTAAGGATTAAAGTTATGCATAATTAATGACATGGCCACTTTAAGTGACAGGTGGGTGCAGTCCATTGACAGGTTGCTACCAGAGTGACAACGTTGGTTAGGTAACATAAGCATGGCGTAAGCCAAGATTCATAGAATATAGGGGTAGCTGTAGCTGTTGTTATTACAGTGTGTTTTCAGTTCATTAAAGTTAACAGTTACATTTTGGTCACCTAAAAAGGTCTTGTTCAGCATTTGGTTGTACTAACAGATAGGGGTGGTGAAAAAGATGGATACAGCATAGTACCACAATATTTTTGTGTGGCAATATGGTATTGTCGCACAGGGCCAAGTGTCAATTTTTTTATTATATCAATTATTATTATTACAAATACAAATTAAACTTAAGTAACTTACTAGAATAATATAATCAATTCCTTTTTCAGTCCGCTACAAGCATTTTGCAGCAAAAAAAAAAAAAAAAGGCTCAAGCGAGATAAACAGACTGAAAACTTTATCTTACTAGATAAAACAGATGTTGACAAAGTTTTCCTTTGGGGACATAATTTACAAGTGAAAAAAAGGCAATAAATCGCAATATATCGCAATATATTTTATCCCTATACTTAGCATATTTAAAATCACAATAATATTATGTTGTGACCTAAGTATCGTGATAATATTGTATCGAGGATTCTCCATCCCACCCCTGCTCACAGACTCTCCAAGGAGTCGGATATTCAGTTTTTTTCAGTAAGTACATTTTGTGTTTATAGTATTAAGCCAATTTTTGCTAACAAAAATGAGCATTTTTATTATCACAGTTAACCCTGACTCTAGCTGCTAGCTTGTTTAGCACGGTGCGTTTACAGCTATGGTTATCTCCATCCTTGTCCAAATATAGTCACCTCTGGCTTCAAACGTCCAAGATGATGACAGCAAAATTTCAAACTTGAAGCTTTAAAACAGGAGACGGCAAACCAATGGGTGATGTGAGGAATAAAAATGACAGTATTGCTAGCTGTGCTGCATCTGATGTACGATAATAAATAGGTGCAATACTCTTTTCAGAATGATGATGATTCAATCTTAAAAGAGTAACTTAAAATACCCTGAAAATCTTGTTTATGCTGATTTTCAGTGGATGAACCTCTCACCTTGCTGCACTGCTTTAGAAATGTTCTCCAGGTCATAGAGACATCACTACTGGGTGTGGTTACAGGTGCAACATAGTACACTTCTAATCAAACAGCCAGTAGTGATGAGTGCTGTGATCAAAGGGGTGTCAACCACCACAAGTACATTTTCAACCTTTGGGAAACTCTGGAGCATTTCTCAGAATATGTTATTGCTCTTTACCTCTATTTTCTCTTTACCATTTTTTCCATTTTCATAAGTTGCTATCTTAGCTGAATATAAACAGTTTCTTGCAAAAGAACTCCGGATGAGTCATTACCCATCATTCCAGTGAGGCTTGAGATGTTTCTTCATGAGCTCTACAACTCCATCAAACCACTGCCAGAAGGTGAAGTTGCGTCCAGGTAAGCTCTCCTGTACAGATTAAACATACTCCATCAGTGTGTTTACATGTACACAAGGGGCCAGGTTACCCTGGTTTAGAACTTTTATGCGTTTCATTTTACATTCAGCTGTTAAGCTGTGGAAACAAGCTGGCCTCACCCGATTAAACTGGGCCCAGGACATGGTCATGTTGCGGTAATCCTCAGGGTTGTTACTGCTGCTTGTAAAAGCTTTCTGTGCCAGGAAGACCAGGTTATCCTCTGACAGGCCACGCCCACTGTGCATCTCTGCCTTGTACTTCATATCAAGGGCCTCGCACAGCTGGGGCCACAACACCTTGTCTGGCACGATGAACGGTACCCTGCCCTGAGGAGACACGGAAGAGTGAAAAATATGGAAAAGAAAATGACAAAACTAACCCTTTAACAGCATATTATGCTAACTAAAACCTGGCAAGCTGACACTTTGTATGAGAGTATGGGCAACAGTTACTCGTACAGTTACAACTTGACATGGTGAAGTAAAAAAACAGCAATATGGAAAACCATCAACCATCCATGTACACCAAACTTACCGGCTCAGCAAAGGCATTGTCCCACAAGACTGTGGCTGTGGCATTGTTGTCCTGGCTGCCATGGACGATCACTACCACAGGCAGCGATAAAGTCTGCGGGTTAAAGACACAACAAGAGACATTAAAAAATTTACAGAAGAGGAAGAGTCTTCTGGATTCAAACCTATTAAGTATTAATAAATGTTTAATGCCAAAAAAAAAATCAGAAATCTTTGACAAAACCACATAACTCTTGTTGAGCTTGAATTGGTATTTAAAATCTTCCAAATAAGACAGAGACAGTGGAAAGGTCAAATGTCCAATCTGATTACTTTGACATGGAAGACCAGCTCGTTGCCCCCGACACTGAACTGTGATTCAAACAGAACTGTGAACTTCTCCTCTGTCACTGACTCTGCACCTCGACGGTCTGAACGCTTGATCCTCTTCAGTGACTGTAAGAAGACAGGATAAGATTGGAGTCATATTCCTTCATAACAATAACACAGCCTACATAGTGCCATCTTAAAATAACTGAACAACCACATTTTTAATCTCTGAGAGTGGCTGTATATCAGGCAGACATTACTAAGGTGCTTCCATTTGCTTTTTGGACAAGATGAGAGGAATAACATACATCAGACTTTAGATATGCACTAGGAGTGTAATAATACACATATTCATATTAAACTAATATGAGGCTTTCAGTTCAGTATGCATTATGAACCAAAGCATATGTTGAAATATCCTATTACATTTGGAAAATAAAATATTCAGCTTCAACTGTGTTGAATAAATAAGCCCACGGGACAGAGCAGGCAACATCCTGTCTGCCCCTCCCACCCCAAAACCAGAACATTCTTCTCCAGTGAGACACACTGGGAGGCAGCTACGCTAAGCTAGCTCGTTGCAAGATGGTTAGTAAGATGGCAGTGGCCTATGTTTTTCTGTTATCACATCAGTTTTGCACAGGCTTAAAAAGCAGGGCTCAAGACTAACAGCCACAAACTTAACTCAATGAGCAGTTACGAGAAGAATACAATGACTGACTGGCAAATGTGCTCTGCGATCTCACTGTTGTGTGACAAGATGACTAATAGCAGTCGGCATCACCAAAATTGCCATTCTGTGTTTTCATCCCATCCATGTTCTTTCAAATACTTAGCATTTTAGGCTGACACAGCATGAACCGCGTCTCCTCGTCCATCCAAAAACACAAAGCCCTGGACGTAGATTTAGCCATATTGTTACTGGCTTATTCTTCTGTTATGCATTTATGTCTTTCAACTGCCAGGTCAAAACCCAGGGCGAAAACTGGAGCGCGTGCAGAGCGCCTGGGCACAGTTTGGGTTCGACTAACTGTATACAAGCAGGAGTAATTCAACTCCCAATTGCATTATCTGGGTGTCTTAGTCCAACTTTGAGAAATTCAATTTAGAACGATTTCAGTCAGACAAACACATTTACACGTATTTTAAGATTTCGGTTTTAGTTGGACTAACATAATAAATCGATTTCTCTAATGTCAAGTCAACATACTGAGTGTTACCTCCGTTTGCACTATTGCTGTTGTTAGTGCTGTTTATGGTGTTAGCACAATCCTGCCCAAGACTCTAAATCATAAATATGCTTTGAATTTTGCATAGAGCTCTTTAAATTCTTCCAACATTAGTACATATAAACGTATGAATGTGTACGTAGTTGGGACTGACTTTGTATAATTATTAATGTGTTGCACAATTTTATAAAAAAAGTAAGAGAATGTGCCCAAAGCTATAAAATACCATCCTCTCTTCGTATGTTATCTATGCTGTTGTTGGGATTCACCGGACCACAGATGATTTGTCATTTGTTAAAATCTAAACTGGACATGTGAGGGTTTTTCCTCCTGAGATGGGGAGACCTCATGTTCTTCGTTCTTCAACAAAGACAGTTATCTGACACTCATCTCAGCAGGATGCCCACCTAACACCTCTTTGAGAGACAAGTCTCAAAACGTGATTGGTCAGTACTTTTACAGTGTCATGTGACTCTGATGTCACCAGGCACACTGTAGAAATTCTTCTCCCTTCACTACAGTCTCTCTCTTGCTCTTGGGTGGGCAAGCCACTCACACCTCTTTCCTTCTGGGCCCTGGACCAGCCCAGATGTGCTCTTCATCCTGAGCTGTGGACCAGGTCAGAAACCCCTGCCCCCAAACCATCAAGGGGGGGAACAATTGCTCTACATACTTTTGTTCCTTTTCTCGTTAGACTCTCGTGCCCTTGTTCAAAGCAGGAGCATAACTGAAACCAGAGAAGTTAGAAGGGCAAACACAAGGTTTGCAACTAACCTCCCAGCAATAAGGAGAATCAAGTTGAGTTAGCACCCCAACGTCTAACTCTGCAAGGACCCATGCGACCAGCTTCCTCGGAGCTGCACCTTTGGAACAAGGACACAACAAAGACTGCTTCTAGAGCCACAGCTCTTTCCAGCCTTCTTTGCCGGCTAACAAGAGTAGCACGCTTCAAACCAACTCTTCCCTCCATCCATTCAGGATTTGGTAACGTAACAACTGGGCAAAGCTTTATCACAGCTGTACAGGCTAAGCAAGACTATTTAACTTGTATGTGATTTAATGCTGCTTATTGAGTTATTGTTGTGACTGTCTGCAATTAGGTTATTGATTAGTTGGTTTTACCAAAGTGAAGTCATGTTTAGTTTGGATATGCTGTTCACAGACAACGTCTTGCATGCAACTAAACATCCTCTGCACTAATCCAGACCCTCTGCAACACAAATCGCATTCACATAGACTCACTTACAAATTGGCTTTCAATAGAGCTACACCCAAACAGGCAGCTTAAAGTTCCCGCTTCTTTTTCTTTGTCTTTGTCCTAACCACACGGTCAGACAAACACCTCCCCCGATCTGGAGCCAGCTTTGATTCGGCCATCTTGTAGTTTTCTGTTGTCAGCCATTTTGTTTTGTAGGCCAAACGGCCCTTCAATTACCACACCCCCCTTTGTCTTTCTCGCTCTCTCACACACACACAGACACACACCTACACACGTATACACACACACACATATGCTTGTATATAGTTTGTTAGGATTTGTGTGTTTTGGTTTTGCTTTGCTTTGCTTTACGAATAAATATAATTTTGGAATCGTACCTGCTATCTGTTTAATGTTGTACAAGAGTGAATGAATAGTCAACCTGTGCTACGTCAAGAACTCCGAAATCCTTCAGGCTTTATTATTAATTTTAGTTATGGCTATTAATTTAATTATTAATCAAAATCCCAAATTAATAGTTTCGTGAACTTTATGAGACTGATATCATTAACTGGCTATCATTTTTCCCTTTTCAGGAATGGCGCCCCACAAGGTGATTTGATGTTAATTAAGTCACGTTATTTAACATAATTAATAATTATTACTAATAATTATTAATTATTTCTGATAACCAATTTGATACTTAAGTTGGAGATCTGTTACAAGGTCAGGCCCTTGATGAGGCCTATTAGTGTTGTTCCCAACATTTATAGTGCCTCCGTGTGATGCCAAGTACTGTTTCCAGTATTTATGGTGTGGTATCCCAGCTTTTTATAATACTATTTGTAGAACCCCTACATATTTGGTGTCCCTTGGTGAGACCTAGTATTATAAACCCCAACATTATTGTTGACCCCAACATTTATGCTGCCCCTTGATGGGCCTAAAATTGTAGATTCCCTACATTTATGGTGCCGCCATGTGAGGCCTATGAATGTAGATTCCCTACACTGTCATAGTATAAGCATATAAAAGGTACACAAGACAAAAGAGAGAGGGGTTATGACATGCAACACAGATCCATGGCTGGAAATGAACCATGGACATTACCGTTATGTGGTATGCGCCTCAAGTGTTTGGCTATCGTGATGCCTCTGTGTTTTTTCCTTTGGTATTTATGGATTGAGAGGCATGTGTGTGCATTTGGAAAATACATGGTGCACTAAGACTGCATTCTAAAACTAGAATTACCGCCCGCAGTTGTATGCCTCCATGCACCAGTCAAGTCTGTTTTACAGTTTAGATGCACGTCTGTCAAAACAGGGATGCACACATCTTCCCCCCCGGCAGCACAGAAGATCCATATAATCAGCACAATTTCAAGGTGGGCACCCAAGATTAGTGTCACCAGTTCAGTATTTCCCCTTCTGCTCCTGAGGTATGATGTTAAATAATTACTAGAACAGTGCTTTATGCAGAATGTTATGATGTCATATGAATTCTTAAATTATGGCCAAACACACATTTAAAGTCAGTAAAGCTTACCATGTTTCTGAAGTGTGCACTTAGGGTGCCAGTGGCTTGGTGATACTCCATTACACAGTTGTTGTTAAGGATTTCTCCACTGCTTTCACTACCAAGGCAAAAGAAAACAGTTGGAAAGGATTAACACAATCTTAGTGCCTGTAGCTGGAAACATTGACATCTGAGGATTACTCATTTAAACTGTTAATCTCACATAATGATTAAACCGCCATCACAATTTCTATTTGTGTGGTTATCGCCAACTGCCTTTTAAGATCCGACAACGTTCCCACTGTTATCACCTATTCTTTTAGCCTTCTATCAGCCGAGTGTCCATAATGTTTTTTACCAGTACATTTATCATTGTCTCCATGCGGGCATGTGCTCCTCACCTGTGCGTGCTCTCATTCTTCAGCAGAGCTTTAGCTTGCTGCTCGCTAACAATAACGGCCTTGACCTGAGGTGGATTCATGTGGACGTTGAGCTTCCCCCCCACCAGAAGGCGCACTGTGGCTGCAAACTTGGTCTGGGTCTTTAACACCTGGGGCGGCTGCTTTTCAATGATGAACGTGCTGAAGAGAAGACGGAACAATGACATGATGAGTTGGTCAACATTTACTCTCATTGGAGGATATGAATTATCCATGAATTATAATTATCACCTCAATACGTCACATTCAGCCGTGCTGCAAGGAGCGAGTAGCTCTCAGCCTACAATCACCACAGCGTTGGGACGAAGAGTATGTGACTCCACGAAGTTTGTTTTGCTTCTAACAGACAGCGCACTTATTTATTTTCATGTTTCAAGTAGCCTTAAAGTAGCCTTGTTATTGCATTGTTCCATTTGTGAATATGATTTGCATTTTCTCTTTCATAAGAAAGATAGCATTTTCGTAGAAAGGAACCTATTGATTCAGAGGGAAATTCAGCTTCTCAGAAAAATTGCCGCTTATCAATTAATCGATCATCGATCGATAAGATGAAACAACTATCTATTAATGAATTACTCGATAATTTGCATCCCTACACAACACTAACAAAATCATTCAGCCACACAGAACTGCTTATTGCCATGAACACACACAGCTCTCACTCCAATTATACAAGGACAAAAACTGCTTGTTGTATTGGCCTCTGCACTCTCTTGCAGCAAACACCACAAGATATCAAGAAAATGGCATATTTTAGGCCCTGTTTACACCTGGTATTAACATGCATCCTGGGTGATTGGATTGAAAAAGGACAGCTTTAAGTCCAGGTGTGAATGTACCCAACGTGCACTCAATGCGTCTTGAGATCTGATTGCTCAGAGCACATTCAGAGGTGGTCTGGGTTGCACATGGTCCCACTCTTTAAGCAGTGTGTACGTTCATGTGTCCTGGGCCACAGAGAGGGACTGCCTACTCAGCTAACGTTCTTTCTTAGCGACTACCCACTAGTACATGCAGTGCTTGTGGACTGTTCCCTAAGTCACTCTCCTCCTAGCAAATGGTCACGGGACAGTTAGTTAACAGTGTGATGCTAACAGTTATCCCTTTCACTGTGTGTGTGCGGGCAGACTCTTACCCGTAAGTGTAAAGCACGACAAACCTCCTGCTGATTAAAAATAACAACATATTTGGTATTTTCAAACAGAAATAATTAACGCGTTTATTTGTATATGAAGCAGGAAAGTGATATCCGATCACAAGAGGTCACTCAAGTTGCATTCCCATGCCAGGTGTGGACAGAGAGACCTTAAGCTGTCAACTTGTGAATGCATCACCCTAGATGCAAGTTAATACCAGGTGTAAACAGGCACTGTAAGTCCACAAAAGACATACAGACTAGACAGGGAAAAACCATGACCCCTACAGTACCCTTGCAAGAGTAAAAGACCGGTCCATTGCTCAATGGGCAGGACAGAATCTGCATCTACAAGTCAGTTTCATTTCAGCATCCTTACAATAACATTCCCAAGATGTCTGAGCAGTGCGATACTACCTGTATAACAGCCAGTAGGACAACAGCAAAGACAAAACAGCATAGTGACACAGTTACACCTCTGCTATACAGAGGAAACATTGCAGATGGGGAGTAGCTAGTAGCTCTATCTGCAACAAAACAGACTCCTTGCTTGAGATAACTGTTATTGTACATGGTTCCTGACAAATACATGAAATAACAAAAAAAAGAAGGCAGATGTTTTGCTGTGTACTGCCAGTTGATGGTAAAAAAATGAGGCTGAAAACAACTTATATGTGGAACAAGGAATTTCACTTAGAATAATCTGGAATAAAATTAAAGGTATTTAGTTGATCATTTGATCATTATCTTAACAGGTTAAGGAATTACTACTACAGACAAAGAGTGACCATGTTTTAGGTGAGCAAGATAGAAGGAGAGAGCAAGTATAAAGAGAGAAGTAAAACAGAAACTTTATTCAATAATTGGGCAATGCATCTGTGGTGTAATTCTGTGGTTAAGTAGCAGTGTAAATATGGAACTACACTGCAGACTGTGTTTTTGATAAAGGAGAGATGAGGGTGGCTGAACACAGATTGTTAAGCCCCGCCCCCTAAGTGTCTCATATATGAATGGGGTGAAGAAAAGCATCTGTGGATGTCAGGTGCTTGAGAAGTGATGGAATCGTAGGATGTGTATGAACAGGGCATGTATCAGTTTTTTCACTTGATCAAATGTCTTGAAGGGGGTGGTGAGGACCAGGAGGTGGAGTTTGGTGGTGAAGTGCAGATGGATTGGGTAAATGGTACACATTTTAATTGAATAATAGCCAATAAATAAGACATCTGAATACATTTTTTGACAGAGTTTGACAGAGTTAATACTTATAAAGGCATCTGAAGTTTGCTGGTGTTAGCCAGGAACAAAGGTGAACTTATCTATGTAAACAACACCTCAGGATTTTAGAAATGTAGCCATTTTAAGGTACAAATGTAGGACTTTAAATTTTGATCTCTAAATTAATATTGTAAAATTGCTTGATTTTGAGTCGGTATGTAGACAGAGATATCCTTTCATTGTCAGGATTTTTTTCCAGCAACTCAAAATAAATAACCTTTGGAAGAATTTAGTGGTATTTTTTATTTCTAATTTGTAAGGACCACAGGTAACATGTTTCATATTACCTGTGAAAATAATCCAAATAATTATAATTCCATACATGTTAACACCTTATTTTGAAAAATGAACATAGACATATTTGTATCCTATGCCATTTCAATGCAAAGCTGGTTTGACCAGGGAGATGTGAGTGATAGTTGGCTTGACCACAGACTATTACTCAGTCAGCCCCTGTATTTTAAGGGGGGTTCAGAGGCAGCGTCAGATGTTTCAGCGTCCTTGGCTGTTAGGTTGATGGTGTTTGTCTCATTCAAAGAACTTAAATAAAGTGTGTCTTGCAGTAACTTCGCCTGCTACAACTGAAGCAAATGATTTGACTATACATACTTAAAAGATACAAGAACTATGAAAAAGTAAAACAACCTTTTTGCGCAAAAACAAAAAACATGTCGGCAGAAACACAGTACTTGACCTTTTTATGATAAAGGGAAATTAGTTCAACCTCATATGTGTCTTAATAGCTGTACATTTATTTTATAAAATCAAATGAAAGAAATCAAAAATTCCTCACCAGTCAGACAAGGCGGGGGTTTAACAGAAGCAGCAGGTTGCCCCCCCCCCCATAATCATGGTGTCAGCTAAATGTAATGTAAATCCTACTGCTTTAGTCAATTCTACTTAGCAGAAAATGAAAACAAAGTAAGTAATATGAAGGGCGCACTTTAAATCATTGACTGCAAACCACTCCAGCCTTATCCAATTCCACAAAACACACCTAGACTGGATGGATGAACTCCCATCATAACCCTGCCGTCATCCTCACAAGAAAAGTCCTGGTCACTGTTTTGAATTTGTATTGCTCCTCCTGAATCAATCTGATGGAGTCTCCATATTACAACCGCTCTTCAAAAGTGTGTACCAGTGGCACAGTCTGCCAGTTCACAGGCACCGTCCGCAACCCCCACACAGTACTGTGAGGTAAAGTCTAGTTCTTACCTGGTAACCAGCGCAGAGATGATATCAGTGATGTCAGCGTTGAGTTTGCTCAGCAGTTCTTCCATGGGGCCCGGCAGAGGAAGCTGCTGGACAAGATGTTCACAGCGTCGGATCTGCTGCCGGTTCTGCCAGATCAGGTCAGCCAGCTTCTCACACCTGGTGACATGGAGAGGGGTGGAGATACCACCACAGTGTGGAAGGAAAGGGGAAGAGGAGAAAATTAGGCTGGGTTTCTCTCTTTAAGAATATTTATGCATACATCTGCATGCATATAAATCCAGTGTTTATGCTTTTTATATATTTATATTATGTTTCACAAAATCCACACATTAAATGAATGACTAGAATTATCACCCCATGACTATATGCCTCCCCGCATCGGTCAAGTTTTTCTTACAGTTTACATCCATGTCTGTGAAAATATGGATGCTTCACACCCACTGACCCCCGGCAACACAGAAGATCTATATAATCAGCAGAGTTCCAAGGTGGACACCAAAGATTAGTGTCACCAATTCAGTATCTGACCAAATGTCTCCCCTTCTGTTCCCGAAATATTACGTTAATACAAAGTGTTTTATGCAGAATATTATGATTTTACAGTGACGTTCACCTTGACCTTTTGAATATAAAAGGTCATCACTTCATTATTTTGTCCTATTAGATATTTATGTGAAGCTTTGTCAAATTAGCAAATGACTTCTTGAATAATAGCCAGTCATGTTTTGTGAGGTCACACTGACCTTGACCATTGACCACAAATTTCTAACCAGTTTATTCTTCAGTCCAAGTGGACGTTTGCGTCAAATTTTTAAAAGCTCCTTAAAATGTTGAGATATCATGTTCACAAGAATGAGACAGATGCAAGGTCACACTGACCTTGACCTTTGACCTATGACCACCAAAAACTATTTTCTTCATTGTTAAGTCTAAGTTTACATTAGTGCCAAATTTGAAGAAATTTCTTCAAGCTCTTTGTGAGAGATCACGTTCATGAGAATGAGATTAATGCAAGGTCACAGCGACCTTGACCTTTGACCACCAAAAGCTAATCTCTTCATCCTCAAGTGCAGGTCAACCTTTGTGCCAACTTTGACAAAATTCCCTCAAAGTGTTCTTGAGATATCCCATTTGCAAGAATGAGACAAACAAGGTAACAGTGATCTTGACTTTTGACCACCAAAAACCAATCAGTTAATTATTTAGTCCAGGTGGACATTTGTGTCAAATTTGAAGAAATTCCCTTCAGGCTTTTGTGAGATATCGTGTTCACAAGAATGAGACAGATGGACGGACAGACAACCCGAAAACATAATGCCTCCAGCCAAGCTACTGGCAGCATGGAGGCAAAAAAATAATTCAAACTTTCCTCTAAATCAGAAAAATATATGTATACATTAGCTTGAGCCATTTAACAAAATATCCACCCTATAACATTATATATCAGTTATAATTTAACAGTCAAGTATATACCAGGACTGCAGGACATCCAGTCCCCCCTCATGAGGACCTCCATTTCCAGCCAGCTGCTGCCTCCTCTTCCACTGGATGAGTTCCTCATCCAGGATGAGAGTCTGCTGCTTTCTCAGCAGGGCCAGAGTCTTCTGGTGCTGCTCTGACAAGTCCTGCAAACATACCACCAGCTGCATGCTGAGAAACATTTGCATTTGTGACACTCAGTACGTTAACATACATAAAGGAAATACAGGGAGACATTCGTTTATTGGGATATTGTGTTGCTGAGATGCTAAACACGGAGTTACTGTGATCTGACTTCAAAGTGCATCTCTAAATTTGCTGCAATAATCTTAATCCTGATCACTTGAGTATTCTCATTATCTAAACTGTATTAAAAACTGCAGCAGCTTTTATACCTGATTTTTTTGTTGCTGATAAATTTCAAACAAAATGTCTTCTGCTGCAGTGGTCAGTCTGCCATGATAATGAATATTAGAAATAACGTCATGAACTACCCATAATGGCAACCAAAGAAATCAGATTACTGCAAAATAAAAACACAGTAATAATAATAATGCAGTAATATTATTCAATATAATAGAAAGACAGTAATATTATTCCATATATTGAATATATCTGCTGGGGTCCAAGCATCCAACGACCAAGGGAGAACCAGAAGGACAAAGCTATTGCTGAACTGGTCTCAAACAGGTTCGTATGTGCTTGTTTGTATGCCTGGGCGGCCTGAATCATCGTCCTGCAGTGCAAACTACCAAGATCTGCTCCAGCCTTGGACTGCAAGAGCCATGCTGTCTGAATCTGTATCTAAAACTTTTCTCAATAAATCATTTCCCACCTTATTTATGAATGTTGAGGTCTGTCCTACTTAGGTGCTGAAGGCAAAAATACCACGTATAAAATACATTCTTTATCTCGTTCACTGATTTGTTTTTCACCATAGAAAGAAACCTCAGAACCAACCGCAAGAAAATGAATGAAAGTCTATCTATTATCTCCTGACTAGAAAGACATCATAGTATGCACAGAAGGACATGTAATAATAAATTATTAAGACCAGAAATGATACAATCCTGTGTCAAAATTTCACAGGCACACACACACTACAGTTGTGTGTAATAAAATAATAACATGGAGGCTCTGCAGTCTAAACCAAGACGACAAACTCTTCATTGCCTCCCACATCATAAATGACATTACAGCTTTACTCCTTTTGTTCTTACCTTTCACAATAAAAACCCTAGTCATTTACAATGCATCACTGCTTACCAGAGAAAACGTAACATAGTGAGGCTGTGGTGATGAGTTGGTAAATATATTAAAATCATTTTGCTTGAAATTTTGCTCTGGCCTCTACTTAAAAGGTTGTATTCAACATTATACCTTATTGTTTCAATAAAATGCACTGAGACTAATGTATATGTGATACACAAAGCCAATTAATTATTTTGGCCAGTAAAAGACATGCTTGGCTGGTGGATTTTTTTTTCAACTACCATTCATCTTGGCCAGTGAGTCAAAATGTTAATTTTGCACACTGCTCATGAGTGTAATGTATTTTGTGGTGGCACTCTGGCACTATCTGGCTGATATTTTGGTGACAGTGCAGAGTGTGCACAGGTGGATCATTGCAAGTGGCCTTATATGTTTACTTTTAAAATGCATAACGGTGCAAAGACTGCTTGTCACATCAGTTACAATATGATGTTAACGTTTACAACATGAGATACTGTACAGCAATGACTGAAATGGTGTCATGTGATCATATAGCAGCATATTACAGCTTCAACAAGGCATATTTTTAGTGTGCCTGTATACAACCCACCGTCCATACTGAACCTGCCTGATCAGTGAGGTCAATAAGGGCAGTGGAATATGATTCTCTGACCCCTATACTTGACCGGGTACTTAACAGGACTCTGGCCTGCTTACATACCTTGACATTTTTTATGTGGTTGGAATGCAATCAATCCCTGTAGCTTCTTGAAAACAGATTGGCTAGTGAAAGTGCAAAGGAAGCTATGGAGTAAGACCAAGATTCTTGTCAATACCTTTCCTTTCCTGAATCATTTCTGTGTTGACAGTATATGTCTGCCAGCTTTTGTTATTGCAGAGTGACTGTGTGTGTGTGTGTGTGTGTGTGTGTGTGTGTGTGTGTGTGTGTGTGTGTGTGTGTGTGTGTGTGTGTGTGTGTGTCTTGTTCTCATACAAGCCTGTATTTCTGTAGTGTGCTGGCCTCTCTGGTGAGCCAGGCCTCCACAGTGGCCCTCTTGCTCTGTAGGGTGGTCTCCCGCTGGGTGCGCTCAGCCGGGGGCAGTGAAGACAGGCTGCTGAGCTGGGCTAACAAAGCAGGAAGCAAGAGACAGGCAGGACATTAACAACAACAGCTAACACAAAACCACTGATCTCTTCTGGGTAAGGAAGGTAACTTTGGTAACTCTGGACCAGTGTGTGACTGCAGGCCGCTTTTTCTACAAGACACGAGGTAAAAGCCCCGTTTCCACCAAACAGACCAGAGTGACTCAGTTCAGTTATGTATGCATTTTTTCCATTTCGGGTTTAAAAAGGTATGGATGTTACCAGTGGAACCGTTCCTTACTGTCCCCATATATCCCTTATATTAGACCCCATTTCCACCAAACACTTTGATTAAAGTACCTTTGGAACTAAAAGTAACCCTTCAGACATGGTACCTAGACCCTGGCGTTTCCACTGCAAACAGTGCTCTTAAATGAGGGCAGGGTTATTGTCACTCGTTGTTCCGTCCAACACACTGTATTTCCTCATCACTGGTGACATAGAAGGAATTCTGTGCCTTGTTTATCATCCGAAGAACAGAGTTACACGCCAACATTTTCAGAACAAAATGAAACAGGCTACAGTGAGAGTCTCTCTCCATGAGATATCTTAAAATAGCGAGTTTGTGCATTTTCTCCTTGTCAGGCAAGCTCTGGGGTTTAGTGTTGCAGTTGCCAGGCACTCCGTAATGCTTTTTTTCCCCTCTGAGTGAGCACTAGAATATATGCAGTTCCCATAATCTGGCTGAAATTTATATATATAAACTCTTAAAGATCCACTCTTTACTACAAGTGTATGTCATATAAAAACTTAAGAAATGGTCAAAGTTGTCATATGGAATATTTAAGGTGTGTTGATTGATTCACTTCTTCAGTTCAGTTACAGTTTGCTAAAACTCTCCACAGTATGAACAGAGGTAACATGAGCCTCAAAATCAGCCACAACTCAGCCCTGCGCAGAGTGACGGTCCGCTATTGACCAATCAACGGACTGCAGTGTTCACAGCTCCACCTTTTAGTACCAGATCAGTGTGCTAGGTACCCCAACAGACGGGTGACCAAAAATGGGAATGGTACGGAACGGTCCCATTGGTACCATCCACAACTTTTCGCAGTGGAAACTGAAAAAAGTGCACGGAACTGAATTGAACCATACCATACCATACCATACCATACCATACCATACCATACCATACCATACCATACTATATGGCTCAGTGGAAACAGGGCTTTTGTAAACTATAACTATAAAATGAAAGGATATTTTGCTGCCTCTTGTAGCAGATGTAGACTGAGAAAAAATAACTTAAGTCACTGGGCTGACTGCCAGCAACTTTTCAGGTGGAAGGTTTACTTGTAATGTTACTCAATGCATGAGTTGATGACGTGAATCCATCAGTACACCTTAAATTTCGATTGACAATTTTGACCATTCCATTGGTTTTTATTGTTTCTCTTGGATGACATAAGCTTCTAGTAATGAGTGGATCTTCAAGTGTTTAAAATCAGTTTCAGCCACATTATGTGAACTGTTTATATTTCAATCATCACTGGGAGAAAAGAAAAAAAGCATTAAACCCCTGCACTTACCGGAGAGGGAATTAATGCACAAATCTGCTATTTTTTAATATCTCATCAAGAGAGACTATCACTCTTGCATGTTTTATTTTGTTCTGACAATGTGGGCATGCAACCTCATTCTGTAAACGATAAACAAGGTGCAGATTTCCATCTGTGTCAGCAGTGATGAAGAAGTACAGCGAGTGCTGGACGGAGCAGTAAGTGACAACAACCCTGCCCACATTTAAGAGTACTGTTTGAGGTGGAAACGCTAAATGGACCTAGGGTCTAGGTTCCATGTCTGAAGGGTTGCCTTTGGTTCCAAAGGTACTATACTGAAAGTGTGTGGTGGAAACAGAGCTTAACAGGCTGGTAAGGTTTAAAATCAGTCCTCCTGGCAGGGCAGACACATGACACTGAACTGGAGCTAAAGCAGTCTTCAGTTGGCTTCCTTTAGTTCAGGCAGGAGTGGAACATTTGATTTTGTTGCATTTTGTATTTGCTGAACTTACCTTGCATACATATAAGCCAACAAATGGCCAGTAAGTTTTGTGCCGCTTAGTATTATCTTGAGTTGAAATCATTTTTGAACTGGCATCACTGATTAAAATTGAACTGAAAAAAATCCAAAACATACAGACTGGGAGTGTATTTGTCCCTATCATTCAGATCTATATGTGACTTCCTAGATCTTAGCACTTAGTATTTTGTGTGTGTGTGTGTGTGTGTGTGTGTGTGTGTGTGTGTGTGTGTGTGTGTGTGTGTGTGTGTGTGTGTGTTAGTGCATCTCTAATACTCACCCTGGATGCGCAGGTTCTCCTGGTACTGGATAATGAAGTACTCCTGGCTGTGCTGAAGCTTTCTCAGTTCATTCTCAGTCTCCTGTGTGGCCAGGCGGAGCTCCTCGAAGGCCTGGTTGATCTGCTGGTGGCGCTGCGACAGGCTGTCCATGGCCTGTCCCCCACTCCCACAGCTGGCCTACACACAGAGCATTTAAAAGGTCCCCATGTTGCTTTCTTTTTTTGTTTTTGTCCCTCAGTTTGGTTCTACAAACATCATCACTCCATAAGTAAAACTGATTGTTTATGTATAATGATCAGCATTTTTCCACCCTCTTCCAGACATATCCCATCGTAGCCACACCCTGTGGGATGTGCACTGGGTTCACAGTATTCCTGCAGATGACGACACATAAACAAACCCTTTAACACTTACATTTGTAGCTTCTTGAACCAGCCTCTGCTCCGAGTGCAGGATGTGTTTAATGCAGCGCACCAGCTCCAAAGGACAGCGATCATAAGTGCTCTGCAGGTATATCACACACCAAACACATACACACACACCATCAAACATTAATACGATTATTTAGTTAAATCCAATTTCATAGGGACAATTTGGCCAATGTTAGAGCCAGAGGTCTTTGTGTCAAGCTAACTTTTATGCCTCTGTTCTAATCAAAGCCAGACAATGTGAGGAGAACTTTCATCTTGGTAGTTGCTTTAGGTAATATTACCTAAAGCAAAGGTTCCCAAACCCCAGGCCCTGGGCCAATATAGAAGAATTAACATTTGACAAATACAGCTTTATTAATCTTTAACTACGAGGGGACAAATTATGCTTTTTCTTATTTTCTGTCATATATGTCTCAACTCAACTCAACTTTATTTACATAGCACTTTAAAAACAACCACAGCTGAAACAAAGTGCTGTACATAAATAGGCAAAACAACAGAGATGTAAAACAATTAAAAACAACAATAAAATAAATATGATAAAACAGGAATGAGCACTAAAATAATTGTTTTATTGTTTTTAAAAACAACCAAAAACAATAAAACAATAAATAAAGGCAAACCCTAAAACACTAAAACAAGAGCGAAGTCTCATGTGGGGTTGAAAGCCAAGGAATAAAAATGGGTTTTAAGACGAGTTTTAAAAATGGACAGTGAGGAGGCTTGTCTAATGTGCAATGGTAGCTCGTTCCATAATTTAGGAGCTGCAACAGAGAAAGCTCTAGCCCCTCTGAGCTTCCGTTTTGACCTCGGTACCTCCAGGAGCAGCACATCAGCTGACCTGAGGCACTGAGCAGGAGCGTAGGGATGGAGGAGCTCAGAGATGTAAGGCGGGGCGAGACCATTTAAAGATTTAAATACAAATAAAAGAATCTTAAAGTGGACTCTAAAGTGCACAGGCAGCCAGTGGAGGGAGGCCAGGATGGGAGTTATGTGCTGCCTGTTACGTACTCCAGTTAAGAGGCGAGCGGCTGCGTTTTGCACTAACTGGAGACGTGCGAGGGAGGACTGGCTGACTCCAAAATAAAGTGCATTACAGTAATCCAGCCGAGATGTGATAAAGGCATGGATTACTGTTTCAAAGTGCTGTTGTGCGAGGAAAGGCTTCACCTTTGCCAGCTGCCTAATCTGGAAAAAGCTGGACTTCACTACAGCACTAATTTGCCGATCCACTTTAAAATCACTGTCCATCTTAAAACCCAAGTTTGAGACTGTTGGCTTTACATAGTCTGCCAAAGGGCCCAAGTCAACAGGAGGGGGTTCACAAGGGCCACTGGGGCTAAACACCATAATTTCCATTTTTTTCTAATTGAAATTTAAAAACTTCAAGGCCATCCAGGCTTTGATGTCTTCAAGACATGACAGAAGTGGTGTGAGGGAGAAAGCATTTTTCTTTTTCAGTGGCATTTATATCTGACTGTTGTCAGCATAACAATGGAAAGAGATGCCATGCTTTCTCAGGATGGAGCCCAGAGGCAGTAAATACAAAGAGAAAAGCAGGGACCCTAAAATTGACCCCTGTGGAACCCCATACAACAACAGAGCAGAGCTGGACTCCGAATTTCCAAGGCTTACACTCATACTTCTGTCGGCCAGATAAGATTTGAGCCACTCCAGTGCAGTACCACAGATGACCACTAGGTGACGTAACCAAGCCACTAGGGTGTTGTGGTCCACAGTGTCAAAAGCTGCAGTAAGGTCCAACAGAACAAGAATTACATGGTCACCAGAGTCATTAGCCAGGAGGATATCGTTAAAAACTCTTAATAAAGCTGACTCAGTACTATGAGGAGTTTTAAAGCCAGACTGAAAGACCTCCAGGACATCGTGCTCATCCAGAAAAGACTTTAACTGAGTATGAACAACTTTCTCCAAGACTTTAGAGATAAAAGGCAGCTTGGAGATGGGCCTAAAATTGGCCAGCACACTGCAATCAAGGCCAGGTTTCTTAAGTAGGGGCTGCAACACTGCATGTTTAAAACTTAGGGGAACATCACCAGAAGACAGACTGCCGTTAATGATAGCTAAAACCGACTGCCCTATACTAGGGAAAACCTCTTTAAAGAAACGAGGAGAGACAGCGTCACAGGAAGAACCTGATGGCCTAATATGGCCAACCAGATCTTCTAAAAATGACAGAGACACAGGCTCAAACTTATCAAGAGCTACAGAACAAGGAACAGGATCAGAGGGGTCAGATGCAGGAGCTGAGATGAGAGCCCTTGCAGTAGCAACCTCATCAATAAAAAAAGTGCAGGAAGCTATTGCACATTTCAGGAGATGCCTCCAAGCCGACAGGCTGTGGGGCATTAAGAACAGTGTCAATGGTTTTAAATAACACATGCGGGTTATGACGATTGGACTCAATGATGTTTGACAGGTGTTCTCTTTTGGTCTCTTTAATGGTGCCCTGGTAGCAGCGCCAACAGTCCTTTAGGATTTGGAAGGAAACCTGCAGCTTGTCCTTCTTCCACTTACGCTCAGCTTTGCGGCACTCCCGTCTAGCTGCACGAGTTCTTTCATTAAACAAGGGCTCAGATTTAGCTTCAGGCTGCACAGTTTTTAATGGAGCCACAGAGTCCAGTATGGTTCGGCAGGAGGAGTGAAACCAGGAGCTGAGCCCCTCTGTGTTAACAGAGGCAGGACGGACACAGAGCTGATCAGATGATCAGAAATCACATCATCACAGATCTCCAAGTTAGACACGGATAAAC
The DNA here is from genome assembly GCA_019142605.1 of Cephalopholis sonnerati. Taxonomy (NCBI): domain Eukaryota; kingdom Metazoa; phylum Chordata; class Actinopteri; order Perciformes; family Serranidae; genus Cephalopholis; species Cephalopholis sonnerati. The sequence continues at coordinate 4,174,701 of JAGQAX010000020.1, forward strand.
CATGAGAGAGGACGAGGTCTAATGTGTGTCCATGTTCATGTGTGGGACCAGACACACTCTGCACCAAATAAAAAGAGTCAATAAGGCTTAAAAAGTCCTTCACCAACGGCTTATCAGGACAACACACGTGAATATTAAGATCCCCAAGAAAAAGGGCACGGTCATACTTAGGCATAATTTCAGCCAGAAGACCAGAAAAGTCATTCACAAAGTCCTTATTGTATTTGGGGGGGGGTCGGTAGATGACAGTGCACAGCACTGGGTCGGAACGACCCACCTCAAATAAAGTCACCTCAAAGCTGGAAAATGAGGATGAGACGGTGCACTGCTTACATTTAAAATTGTTTTTGTAACCGTCGCCATTCCTCCTCCACGACCCGACGTCCGCGGGGAGTTTAAGTGAGAACACTCAACTGGTAAAAGTTCGACCAGAGCGCTGCACTCACCGGCACCGATCCAAGTCTCTGTCACACAGAGGAAATCCAGGCCACGGGAGCTTAAGAAATCCCTCAGGATGAAAGTTTTCTTTGCCAGGGATCTAGCGTTCACCAAGTCAGTCCTGGTAGGAGCTGGGGCCTGTGGTCCAGTGGATCGGGGAGCATGGGGCAGCGTCCTTAGGAACCAGTGGTTTACCCCACGCTGAGAGAGCAGAAGAGGGCAGAGGCAGCGGGGCCAGAGTCCCTCACATGAGCCGGTGACAGGTACCAGGCAGGCGTCGATGGGATTCAGGAAGCGCCGGGGCACGGCAAAAGGAGGGAATAATCCATGTCCTGTCCAGGAAATGGATGAAAAGCGTGCCAGCCGGAGTTTCAGCTTCACCAGCTGACTGCCGTGTCTGCCGCGGGGACGGGGACGCTTCCACCGGGAAGGTAGGGCCGAGGCCCGGTACAGATGAGGCGGAATCCCCGCCAGGAGCGGGGGCAAAGTATTCTGTCCACCGTGATCAAATGCACCTAGATATCTGACATTCTGCCGGAGAAACAAAAGAGACTGGTGACTGTACACCAGCAGAGACTTGATCTGTTTAGTGCCAATGGTTAAAAACAATAAAAACACCAAGCATTGCAGGAGCAGCAGACGGCCAGCCACACACACTGGCACCATCTTGCCACAGCTTATATGTATATGTATATGATCTCTAATCATCCAATGGGACAATGGAGGAAAAAAGCAGAGATGACGTGGCGTGCTTTTCTGCTCTGAATTTAAGTTTTTTTTAACTTGAGGAATTCATAGTGCTCCAGAAGACATGCCAGGCACCTAGAGCGCAGAAACACAAAGCACGTAGCAACGCAAAGACAGCAAGCAAAAAGCTGCTTTCTCATTAAAAACGATTATAAAAAGCCACCTCTGGCTGCTTAAACACTTACTGTGTGATTGGGCCTAAGTGTAATTATAAAAGGGCAGAGGATCAGAATTACTGCAGCTAGGCACCGTATTGGATTTACTGTAGGAGCACCATTATCAGTATCAAATATGAACGGTTCCCAACCCTAGTTCTTCTACAAACGCCTCAATGCCTCAAAACATCACACTGTGGATGCAGATACTGTGGTCCAAGATGGCGCTCGGTACATTCCAATCACAGTTGTTCACAAGTTGCATATGCCAACAACATAATAGTGTGTAATAAGATGAGATAAGATGAGATAAACTTTATTGATCCCTCACTGGGGAAATTTGCATGTCACAGCAGCTCAAGAGCACAGTCAGAAGTTAAAGAGCACTGTCAGAAGTTAAAAGAGCACAGTCGGAAGTTAAAAGTGACAGAGTAATTCAAAAATAAAACATGATTAAAAATAGAAAATAGAAAAATAGAAAAATATGTATGTACAGTAATTACAATAATAACAATAATAAAACACCGACTAATTTCAGGATGTGAGTGAAAGTAACAGAGGAATCCCACAGGATAAAACTACAGGAAAGATTAGTTTGAGCTTACAGAGTATCACTACAACTTAGAAATAAAATTTTCTTTATATTTAGAGCACAAAATTGTTTTAGAATGCTTTAGTGAGTGGTAAAAAAGGTTTCAGGGAGGGCTTGTTTACCCTCATCTTACAGTAGCTGACTAGTACCTTGAGCTGGCTGGCGTAGTGGCCCAGCTTGATCTTAAGCAGGAAGCCGTCCTCTCCTCCCTGGAGTTGAGCTTTCCTCTGCAGCTCAGCCACTAGGTTTTCCAGCAGGCGCTTGGCTTTGGCTTCCTCTGCTGGGTTGTCCAACTCCACTGAATCCCTGTGAAAGGCACAATTACATTTATTACATTTTTTAACCAATAAAAAGCCAGTGTCAAGCTCAGCGCTGCTTCACTAGGAATACCTGTTAATGGCCACTTAGGACTACAAAATTTACAGAAATCTCTCATCAACTTTGACTATTAGACATGAAATCAAACAAACTAAATGGTTATTATTAAAATAAAAAAACGCTACTTAAATAGCACGTTCTGTAGCAAGGTTAATAAGTGCTTTAAAAAAGCACAAGTAACAGTCAGATAAAAGAACTATTTATAAGAAATACACATGGAAATTGTACGCAAATTTCCTGTAAATATGAATCACTTTTAACTTAGAAATGTCTGCACTACATGCCCACTATTAACCATAAATTAAATCTGAAATTATGACTAGCCTGTGTAAAAGACGTCTCAATGGCAGCATGTAAGTAGAATCAATATCTTATCGAACACTGAACATTGCAGCACTCCATAATACACGCTCGAGGTGTCAGGTCTGAAAACTACAGGAATCAAAGGGTATTGGCCAAAGAACACAACAGAGAGGTTGAATGAACATCATTATTTAATTAATTCCTTCAATTTTTTTCTGGTTAAGGCATTAGTTTCTCTTGTAAGTGCAAGTAATGTAAATAGTGTCAGTTTGCAATTGAATGTACTGTATCTTAAACACTGATTTAGAACAGTGATTAAACTGCTCACCCAGATAGGGCTGAATAATGAATCCTGGTTTTGAATCATTGCAAGATGTATGATTTCAATTATAACTTAGATAATCAAGTGTCTTCACCTCTATAAAATAGTTTAAAAAATTGAACAGTATAACCCTCATGAAGACAGGATTTATTTTATGCCTGTTGTAATAAACTTCATTAATGCTAGCTAAATGATTTTGGTTTAGTCTTTTGACACTTCTTGTCAGTTTGATTTAATATTGTATAGGTTTTTAGACCTTGAGGAAAATAGTATTCTAAGGCAATCATTTAGGTTTTTCTTTTCAACAATTATAAAAGGGCTGCATTATGCTATATGATATTTTTGTGCCTCCACACCAGCAATAGTCAGTCCGTCTGTTTGTATATCCCTCAGAACGTCCTTTCATCCCATTCTCGTGAATACAGTATCTCAAGAATGCCTTCAAATTCTTCAAATTTAGCACAAACATCCACTTGGACTCAGCCATAAAAAGATTTGATTTTGGTGGTCAAAGGTCTAAGTCACTGTGACCTGTCTGTCTCATTCTTGTGACCGTGATATCTCAAGAACAACTTGAGAGAATTTTTTCAAGTTTGGCAAAAACATCCACTTGAACTTAACAAGCATGAGCTGATTAGAGCTGATTGCGTCAGTCGCTTTCTCATGAATGCAATATCTCAAGAGCACCATAAGGGAATTTCTTTAAATCTGGCGCAAACATCCTCTTGGACTCAAGATGAACTGATAAGAATTGGACGAATGAAAGGTCAAGGTCACTATAACCTCACAAAAACATGTTTTTGGCCATAACTCAATAATTCATATGCCAATTAGGACAAAATATCACACAAATGTCTGATAAGATAAAATGATAAGGTGGTGACATTTTATATCCAAAAGGTTAAAGGTCAACTTCACTGAGACATCATAATATTCTGCAAAAACAATTTTCTTGCCATTGTTCAACATCATTACTGAGAAACAGAAGGTGACACTAATCTAAGTTGTTAACTTTGAAACTGTGCTGATGAAGCATCCATGTTTTCACAGACATGAACGTAAGCTGTAAGTGCCACTTAACTGGTTTGCAGAGGTATTTATATTTATTTAGGGGATACACATTTACCATGGCTAAAAAAATCTGTATGCATTGCATCCACTTTGTATTTTACATATGAAGCAATGTTTTATGCATTTGTCACTATCAATTAAGGAAGTCAATAAATACACGCATTTAGGAATGCACCAATTGTGTGTTTAAAGTAACTATTTGACTGATAGCCAATACCAATGATATTTTGTTATTGTTTTTTGTTGTTGTTATTGTTATTCATTCCCCTTTATGTGCCAGGGAAACAAGGACATCTTTATTATAAGAAAATAACTTAACTGTTTTATAGTCATTTAGTCCTTCATTACAGTACCTTTAAATGAGCACAAATTAAATCATTCAAATTTATGAAACAACCTTCAATATAACGTTCCACATGAAAAAAATCGTTAAAAATAACTTGTTTAAAAACCTTTTAACAATATGTAATATATAATCCCCTGTTTAAATTCTGTTTTCTACTGGTGTGAAATATCAATATTTTGCCCATCAAAAAGCTGTTTTTAAATTTTCTCTCCAAACCTAAAATTTACAAGCTTACATTTGAAAACATCATGATAAAGTTATAATTACCCTTTGCCCAGGCCTTGTTTTTACTGAATATAACTTGAATGCATCATAATGTAACTCATGCTCATGGCTACTGTGATCACTAGAAGAGTACTTGTGAATGTCCCCCTGTTGTGGTATTCACAACCTCATAAGTAGATATTTTCTGGGAGCTCCAAGGTCAGGAGTTTGTGTTTATCAAATCAAATCAAATCAAATCAAGTTTATTTATATAGCACATTTAAAAACAACTGCAGTTGACCAAAGTGCTGTACAGAGTAAAAGAGAGACACACAAATATATAGCAATATAAAATGTACGCAAATATAAAACAAAATTAAAAACCTGTGAAAACAATTAAAAACATGAAAATATGATAAAATACTAAAATACTAAAACCACTACAAACAACCAAAGGCCTTTGAAAACAAGTACGTTTTAAGATTGGTCTTAAATGTGTCGATGGTGGGGGAGCATTTGATTCTAAGTGGAAGGCTATTCCAGAGCTTTGGAGCAGCGACTGTAAAGGCACGATCTCCCTTACCAACCAGCCTCGAACGTGGAACAGTTAAAAGACAATGTTCAGAGGATCTGAGAGGTCGGGAACTAGAGTAGGGGCAGAGGAGATCAGCAATATATTGGGGTGCCAGCCCATGTATTGCTTTAAAAACAAATAAAAGAACCTTAAAATCAATCCTGTATTTGATGGGTAGCCAGTGCAGGGACGCTAGCACTGGTGTTATGCTATCTCTCTTTTTGGCACCGGTCAGGAGTCTCACGGCAGCATTCTGCACCAGCTGCAAACGAGTCAACGATGACTGGCAGACACCCAGGTACAAGGAGTTACAATAGTCTAGCCTTGAGGAGATTAATGCAGTGATTACAGTCTTCATGTCATTGTGTGTAATGATGGACTTGAGTTTTGCAATGTTCCATAACTGAAAATAACAGCCCTTCACCACAGTGTTGATTTGTTTATCAAATTTGAGTGCAGAATCAAAAATGACACCAAGATTTCTGGCATGGGTACGAACGTACAATGTGAGTGGTCCTAAATGGCTGACAATGCTGCTTGTATTGTTGGGGGGGCCAAAAACAATAACCTCTGTTTTGTTATCATTCAGTTGAAGATAGTTTGTAGCCATCCAGGATTTCACATCCTGGAGGCAGTTCAGGAGGGATGTGATGGAGCTGGAATCCCCTGGGTTTAACGGAAGATAGATTTGTGTGTCGTCGGCATAACAGTGAAAGGCGACATTGTGCTGGCGGAAGATGGAACCTAATGGGAGCATGTACAGTGCAAATAAGATTGGCCCTAAGATGGAACCTTGAGGTACACCACAAGTGATATGGGCAGATGAGGAGGAGAGGCCACCAATCTTAACAGAAAAGGACCTGTCTGATAAATAGGAGGCAAACCACTTGAGAGCCGTTCCCTGGATGCCTGCCAGTTGTTGAAGACGGTTCAATAATATACTGTGATCGACAGTGTCAAAGGCAGCACTGAGGTCTAATAGTATTACAATGGCGTAATTACCTTTATCTAAAGACAGCAGTAGGTCATCTGACACTTTGAGTAGGGCAGACTCTGTGCTGTGTCGAGCCCTAAAACCAGACTGAAATGTCTCCATGATGTTGTTGTTGGCTAGATGGGACACAAGCTGTAAGTAGACAGTTTTCTCCAGTACTTTGGACAGGAATGGGAGCTTGGAAATGGGACGAAAATTGTTAAGGACAGATTTGTCAAGGTTTGGCTTTTTAATGAGTGGCTGGACAATGGCATGTTTAAAACAGGATGGTACAGTTCCATTTGTGAGACGGCTATTTATAATAAGGGAGATTGTGGGACCTACAGTCTCCAACACGTCTTTTAAGAGGAGTGTGGGAACAATGTCCAGGAGGCAGGTCATGGATTTAGTGTGTGAGATGATGTCATAAATGTTGGAAAGAGGCACAGGCTAAAAGGAGTAAGGAGGGCAGAACTGGTAGACACTATAGAGGGATCACTGACAGGGGATGAAATATTTGATCGAATGTGATTGATTTTTGACGAGAAAAAGTTTAAAATTCCTCACAAATGGCTGTTGATGGAACAGGACAGGACAACAATGGGGTTGAGGACCGAATTTATTGTGTGAAACAAAGCTTTGGGACTGTGAGAGTTACTGGAAATTATGGTGGCAAAATAATTTCCTCTTGCAGCTTTAACAGATTGCTGATAGTTTGCGAGGGTGCCTTTCAAAATTTCAAATGAAACTTGAAGTCTGCCCTTTTTCCATTTACGTTCTGCCTGTGGACAGAGTTGCCTGAGAGCACGGGTCTACCTATTCAGCCATGGTTGACTTTTAATGCGAAGTTTTTTGAGTGTCAGAGGGGCAACGGATTCCAAAATGTCTCCACAGATAGAGTTGAATGCAGTGATTAGTTGTTCTGTGTTCAGGTGAAGGGGATGGCCAATTACGGTTTTAAAAAGAGATGAAGCAGTGTAAGCGTCTGCAAAATGACTGGCAGTGGATGTATTTATACAACGAGAGTAACGGACAGGTAGTTTATGGCTGGGGACAGTGTGGAACGGGGTTGAGAACATGATGCAGTTGTGGTCAGAGACACCCAAATCATCCACATTCAGTGAGGCAATGTCCAGGCCAAGTGTAAATACTAGGTCCAAAGTGTGGCCACGGATGTGAGTTGGGCTGGAAACATGCTGAATGAAATTAAAGGAGTCCATTGTACTGAGAAATTCAGCAGCGCTGGCATTGGTGTGAGTGTCCACATGAAAATTAAAATCCCCAGTGATTAAAATCCTGTCAAAATTTAAAACAACCAATGATAGAAACTCAGGGAACTCAGTCTGGAAGGTGGCATTGTGCTTGGGTGGGCGATACACAGTGACACATAAGACGGGAACTGTACCTCCTGTGTTGAACATAAAAACCTCAAAACTTGTATAAACAGGAGACGAGATGGGTGTGCACTGGTGACAATTTCTGTAAATAACTGCAATACCTCCTCCCCGGCCACTAAGCCTTGGTGAGCTGAAGGAGTCATAATTTGGGGGGCATACCTCTGAGAGCTGGCTATATTCGCCGGACATTAACCAAGTTTCAGTGAGAAACATGAAATCTAAAAAGTTGGAGGCGATAAATTCATTTAGGATGAATGTCTTTTTTTTATTTTTTTTATTTAATAACAGGCGAGCATTCAAACAACCTATCATACATGGCAATATAACAACATAACATCAAACAAAGAAAACAAAACAAAACAGAAAATACGGCAAGACAAAATGAAATATAGGATCTCTTCAAATATTCAAGAAATAAATTTACAATAGCATCACAAGATAACAAAATAGCATAGCATCACCCTATATCATATGGAAGAGCAACATATGAAAGAGCACCGTATTTATAATTGTATATAATCCCACTCTTCTATCAAGGAGATTTTTTCCCATTTCATATTATGTAATGCTACTTTGCAGTTATTTGTTGCAATTATTTTTTCCAAAAGAAATTGGCGTCGCAATATATTTTTAAACAAATTTATATTTAGGCTAAATCTTGATTGAGCTTTTGATATAAATATTTTACCTAACAAAACAATTGTATTTATTATCTGTGGACAACTTCCATCCAAAACTCCCAACATAATATTTAAAGGTATAAAATTAAAGCAAATATCCAATGTCCTCAGCCAGTTTTGGATTTTAATCCAAAAGCTTACAACACAGGGACAATAGAAAAACAAATGCATCTGGTCTTCCTCTTCTTCATTACAAAATCTACACAATGGAGACTCTACAATATCAAACATATTAAGCTGTTTTTTTGTAGCAATAACTTTATAAAAAATCTTCAATTGAAAAATTCTAGAATAAGAATCAATTGTTGTTTTATAGATTGTTTTGAAAAAATGTTTCCAAGGTATTGAAATATTGAATTCGTCTTCCCAAAAAATACAGACTGAGTGTGGAAAAGCGGTGAGGCCTCTGCGCTGCAAAATAAAATTATAAATTTGTTTATTAATTTTTTTTCTAGATAACCATTTCTGACATCTTATAATAGGTGCGCAGACCTGCAATTTGTAACCACTACATTTTAACTTCCGTTTCCAATTGATTGGGATGGCTGAAATCAGTTGGTTGAAGTTAAAAATATTACAAATTTGGCCATACAACCTGCAAAATGTATCATATGAAAGAAATTCACCTGTACTATCTAATATGTCATTTACAAAAACAATTCCATTTTTCCAAAATGTTTCCCATAAAACAGGCTTCTCATCTATTAATACTTCTGAATTCATCCATATTACTTGATTTTGAATATCCTCTGGGGTATCAGGAGGATGATACTGAAAACTCAACCAAGTCTTTAGTAAATCTTTAAAAAAGGGTGAAAGGTTCACTAATATACCTTTAAATAACAAATCAAGATGATGAGATTTTAATTGGAAAAACGGAAACAGTTTACAATCAAAGAAGGAATATACTGACAATAGATTTTGACTTGTTCTCCAGGAACTATTGTGGTAAATTGTATCTATCCAGGATGCTTTTAAGGATAAGTTCATTGCTACAATGTTTTTTAAATTCAATCCACCATTTTCATATGAATTATAAATGTATTGTCTTTTAATTTTATCCGGCTTGTTATTCCAGAGAAACTTGAATATTTTTTGTTCAAAAGTTTTAAAAAAAGATGTCTCTGGTGAAGGAAGTGCCATTAGGAGATAAATGAACTGAGGAATTACAAGGGTGTTAATCAATGTGACTTTTCCTTGTAAGGTCAAATTCCTTCCTTTCCAAGGTTGTAAAACTTTTTCGCTTTTCTTCAATTTTCTTTCGTAATTTACCTTAACTAATTCTTTCGGATTATCTGGAATATGAATTCCCAAAACGTCTACTGAACCATCACACCATTTAACTGGAGCTTGGCACTGTAAACCAAAATCTGTTCCTCTCAATGACCCTATTCTCATTATGGTACATTTACCAAAATTCGGCATTAGTCCAGACAATTTTGAAAAAAGGTTTAAATCGAGTATGAGAGCATCCAATGAAGATTTTTCAGGCTGCAAAAAAAAAGTTGCATCATCCGCATATAATGTCAACTTTGTTTCTATACCATTTGGTCTTAATCCTTTGATACATGAGTTACTTCTGATTTTAATAGCAAGAATTTCAATACATAATAAGAACAAGTATGGAGACAACGGACACCCTTGACGTACGCCTCGACCCGGAGTAAAGCTATTAGATAAATATCCATTGTTTATTATTTTGCTGTTGGGTTGATTGTACATGACCTTCACCCATTTAATAAGAGTTTCCCCAAAATTAAAAAATTGTAAACATTTTTGGATAAAATCCCATCTTATTTTATCAAAGGCCTTTTCAAAGTCGGCAATAAATAAAATTCCAGCTTTTTTTTTTTCTATCATAATAGTCTATTGTATCAAGAAGATGTCGTATGTTGTCACCAATAAAGCGTCCTTTTATGAAACCTGTCTGATCATAATTTATAATATCACCGATTATTCTTTTTATTCTCAATGCAATACATTTAGAAAGGATACGGGTATCACAGCAAAGGAGCGTCAGTGGTCTCCAGTGGTTCATATATAGAGGATCTTTGTACTGCCCTTGTGAATCTTGTTTTAAAAGTAATGTTATAATACCCTCTTTCTGTGTATCTGATAATATGCCTTGAACAAAGGAGTAATTAAAGGAGGTCATAAGAGGTTTTTTAATTTCTGTATAGAAAGTCTTGTAAACCTCAATAGGAATACCATCAATACCAGGTGACTTACCCGGGGAAAAAGAGTTAATGGCCTCCAGTAACTCCTCCTCTAGTATTTCACCTTCGCAACTTAATTGCTGCTGTACTGAAAGTGTCTGATCACAGTTTACCGGAAAGAATGAATCAATATTGGAGTCAGTAAGAGACTCTGGTTCATTTTCAAAAGAAAATATGGCTTTAAAATAATCCACCTCCTCGCACAATATTTCCCGAGGAGATGTTAGAATAACACCATTTGTGGCATATAAATTCAGAATATTTTTTTTAGCAAAATTACTTTGATTTAATCTTAAAAAATGAGCAGTACACTTCTCCCCTTTTTCCATCCAAGTAGCATGAGATCTATTGATGATACCATTTACACGCTCAGAATATATATTTTCCAGTTCCACTTGCTTATTTTTAATTAAATAAGTTATTTCCACAGAGGGGAGCTGCATTTCATCCAATTTTTTATTCAGTTCATTTATCTCATCAATTAAGCCCCTCTCCTTTATCGAATATTGTTTTTGCTTCCATGACCCTGTCTTAATAGCATGACCTCTGAAAGCACACTTAAAGGCCTCCCAGATGTTATGTGGGTCAGATGAATTTTCATTAGTTTCAAAAAATTCTCTAATAAAAACTTTTGTTTTTTCAATAAATATGGAGTCATTTAGAAGCGACAGGTTGAATTTCCAGTAACCACGTCCCCGAGGATGTTCAGCGGTAAGAATCCGAATCGTTACGATAGCATGGTCAGATCTTAAACGATCACCAATAGTACATTTTGACACCTTAGATGCAAGAGAAAAAGAAATAAGGAAATAATCTATACGGCTTGCTTGTTGTCCTCTTCGCCATGTGTATCTATTTGCATCAGGGTTTTGTAACCTCCAAATATCTACTAGATCTAAAGATACCATGGTGTCTTGAATTTCACTAAGTGCCTGTGGATGGTTATTAAATAAATGGGTACCCGCACGATCCTTATTTATATTTAGAACAGTATTGAAATCTCCAACAACAATATTTTGATCACTTTTTTGACAGAGAATGACATCATGAATTTTTTCAAAAAAACACGGATTATCTTCATTTGGAGCATATATATTAATTAAATTTATATGCAAATTATCTACCGTTACATCTAACAAAATCCATCTCCCATCGTCATCAGTTTGAACAGAATGAACTGTATGTTGCTGCTCCTTCTTAAACAAAATCATAACACCCCTACTATTGCTAAGTCCATGACTAAAATATATAGACCCACCCCATTCTCTCTGCCATTTTAACTCATTTTCAGCATTTGAGTGTGTTTCTTGCACACATATAATTTTAACATTTTCTTTATCAAGCAGCCAGGTAAAAACTTCATTTCTTTTTGAACTATTTGCCAAGCCATTACAATTATAAGTTGCAATTGTTATACTGCTACATGCCATACTTCATATAAAATGTAAAATGAATTAATCTGCTTTTCAAACTTTGTGGGGATCCTACAAAACACCTTGACAAACCAAAAACATTTACTACAGTACACATAAAACACAAAAACATCAACACATGCCTGTATTTGCTCAGCCATTAACTTAATTTAAATAGGTATCATTGTAGCTACCAGCCCCATTCCATTTTAATTAAATTAAACATTTATTGGTGAAGATTCATATATCAAATCAAAAAATACCATAAGCAAAACCCACGTCAATCAGATAGTCATCATGTGAAAAAGTAATGATATAATAATGGGCTTAGGTCACAACTAATACATCAAAGTCTAAGGAGAGACAGAAAAAAATGTGGAAATATGATATCCTTCAAGCCTAGGCTATATAAATTTCTAAGACAGGACAGTTTAAACCGTAAATAACCCTTTCCTCATTTTTATAACGTTATAATTTGTCTTGTCATACAAAAAACAATGCACGTAGCCTATTTATCCAGTTGCTTTCACTCACACAGTCCAAGGTTCTTCTCTGCCTCTTGCATCAGTTCAGCAATATTCCGACTGCTCCATCGCCTCTTGTCGACTTCCCAACGTTGTTGCTTGTGGGTATCCCGGTCAGTGCGCTGTGAATTTTGTCGTGTCACCTCCGGCAGGTCCCGGACGCCGGCAAGCAGACCCCGCTCCTCGAGAGCTCTTGCCGCGATCTGTGGATTTCCATACGTCTGCCAGGTCCCATCTTCACTGAAAACCTTCAGTTTAGCAGGAGCCAAGATGTGAGATTTTATATTCTTGGATTTAAGTTGTTCCCGCATAGGTCTGTAAAGGGCTCTCTGTTGTTTCACTTTGAAGGTGAAATCGTGGTCAAAAAAGATGCGCGCACCGTTATAGATTAACTCCTTCGTCCCCCAAGCCGCATGTAATATTTGCTTCTTTGTTTCAAAGTTCAAAAAGGCAACAATTATCGGTCTGATCTGATCTTTACCTTCTCTGTGGATACGGTGCGCTCTGATAATATCAAAGTCTCCTGGGATTTTAAGCACCTCGTTAAAAAGTTTTTTAAGGAAGGCGATCATACTGTTGCCTTCACTTTTCTCTGGTATGTTGAATATACGCACATTGTTTTGCCTGGATTTATTTTCCAGATACTCCGTGCGCTCTTCCATGTCCGAGACTTTCTTCACCAGATAATTGATCGTTTTGTGGTGCAATATTTCCGTGTCTTGTGTCTCACCGACCTGACGTTCAACCTGCTCCAACCTGTCGCTCGTTTTGTTTAAATCACACCGTAATTCTGCCGTCTGTTGCATAATCATCTTGATGTTTTTTTCAGTTTCAGCTCGAAACTCTTTAAAATCCATCCTTAAGTCCTTAAACTCCTTTGAGAGCGACTCCTTCATCTCGAGCATCAGGTGTTTGATTTCAGCCATCTCAGCCATTGTAGAGGCAGGTGCGGCGAAATGTTTGTTTGCACTTTTCTTCCTTACTACTACCGTTGTTACTTTTTCCGTCGAAGCACCTGAGCGTAGATTCATCACCCGATCAGCAGGTAGAATCGAAGGTCGTGTAGAGAAACAATCAAAAACTTTACAGCACCATTTCTTTTAAAGGGTTGGAGAGCTCGCAGCTCACAGCTTTTTCACGCCGCCGCCATCTTTTGCAGTTCTGCAGTTCATGAATGTCTTATTTGTCAGAGACCTTACATTCAAGAGGGCCAACTTACACATAACAACAGGAGATGGGACAGTGGTGCATTGTATGTAAAGAAGATTCAGCTTATTAACACCTTTTAAAGTGCAGCGTGGATGGGACAGCCTAACTGTGACAACAGGCTGAATGAGGAGATGAACAGGTGAAGGAGGTACCAACGGAAGCCAGCAGGGGGGGCTAGCGCTGGAAACAGTAGCCCGAGATGAAACTGGAGAGGGAGGCTCGGAGGAGGGGGTGTGGTGGGTAAACAGTCAATCACGTGGAGACCTCCCATGTGTTAAAACATGACCTAATGAGTTCCATTTAAATGCAGCATGAATTCAGCCTCTGTAAACTGTTGGTTGCAGCCACCAGCTGCTAACAGCTAATGTTAACTAGCTCTCCTTCTGCTGATTTCAACATGGATTTGTTGTTCACAGTTTAGCATTATCTGGTAAAACAATACGGTGCGTCCATAACGCATTGATAGTGAATTTACTGCACCCCAGGGAAGATCTGTTGTCTGAAACACATTTTCTACTGTCCCTAGGATGACACAACATTGTTAGTCATCAAGCCCTGCCTGTCAGCCTGCGCAAAATTGATGAGACACAATAGAAAAACATCGGCCACTGCCACTGGAGAATGTCATCTTCTTTACTAATAGGCCAGTGGCAGTCAACAAGGCGAATATCGTAATACCAATGTTTGGCCGATGAATAGGTGCATCCCTAAATATAGTACATAATAAGGGAAATGTGTATTACAAAAAAAAAACGGCCAAACGTGGCATCTTCAAGGTGACTGATACTGCTATTGAGATCCCAAAATAAAAATTAAAATCAAGGTCTATTGCATACCAGAGCTGGCTTTCAATCCACTGGGCCAGGTAGTGTCGCACCTCGATGGGGAAGTGCTGGCCATACAGCGCCTGCATCTGGTGCAGTGCCTCACCCTGCAACTGCTGGGCCTGGATCCACATTGCCATGGTGCTCCTGTAGAGGCAGTAGGATGCAGGAGAAGGAGCCAGGGAAAGGATGAGGGAGAGGGGATGGAACAGCCAGCAAAAGTAGCAATAAGAAAGATGACCAGAGGGAGATTTAACACAGAAGAGTAAAAAAAAGTAATGCGTTATCACAATGTTTTAAAGGAATGTCTTCCATTTAGAGGAATGAGGGATTCAGTAAATAACACAACCATTATCTGCCAAAGTGGTGAGCGGTTACCAAAGGGATGTGTTCTCTTTAATCTTCTTAAATTGAGTGCAACAACTAAATACAGACAATCTGATAAATGCTTCAATACTTGAACCTGCATTAGTATGGTTAGGATAGTGTGCACTGCCTATAACTCAGCTCAGATCATTGTTAGAAACCCTCTCTTCCATTTGGCACACTGATACAGTAACAAAAACAGACTTAACCAAGCTCAGACATGTCAGTCTCCAGAACATTACTGAACACAGACTTCTAACATGAGTATATTAACGCTAACATAATCTGTCAACCTAAATTCACATTACTTTAATAACTTTTTATGGCCTAGAAAAGTTCAATCAATATTAGTGAACATGAGCTCTCTCAAAGCCAGAAACCAGAGAGGGGTACATCCACACTAATGCATTGTTACTTTAAAATTCATAACTACTGCTACGTTTCAGCCTAGCATTCATAGACTAGCATTTAGGAACCCCCAAAACTCCCCAAAGACAGAAAAAAAAAGATGACTTTTAGACGACACAGAGATCCACATTCACTTTCTGGTTGGGTCTTACCGGTCATGACTGTATTTGCTTTGCAACAACTCCCAATCTGTTTTCCCCTGACTTGAGCAGCTTATCCTTCTGTTGCATCTTTCCACAACAGTTGTAATTCAACATTGGTCCAAGCAAAGAAATGTCTTCTCTTAGTTTTCACAATCTCTGCAGTATTATCTGCTATTATGCAACCAATTGCAGAATAGACAATCTGCTCGCTGTTAACAGCAGTATGCCCATACCCAGTGTACATGAATGGTCATGTGTTATGCTTTCCAGGCGTGTTAGTATGGATGGAGATTATTTCTGAAAGGGTACTATAACACTTTTATGTATGGAGATATTTTTTTGTTTTAAAACACAGTTTTAAAATGAAAACGTATTGGTGTGGATGTAGCCTAAGTCTCTCAGTGTGTCTCAAATTGCATACTTCTGTACTAAACACCCAATGTTTTGAGTGTACAAGAGCGCACACTGCATTTTCCCATACATAGTACGGGAAAATGCAGTGTGCTACTGCTGCACTCAAACGGTCCAAAAATTGAGCGTAGAATGACAGACACTTCTCGTCCTCTACTGTCGGCATCTTTGTGACATAGCAACTCATCTTTTGACTCGCCGACTAGGGAAAACAAGGAGCCCGAGGCGACCCAGACTTGGTGTCGGTTATGGTCTACTATGACACATTATATGAGATAAAACAATGGATTATCGTGCACCACAGTATTGTCATTTACATTTATACCATGGTCTGGGTGAATACTCGATTCTGACTGGCTGCAGGGTGTCCGTTAAAAAGTGTTGTAGGACACCTATAAAAAAGTTCCGGTCAAATAGCCTGATTCTAAATTATTGCACTGGCTCAAATAATAACAGCTGCGGCCGACCGAGCTGCAGGTTCTGTGGCCAGAGCCAGTTACCTTGGCAAAGCGTCACAAAGAGAGTTATTAAATAGTCCACTCAGCCGCTTCTTGTGAAAAACGTACGATTTTAATGGTAAAAAACAACATTAACGTTTTAATAACTGATTTAATATTTATTTCTTTCGTAAGTGACCATGGACATGTTGGACAGGTCAGGCTAAAATCTAGCCAATATCGTGTGGTCTGTCCCCAGCATAAGTGTGCGTCACTTGTGATGTTAAAAAGTATAAAGACCGAGAATGGGAGACTTATTTTGGACTCACAGAATGTATCATTTTCTGTTTTATACCCAAATGAGCTTTATTCTATCTTAGTGTTCTCAGTTGTGAAACAGAAAATGGACCTATATACTCAGAACATTTCCCTGGATGCTCTCAGTGTCATCTAGAACATCTCTCACAGTTAACTAATAGGCAATCCCAGAGTTTGTCCACCATGACATCACAAATTTGAAATTCAGCACTCTAGATTTTGGATTTGGGAGAGATTTGCTAACGTTTACTGACACATTTTTGAACTGTCTAAGACCGTATGAATAACATGCATTAATTTTGGAAATGGGCGTAGTTCCCCTTTAACTGTGCAAAGGAAGCACTACTTTGGTTGGTCTGCTTGTCGAGGTGTAAAATTATATGCTCAATATGGACAAGCAAACGATTTAAAAACGTGTTTCTGACTAAGCATGTCATTTAACGCTAGTAGTCAGTTTAGCACACAGTTCTCTGTGTGAATTTTAGGGCAGAACGCTTCGGTGTGCAGTGGGGAGGCTTGCTCTCCCAAAAACTTTGAGAAATAGCTTAGCTTGCTAACACTACTGTGCATTAAGAATGACTCGTTGGCAAGTATTATATGCAGCAAACTTGCAAATGGCGATCTCTGAGTATTAGTGAACAGATGTTCACATGCTGAGTAAGAAGGTGATGAATTTACGTTACGTTTGTAACTTTGGTGGGACAAGACATCGTAACGTTTACTAGCTAGCCAATGTATGCTAGTCCTCCAGCTAGCATGGTGGGAAAGCTCACTGATGGAGGTACAGTGCTCGACCAAAACTTCACTTTCATGCGCCACGAGTAGTAAAAATGTCGTTACGTGTTTAACTCACCTTTTGAGAGACGGCAGCACACTTTACAGCAACACCATGGACGAGCAGCGGCCAGCGCGCACACGCTACTTTTAAACCTCACACAGGTTTTTTGACGTACATGTCACATCGCCAACTACTTTATAGCCTTCTGGTTTCTGGCAAAGCAGCTGTTGTTGACCAGCATCAAGTCAATGCGCAATAATAAACACAGCTTCCGATTGAAGATTTCAAAATAAAACGCTTGTTCAACCACTATTATGTCTAATGTCGGTTTATTGGCCGACAATTACTGCGTATTTTGTTGTCGTTTACTCTGTATATAATAGGATACATAAATAATATAGGTTTAATGGAATTTTTCCGATTATTGTAACAATAATACTTTTATGCCCTTAATTTAGGTAAGGAAACTCCCCATTTCCGGTCGCATTCCTGCTATCTTCAGACAGCTGTATTTCCGCTACCAGCCCCACCTCTGTGATGATTCAGAAAGAGAGGGCAACAGGTTAGATGGAAAGATTTTTTCGATATCAAAGATGAAAGGAATGGGATGGAATGAAGACGGAAATTAGAAAAGCATTGATACAGAAAAAAGTAGAATGAGTTTTTTTTAAGTATTAATATTAGAAATCAGAACAGGGTTTATAACTCAGAGGGTTTTCATCCACGAGGAATTTGCTTTGGTTTTTGGTGCATAGATTTAACGTACAATAAACAGAAAATAAGGCGAAGTACTGCAACACTCAAGAACTTAAATATAGAAATATAGCATAGAATGGACACACCTTCTCATTCAATGCGTTTTCTTTATTTTCATGACTATTTACATTGTAGATTCTCACTGAAGGCATCAAAACTATGAATGAACACATGTGGAGTTATGTACTTAACAAAAAAAAGGTGAAATAACTGAAAACACGTTTTATATTCTAGTTTCTTCAAAATAGCCACCCTTTGCTCTGATTACTGCTTTGCACACTCTTGGCATTCTCTCGATGAGCTTCAAGAGGTAGTCACCTGAAATGGTTTTCCAACAGTCTTGAAGGAGTTCCCAGAGGTGTTTAGCACTTGTTGGCCCCTTTGCCTTCACTCTGCGGTGCAGCTCACCCCAAACCATCTCGATTGGGTTCAGGTCCGGTGACTGTGGAGGCCAGGTCATCCGCCGCAGCACTCCATCACTCTCCTTCTTGGTCAAATAGCCCTTACACAGCCTGGAGGTGTGTTTGGGGTCATTGTCCTGTTGAAAAATAAATGATCGTCCAACTAAACGCAAACCGGATGGGATGGCATGTCGCTGCAGGATGCTGTGGTAGCCATGCTGGTTCAGTGTGCCTTCAATTTTGAATAAATCCCCAACAGTGTCACCAGCAAAACACCCCCACACCATCACACCTCCTCCTCCATGCTTCACAGTGGAAACCAGGCATGTGGAATCCATCCGTTCACCTTTTCTGCGTCTCACAAAGACACGGCGGTTGCTACCAAAGATCTCAAATTTGGACTCATCAGACCAAAGCACAGATTTCCACTGGTCTAATGTCCATTCCTTGTGTTTCTTGGCCCAAACAAATCTCTTCTGCTTGTTGCCTCTCCTTAGCAGTGGTTTCCTAGCAGCTATTTGACCATGAAGGCCTGATTCGCGCAGTCTCCTCTTAACAGTTGTTCTAGAGATGGGTCTGCTGCTAGAACTCTGTGTGGCATTCATCTGGTCTCTGATCTGAGCTGCTGTTAACTTGCGATTTCTGAGGCTGGTGACTCGGATGAACTTATCCTCAGAAGCAGAGGTGACTCTTGGTCTTCCTTTCCTGGGTCGGTCCTCATGTGTGCCAGTTTCGTTGTAGCGCTTGATGGTTTTTGCGACTCCACTTGGGGACACATTTAAAGTTTTTGAAATTTTCCAGACTGACTGACCTTCATTTCTTAAAGTAATGATAGCCACTCGTTTTTCTTTAGTTAGCTGATTGGTTCTTGCCATAATATGAATTTTAACAGTTGTCCAATAGGGCTGTCGGCTGTGTATTAACCTGACTTCTGCACAACACAACTGATGGTCCCAACCCCATTGATAAAGCAAGAAATTCCACTAATTAACCCTGATAAGGCACACCTGTGAAGTGAAAACCATTTCAGGTGACTACCTCTTGAAGCTCATCGAGAGAATGCCAAGAGTGTGCAAAGCAGTAATCAGAGCAAAGGGTGGCTATTTTGAAGAAACTAGAATATAAAACATGTTTTCAGTTATTTCACCTTTTTTTGTTAAGTACATAACTCCACATGTGTTCATTCATAGTTTTGATGTCTTCAGTGAGAATCTACAATGTAAATAGTCATGAAAATAAAGAAAACGCATTGAATGAGAAGGTGTGTCCAAACTTTTGGCCTGTACTGTATGTACAACATTCATGTTTCAGAATAGGCTGTACAGTTTTGTACTGGATGTGCAAAAATATTAATCAGGGGATGTGCAGAAGTTCACAGTAGAGCAAATATGTGCAATGTGCAAAGATGATAGTCCAAGATGTGCATTACTGTGATACATATAGGCTGTGTCTATCCAGGGTCCAGGGCTTTGTTGATGAGGCCATTGCAGTCAGGAAGAAACTGTTTTTGTGCTGTGACATTTAGGTCCCAGTGGACCGCAGCCTCCTGTCTGAGAGGAGTCCAACAAAGAGTTGATGTCAAGGATTGGATGGGTAGGCCGCTATCTTTCCTGCCCCCCTTAGGGTCCTGGAGGTGTGCAGGTCCTATAGGCAAAACAGATTCCAGCCAATCACCTTTACTACAGAATGACTGATACACTGCAGTCTGTCCTTGTCCTTGGCAGTAGCAGCAGCATACCTGGTGGTGATGGAGGAGGTGAGGATGGATTCAGTGATGGCTGTGTAGAAATGCACCATCATTGTCTTTAGTAGGTTTAACTTCAGCTGCAGCAGGAAGTACATCCTCTGCTGTGCCTTTCTGATGAGGGAGCTGATGTTCAGCTCTCACTTGCAGAAAAATTGGTCCCCGCTTTTTTACCTCTAGGCTGGATGACTGTAACTCTCTATTATCAGCTAGCTCTAATAAGTCCCTAAAAACTCACCAGCTAATCCAGACCGTGGCGGCACGTGTACTGACAGGAACTAAGAAGTGAGATCACATTTCTTCTGTTTTAGCTTCTCTGCACTGGCTCCCTGTAAAATCCAGAATTGAATTTAAAATCTTACTCCTAACTTACAAAGCTCTAAATGATCAGGCTCCATCATATCTCAGAGAGCTCATAGTGCCCTATTATCCCACCAGAACACTGCGCTCTGAGAATGCAGGGTTACTCGTGGTCCCTAAAGTCTCCAAAAGTAGAACAGGAGCCAGAGCCTTCAGCTATCAGGCTCCTCTTCTGTGGAATCATCTTCTTGTTTCGGTCTGGGAGACAGACACTGTCTCCACATTTAAGACTAAAGACTTTCCTTTTTGATAAAGCTTATAGTTAGGGCTGGCTCAGGCTTGTCTTGGACCAGCCCCTAGTTAGGCTGACATAGGCCTTGTCTGCCAGGGGGCCTCCTATAATACACTGAGTCCCTTCTCTCCTTCTCTCTCTCTCTCTCTCTCTCTCTCCTTTGCTAACATTCATGTCCTGTTACTGCATCTCGCCACCTCGGCTCAACTGCATGTCACTAACTCGGCTTGTTCTCTGGAGCCTTTGTGCTCCACTGTCTCGCAGGTTAACTCGTATCGCAGCTGTGCCTGAATGATGTGTCATGGTTGTGCTGCTGCTGTGGTCCTGCCTGATGCCTCCCACTGCTGCTGTTACTATTAGTCATACTTGTACTGTTATTATACACATATGATTATTGTCACATACATATAATATTATATATTAATATATGCATACAACATATCGTACCACAATTACCGTAATTATTACTATATTATTGTTACTTAAATTAATGTCGATGTAAGCTATTATCATTGCTGTCTGTCCTGCATCTCTCTCTGACTCTGTCTCAACTTTCCTCTCTGTCTCTGTCTCTCTTTATGTCTCATTGTGTCATATGGATTACTGTTAATTCATTATGTTGATCTGTTCTGTACGACATCTATTGCACGTCTGTCCGCCCTGGAAAAGGAGTTTTTCCTTTTCTGCTGTGAGGGGCCAAAGGACAGAGGGATGTTGTATGCTGTAAAGCCCTTTGAGGCAAATTGTGATTTGTGATACTGGGCTTTATAAATAAAATTGATTGATTGAAACTGATTGACTTGAGGTCCTGGGTGATGAAGGAGCCTAGGAATGACTCTACAGTGTCAACTGGGGAGACACACCGGATGATGGGGGCAGGTTGGGCTGCATTCTTCCAGAAATCCACAAACATCTCAACTGTCTTAAGAGGGTTGAGCTCCAAGTAATTTTCGCTGCCACAGGCCACCAGATGAACAATCTCAAACCCATAGGCAGACTTATCACAGCCAGAGATGAGCTCAGTGGGGGTGGTGTTGTCCATGAACTTAAAGAGCTTGACTGACTGGTGACTGGAGGTGAAGTTGTTGGTATACAGGGAGAAGAGCAGAGGGGAATGGACACAGCCTTGCGGGGGACCGGTGCTAATGGTCCGGGAGTCAGAGATGTGTTTCCCCAGCTTCACATGCTGTTTCCTGTCGGACAGGAAGTCTGTGATCCAGCTGCAGGTGGAGTCGGAATTTTATATTTTACATCTGTAAATTGTTTCCATTCCATTCCATTTTCAACCACCTATCCGAGGCTGAATACACAGTTGCCTTGGGTTGGAGCCAGTGACTTTGAAGACTGGACACCTTTTGCTTACTGATATCATTTGAGATGCATGTAATGTGGTCCTTGTGGAAATAAAGATCTATGATTTCAAGGTGAGTAAAAGAAACTCTTTCGGGAACAAAACACAGTGAGCATGTTCTACATTTAACTTCCCATGATTGACAAATATGTTCAAATAGAAAACACTAAAATGAAACAATGACCAAACTATACATCGCATAACGTAGTGTATTAGGTCATACAGGTAGGCTACTGTAAATAAGTTTTGTAATAATTTGAACAGGTTTTTTTTTGTCTGGTCCTTTATTTTTGTCTGCTAATATTCAATAAAAACACACAAACTGTGAACCAAATAGCTTTTATTATTTAAATCATTAGTGGTTAAGCGATGAAACATTATACAGGAATCAGTTACCAACAAAACAAAAGCAAGGAAACAGTTAACTACATTTTATGTTCCATTGACATAGGCTTCAGCACAGCTGCATGTTGTTACTGCTCTGACAGACATGGCATTGTTAATCCACTTTGTAGGGTTGAGCATTCAACCACAGAAAGAATTCTCTACCACATTTGTATCAAAACGCTAGAATATTTTGTCTTTGCTTACATGTAAGGGTGTCGATGACATTTGTTGCACTGTGAAATCTGTGCAAACATCAAAATGATTTGGCCTGAGAAACTGTTCTAAATGCAGAAGAAGTGTAGGCAGCAGAAGGCAAGAGGCTCTCTGGTAAATGAAATCAAAATGCATTATGATCTGCATTGGCAGTGATTCACATTATATACAAAAAACAACACAAAAAAAGCTGTTATGTGTCGGAGATAGAAACTAAACGCTGACAGATAATGTGGCAATGTGGTGAACTTTGGCGACAGTTATATAAAACTCTGTTTCCTCTTACTTTGGATACAAATGCATCTTGTGTCTGTCTCTGTGTTAGCCCTTTGATACACTGCTGACCTGTCCAGGGTGAACGCCCCTTCAGACCAAAGCATGCTGGGATAAGTTCTAACCCTCACTATCCTGACCAGGATTAGAGCATAGGTAGATGGAAATTTATCTTAAATATACTAGAAAATTAATTAATTAAATCTTTAATTAATTCTTTAATGTCACTCATAAAATACCACCAGTAGTAGTAAACATATCGCGCATATTTCTAAATTTTATCTTAAAAAGTAAATGTGGACAGTTAAGGAAACCTGTGTGTAAATATCTGAATGAAATGGTCATGTGTCAACAGAACATTTGGATATCTGGTAAAATGCACCTTTACTCTGGAGCAGAGGAAATTATAGTGAGAAGACTGGACACTAGGGGTCAGTATCAGACCACAGCAGTGACACACACACACTCCTGTTTTCAAACTTAGTCCTGTGAATAGACAGGTCCTGCTAGTACACAGTGTTAATAAGAGTCTAAACTGGTTTTACCAGAGGTTTGGGAGCCTTCCTGAAGGTATTGGTCCTTATCTCAGTTTATTTATGAAACACATCTCAGAATAGCACATAACACTTTCAAACAAAAAAATTTTCATGAGAAACTACAGTGAATACCATCGGTGAGTGAAATGTCATGGACCTATGGAGGAGCTATCTTGGCCTGATGTTGTGCAGATCTTCATTTTCATGGGTACTGGTTATTCTTTGGCAGTGAAATGTTGTATAAGAGAATTGCATTCAACAAGGAGTGCTAAAACTACAACTATAAGGCTACAGTCTGTCGGTAATGAAAAGGAGATGACATCAGCCAAGTGTAAATTGTGATCGCATACAAAAGTATACACACGTACATAACTGTGAGTTCATCAAAACCTAAAAATGACAACAGAATCACTACATAATAAGTAAATTAAGCAGAGTAAGATAACATCAGTATTTAAACAGAGGGTGGAAGGAATACTTTTGCGTGTGTGGTATGTAATACACAAGGAATTTAAGCTTTTTTAACATGATTATGTACTCTGTGTGTTTATGAATAATTTGGCCATCTGTTACTCAACAGTCCATGAGATCATTTTCTTCATGTTCAACAAATACTGCTGAAATTCAGTGGGCATGAAATGATTCATTTCCATATGCTCGTCCCACTAGCTGTGAGTGGTTGGGGGTTTGATTTTAAAAATGAAACAGGAAAGGAACTGCTGAAAAATACACTTTCTTACAATGAGAGCGATGTTGTCCCCTTCGTTTCTTGATCATGTCAGTTCTGCAATTGCCCTGCCTTCCTTTTCCAGCCAACAGCAAAGTTATTTTCAATTTTCCTTTTCCCATTTTCATCTTCTTCTTTCAAATTTCATTATCATCTACACCATCCAAACACAAATGGACTCTAAACAACCCTTGAAGTGCTTTTGC
This sequence comes from Cephalopholis sonnerati, assembly GCA_019142605.1. Taxonomy (NCBI): domain Eukaryota; kingdom Metazoa; phylum Chordata; class Actinopteri; order Perciformes; family Serranidae; genus Cephalopholis; species Cephalopholis sonnerati. Next base: position 4,199,113 of record JAGQAX010000020.1, read on the forward strand.
AAACATGGGAAGATTTTCCTTAAGCTCTTTAAACTAACCTCTTTTTTCTTTTTTAACACACTATGTGTTGTCAAAGTGAAACCTAAATTGTTAAACGATAATTTGGATATTTTTTTTACAACTTGAGTCCTTTTTTTTGTAGTTTTGGCCACCATTCATGTTGGTAATAATAATATTGTCTTGACAAAGTTAACTGCTGAAATCTTGGAATGCCATAACCCAGGGGCTCTCAACCTTTTTTGTGTCAAGAACCCCTAAAATGAAACACACTAGGTCACAGGCTCCTATTTGATAAGATTTAATTGCAGAGGCCTCCATCTGAAAAGATTTTGTTTGTTAAATATGATTACATGAGTACATGAGTGCAGAATTCTATAGTTGTCAAACACAGTTGAGGAGCTAACCAGGGAAACCTATGATCAGAATCATCCCATGATACGGCATATGTATTCTTACACATTTGGCAGACACAAAGCAACATTAGCATTCATTGGGAGTGGTGTTTATGTACACCTGGAAAATGTAAGACCAACATTCACTCTGTTTTAGATCTGGTTTTTGTCTCAACCAACTCCTCAGAAAAATACCTGGATCTTTAGCTGCTAAATTCCATATTTTCTCCAAGCCTCTACCTGTGTCTTGCTGTTTGCTGCTGAGTAGGTAGCATACAGTGGGTTTACAGAGCATTTGATGAGAGAAACAAAGTTTGTGAGAGTGGTGAGAGTGAACTAAAACAGCAAAGTTGTGGGCCAAAACAGTGAGCTGCAAAAACTCTGCATAGATCCATGGGAACAGCAGAGACAGCTGATAAATCTTGGTGGGTTTATCACAACAAGATACAGCTTTCACAGTATGCTAGTGCAGCTTTATATAATGGTCTTGACATTGTTTTTTTACACAGGGACGCTCTTCACTACAGGGCCTAATGATTAGACAATAAAGCATGCCCTCATCATGTCAGATCAGTTAACACACATCTGTGTTGTTCTGGGGCTGTTGTTCTGCCCAGTTGCTAATCCAGCCATGGGCGACCTTGCTGAAAAGAAGTCTAATGAGTCAAGAGACAGGAACAGTCAAAAATTCAGACAGGATGGAAACAAACCCATTGATGTATCAAATCTATTTTGAGGGGAAAATAAATGTGAGCATTACCAACCTCCTGGTTAATCTAATTTATTAAACTTAATTGTGCTTGTGCAAAGTTTTCATGTTTAATGAAGGAATATTACTGACAGTTTGGGTGTGCCCTTTCAATTTTGCCTCCAAATAAAGTGACTGAAATAATCTGGACAAAATGTTATCTTGTCTGATCATCTGACTGACCCATCAAACTTTTAGCAATGTCGCAATGTTCCTAGATCTCAGCAATTATTTGTGGGTACAGTGTTACCAAAACTGATGGGAATAATGGCCAAAATTATATGAAAAAAGACCCAAGTTGTAATCAACCATAACTCTTAAGCAATCTTCTGAATCCCCACAATTAATTCTGTTTTTACAAAAGAACCTCAGGGATTTTGTTAGGATCTTGGCAAATTCTTTATTCTTTATCTAGTCGCTGTCTCTATCTCTGTCTTCATTTTCATGCAGAGCATCTTGGCTGTCCTCTTCATCCTCCTCAGCCTCTTCCTCATCCCCTCCTCCATTCATCATCTCCATCTCGACCTCCACTGCGCCCTCCTCGACCTCTCCATCTACCCCACTGAAGGCTTCAGCTTCCTGGGACACCTCCACCATCTCGGTGCCTTGGACCACCTCAACAGCGCCCTCGCGTATTTTCTTGACGTGGAAGGTGAAGGGGGGCACCTTGTACACAGCAGTCTTGGACCGCGCGTAAACCACATGGTCTGGCGTGAAGGCCTTCTTCACCTTGTCACGGGATGTCTGCATCTTCTGCCTGCGCTCAGCAGTAACAGTCATCTTGTTTCCAAGCTTTCCCATCTTCTTCTCAATGTTGTGACGTGTCTTCTCCAGGTTCTCCTTGGTCTTCTGCTTGGTCTTCTCTATGTTATCCCTGGTTTTCTGCCTGGTCTTCTCCAGGTTCTCTTTTGTCTTTTGCCTTGTTTTCTCCAGGTTCTCCTTGGTTTTTTGTTTGGTCTTTTCCAGGTTCTCTTTGGTCTTTGCTCTGGTCTTATCCATCTTCTCCTTTGAGAAGACCGTCTTCAGGTTTTGTACACGTTGCAGGCTGCTGCGCTTGATGCGCTCAGCACGGGTTTCCTCAATGGTCTCCTCAATCTCCACCCCCTCCTCATCTGACGAGAGGTCAACATGGGGTTTGTCTTCCTTCTCTCCTTCTCCTCCCTCCTCCCCTTCCACAGATTCCTTGAGTTCCAGCAGGCTACCCCCTCTGCTTCCTGTCACAGACTCAGAAACCTTCATGGATTTGGAGACACTCAGTTTTGATGGCATCTTCACTTCATCCTGTGGAGAAGAGAACATAAAGAATGTTAATGCAGTCAGTGTTAATGTGATTTAGAGAAACCAGTGAGCAGAGAACCTTGCTGAAATTTAAGTTTTAGACATGAAATGATGGTCCAGGATGTGCAATAAAAATGTAGGCAGTCTATTTTATAAGCCACAAAGAGGTTAAAAAGGTGAAAGTAACTTGAAAATCATCTAGAAAATCTATTTTGATCTGCAGCTCCCTCCCAACTCGTCAAATACCAACACTTGGCCAGTGGCACATCATCGTGCATCATGAATGGACGCTACAAGGCACCTTTTTGTGGTGGTACAAGATACAACACGCAGCATATTTTGACACTTAAGGCAACTACCATAATATAAAGACTGAGAAAGGGCAGGAGGAACGGTGGATGGGTTCAACAAACTCTGGACTTTCCCCCAGGAGCCTGGTGTTCATGTCAATTGCGAAACCAACAGTCAGTGGAGTTATTTTAAGAATGTAGTGTGTTAGTATGCTTAGTATACTATGCCAGTGATGAGTGATGTTATATTATGTCAGTAACTAGTGTAATTATATTAAGTGAATTATGTTTTTGCTAGACATAACCATGTGCTTTTGTTACCCAAACCCTAGGGAAGTAAACCTAAAAAAAAGGTTTTTTTAGTTTATTTTGAAAAAGATTGTATGCATTTCATGAGCAGATGCTGTACATTTCCTGTGAAAACTGAAGTTTGTTTTGAAAACAATCAATGCATTTACCAAGCGTGAATTGGCACGCCCTCCTACAACATCCAAAACTGATGCAGGACGGTACCTAGCACGGCATATTTTGATGTGTGGGGCCACTGACCAAATATTGGTATGGGACAAGTTGGATGTGAGAATCTGCTACACAAACTATAATTAATGCACATATATAAAGTTGTTGAGCTTGGTAAGTTACAGTTGTTCTCATACACGGTTCATATGTATACCTTAGTAAAGTAATCACCAGAATTTACATATAATTCATGTAATTGCAAAGGCTGTGATGGCATTATGAATGTTCCGACTGGAGTAAAAAAGGAAGTAGTAGAGCAAAAGTCTATGTAAGGGGGTAAGTTGGGGTGTTGGATGGGTCAAACCGACACACGACTTTCCCACTCCAGTCATTTTGTTCCAAGTGTCACCAAGTAAACTATGAGTTATTTTAAAGTACGTTGTCATGTAACATTAAGTAAGTTATGTGATGACGCCCAACCATGTTTCTTTTCCTTAACCTAAACTGCGCAACTTAACTAAACCTAAGCTATGTAACTTTGCTAAATCTAAGCTACATAACATTACGTTAAGTGCGTAACATGGCATAGCCCAAACATGATTCTTTTCCTAAACCTAATCTATGTAACTTTACTTTCCTAACCTATGCAACTTAACTTTTCTAACCTACATAACTTCACTTTCCTAAACCTAGCCTTCATAACTTTAATTTCCTAACCTACGTAACATAAATATCTTAAGCTATGTAACTTTACTTTCCTAACCTAAATAACTTTACTTTGCTAAACCTAACCTACGTAACTGTCTTTCCTAACCTACCTAACTTTAATTTCTTAACCTACGTATCTTAAATTTCTTAAGCTATGTAACTTTACTTTCCTAAACCTAACCTTCACAGCCTTCACAACCTTGGCATTAAGTATGTAATGTGATGAAGCCCAACCATGATGCTTTTCCTAAACTTACCTAACCAGTGGGGGTGCTAATTTGTTAGGAAAATATGTTGATATGTCCATTATTTGATTCTTACATTGAAGGTTTTTACATATATACATATACACACACACACACACACACACACACACACACACATATATATATATATATATATATATATATATATGTATATATATCTTCTCATTCAATGCGTTTTCTTTATTTTCATGACTATTTACATTGTAGATTCTCACTGACGGCATCAAAACTATGAATGAACACATGTGGAGTTATGTACTTTACAAAAAAAGGTGAAATAACTGAAAACATGTTTTATATTCTAGTTTCTTCAAAATAGCCGCCCTTTGCTCTGATTACTGCTTTGCACACTCTTGGCATTCTCTCCATGAGCTTCAAGAGGTAGTCACCTGAAATGGTTTTCACTTCACAGGTGTGCCTTATCAGGGTTAATTAGTGGAATTTCTTGCTTTATCAATGGGGTTGGGACCATCAGTTGTGTTGTGCAGAAGTCAGGTTAATACACAGCCGACAGCCCTATTGGACAACTGTTAAAATTCATATTATGGCAAGAACCAATCAGCTAACTAAAGAAAAACCAGTGGCCATCATTACTTTAAGAAATGAAGGTCAGTCAGTCCGGAAAATTGCAAAAACTTTAAATGTGTCCCCAAGTGGAGTCGCAAAAAACCATCAAGCGCTACAACGAAACTGGCACACATAAGGGCCGACCCAGGAAAGGAAGACCAAGAGTCACCTCTGCTTCTGAGGATAAGTTCATCTGAGTCACCAGCCTCAGAAATCGCAAGTTAACAGCAGCTCAGATCAGAGAGAGAGGAGACTGCGCGAATCAGGCCTTCATGGTCAAATAGCTGCTAGGAAACCACTGCTAAGGAGAGGCAACAAGCAGAAGAGATTTGTTTGGGCCAAGAAACACAAGGAATGGACATTAGACCAGTGGAAATCTGTGCTTTGGTCTGATGAGTCCAAATTTGAGATCTTTGGTAGCAACCACCGTGTCTTTGTGAGACGCAGAAAAGGTGAACGGATGGATTCCACATGCCTGGTTCCCACTGTGAAGCATGGAGGAGGAGGTGTGATGGTGTGGGGGTGTTTTGCTGGTGACACTGTTGGGGATTTATTCAAAATTGAAGGCACACTGAACCAGCATGGCTACCACAGCATCCTGCAGCGACATGCCATCCCATCCGGTTTGTGTTTAGTTGGACGATCATTTATTTTTCAACAGGACAATGACCCCAAACACACCTCCAGGCTGTGTAAGGGCTATTTGACCAAGAAGGAGAGTGATGGATTGCAGCGGCAGATGACCTGGCCTCCACAGTCACCGGACCTGAACCCAATCGAGATGGTTTGGCGTGAGCTGCACCGCAGAGTGAAGGCAAAGGGGCCAACAAGTGCTAAACACCTCTGGGAACTCCTTCAAGACTGTTGGAAAACCATTTCAGGTGACTACCTCTTGAAGCTCATGGAGAGAATGCCAAGAGTGTGCAAAGCAGTAATCAGAGCAAAGGGTGGCTATATACTAGAATATAAAACGTGTTTTCAGTTATTTCACCTTTTTTTGTTAAGTACATAACTCCACATGTGTTCATTCATAGTTTTGATGCCTTCAGTGAGAATCTACAATGTAAATAGTCATGAACATAAAGAAAATGCATTGAATGAGAAGGTGTGTCCAAACTTTTGGCCTGTACTGTATACTCTCTCTTTCTCTCTGTGCACAGGTACACACAGGCCAACTGTGGTGAAAAACATGACTCACTAGTCAGGGTTTGCGACACAATAGAGGCATTAGAGGCTAGCCTAAACAGAGATGTGGGCTGAGACTAAGACCAAGTGGAATCTGTAACAAGACTCCAGGGTTCACTCATTTATGTCATACCAGAGGGAGACATGACAGAGAAAAATGTTAGAGACAAAGGAATGGAAACATGGCAATGGAAATAGGTTAGAGGGGTTTTCTGGGAGCTGTGAGCGAAGTGTTGAAGAGTTACGCAACAGAATCACAGTTTGAGTGCAAAGCTGCACACACTTCTACTCACATTAATGAGATATGCATGGTACACACACACACACAGACACACACTGGCTGGATGCAGCAGAGAGCTGAGAGCTCAATGATGTCCCCGTTTGGAGCAAGGAGACTTGAAGTTTTGTGGTCTAATCATTTTGCTCTCTGCAGGCTGACACATGCTCTGATTCTCCCAAATCTTGTATTCATCCAGAAACAGTTTTACAGAGCCACAAGCAGCTACAGCAGGAGAGAGGTGGTATGACAGTTAGTCTAGTTTATTTTTCCTGTAGTTTGTGGTAGAGGCCCAGTAACCCAAACACTCAAAGTATGTTGAGCGTGTGTGTTCACACACATCTGCCCAGGGCTATGCACATTGTTTACTACAGGTGTGGAAACCAAAAGCTCACATGAAAGTCTCCAGTGTCAGTCATTTCCTGAGTCCTGTCCCAATCATGAGAGGTAAGTCCCAAGTCCAGACAGGTACTGTTAGTCGAAAGTCAGGTCTCAAGTCAATACCAAAACATAAGTCCTGAACGTCCAAGTCCAAGTCCTGAACTTTGTTTCAAGTCCTACTTAAGTCAATAAGCGCCCTTTGCCAAATGTGATGCAATTTTAAATTTGTAAACACAGAGTATAGTTAGTTAGTATACTGTATTAATTTTTTTGCAAATAATAACTATTAAAGAAATGGAATGTGAATGAATTCATTTCTGAAAATCATTAACATAAAAAAAAAGCAACAAAAAGCTGTTTAAAGCAACAGCTACTCCAACTTCAGTTTCGACTGTCAATGACTCGATGACATGAACATGATATCAGACTAAAAGGATAGCCTGAAACAAAATAACAATTCAGTCGATTATCAGGCTAGTGATGAACATAGTATATTTAGTAAAATAAAGCCTGGTGAGATGGATCATGAAACCCATTGTGGTGTGAAGTGAAGTTTATTTGACTTTTTAAAACACACTGATTTGCACCTCCTTGATCTTTCCTATTGGGCCACCATCAAAAATGACTACTTGTATTCAAAATTTAAAAGTTCTTTCTACAACATTCAGAGTATTAATAGCAGCAAACTATTTGCTATGTAAAGATATAATGGAGTAATGGCATCCTGACGCTACATCTGTGTGTGTTGTGAGTCAAGATTCTCTGTTCTTTGTTGTGGTAGACGGTCCAGCCGTGCGTACGTGTGAGTACCTGTATGTGTATTCAACTGACTAGCTAATTGCCGCCACTCTGCACTGTGCTGATTTGGCAGTTATCGCTGATAATGTCATCCTAACCTATGGCGTCATCGCAGAAGAAAAGTGTCTCCCTTCCCGAGGTTTACACTGTTAGCATGCATAAACAATGGCAACTGTTGCCGTAGTTCACACATCATTAGCTCCTGGCTGCCCGGCCAGCCACCTCTATGTTGAACACCATGTGCAGACAACCTGAATCAGACTCTGAATCATAGATATACTCTGAATGTTGTACACAGCTCCTTTAATTCTCAGAATGGAGTGAAATTAAGTAAACAGGTTCCTGTTCCCCAAAAGATGGACCAATTCCATTTCACACACTTCATTAGCCTACCAGTAGCACAACCCACAGGATCCCAATTTCTTAAGTCCCTTGGGGGCTGGGCTTTGAACCAATTTGATACAGTGGCCAAATGTGGAATTACAGCTTTATGTGTTGCATCGTTCCATTGGACCCAAAAAGAATTTTTCCTATATACTTACATTATAAAAGAAACACCTTTAAATCAGTGGATACACTAATTGGAGCATCACGACCCCCACAAAATGAATGGATTTTGTATCAGGATTTGATCCATGTGGTCTGATTACATTTTCTAAGTCTAGAGGAGCCGCACAATTAAATTATTTTCATCCCTATTCAAGTTAGCAGAGCACAAAACCACAAGTTAGCCATTCGGCTGCCATAAGTCTCTAGTGCATTTGCTCTGTGGACCCCAGAATGCGCAAGCTGCCAGTAATTTAATACCATGGAAATCTAATTTTTGGCTTCATGTGCCAGTATGCCAGTACTATATCCAGCTCTCTTTCTATATCGATGCAATTTCCACACAATAGTGTCATGCAATTTGCTCTTGGGAAGCACCATTTCGATTTTAATGACCCCATGACCTTACTTCTAGCACCCCTACCAGACAAAGTAGCCCTGCGACATGCAAGGCTCTAAGAATAGCAGTTCCATCATTCTGGCTGCAATGTCTTGTCTTGTTACATAAAAATCTTGCTCAGCACAGTTTTACACTTCCTGTACAGAGCACAAAACACAAGTAAGTGTGACCGCCTGACCCCAACCTGCCCTGTCAAGGTACTCCTACACAGCACCACTTAATGCTCCTCTCTTTCCATCATCTCCCTCCTTTCCCCTGGCCCTTCCATCGCCCATCAACCTTTTCCTTGCCTTTCTCTGTTTGCATTGCAGATGAGGGAGCCTTTCTTTCCCTTTCTCTCACATGCCTCATTCACCTCGTAAATACAATGCTCCAGCTTGTTAATGAAGGGGTGGAAGAAGAGGTGAGGGGAGGGGGTCTTCCTCTTTCCATCACAGCAAATCCTCATCCAGTTGGGCTCCTGAATGTCTGCATAAGGGCCAATACTCGTTGTACATATTGTCTTTTTCTCTCCCTCTACACCGCCTCTATGGTCAAAACAGGAACACAGCAGAGCCAGAACAAAAGACCACAGGGAAGGGGGGGGGCTAAGGTGTGGAAAAGGAAGATGTTTTTCTGCTGTCGTATGAGTCGAGTAATAGCACAAGTGGGATGATGCTTTAGAGTCTCGGAAAACCATCTGCTCAGCAGGAAGATGATAGCATCAAAGTGTTGGCTGGAAGGTGGAGGTATGAGAGCTGAGGGGGACCAAGGGGGGGGGCCTCTTGTCTATTGTGTTCTGTTGCAATGTGATGGTGGTTTTATGAAGGTATTGTACTGCAGTATCTTGGGTAAACTTGACCTTGGATGAGGAATCTTGGTTTTCCTGAACAGCTGTGTTGACAGGCGGGGTGCTGGAAAATACCTGCCTCCCTAAAATTCATTACATCTTGTTTCGATCTCAGGGACAATACAGTGGGTGTTGTAAATCGCTTTAGCAGTGTGTGGTCCAAGTCTCTGACATGGCCTCACAGTTTGTCACAAGAGCTCCTATTGAAGGTGGATGTTAGGGTTGAATGTTTGCGTGCAACTTTCTCTCATGGGAATAGATCCCTTCTCTCCAAGGAGAATGGAGTTTCCTGTCATAGCTCAAAGGAACAGTTCAACAATATAAAATTCCTAAATGAAATCAGGAAAACTGCAAATGTAATGAACATCAAATACATATCAGCCCATTAGAGTATGAGATATGTGACCTGCAAAGTTGACATTTTGACCTGGGAGTAGCACTGGGAAAAGCGCTTGTCCAAAATGAAAGAGGGGATTTTTTTTATATTGTATAGGTTAATATAATGGAAAACTACTCTTTAAATGTTGATATAGCTTGTGTACAAATAGATATTTTGACCTCAGGGTGGTAAAGGGGAAAAGTTCAGGGGATCACCAGAAACATTAGCTTTGGTGACAGTGAGTATCCAAAGACAGTAAACTGTTCAACCAACTGAATGACCATTGCCATCATTTGACCCTACTATTGGCAGGGCACAGTAGGTAGCCATGCCGTGAGAAATAACTGCCAAGGTCAGTTGCCTCCTGTCAAGGCCTAGCCATGGAGTCAACAGCGGGGAGGACAAAATCTTATTGAAAAACCCATTTCCCATTTTTCATAAGTCCATCTAAACAGTATACAGTATACTGTATGAATATCCAATAAATGAAAGCTCATACTATGTACACATGCAGGGCAACATAAATGATTAACACTTAACTGAAACATCACGCGTGCCAACTGATCAATATGACATAATAAAGACATTAACCTTGGTTGAATACACCCATGAGCACTATTGTTAAAGACTAAAGATTTCGTTTGTGATTTGCTCAGGTACAAGTGTGCAAAGCCACTAAAATTCTTGTGAGCATTGTTGGTTGCAAGGTGAATGTGTGCCTAATTAACTGCAGATAATTTAGCTATGATAGCTAACATTAGTGATGATTAGCACTCACAAATTGGCCTGTTTTCACCGAAAATGGGTAAACCACATAAGGGCCTAGGTTTTGTTTCAACATTGGAGGAGAGACATATGAAACAGGTTAGGGTTTTTTGGCTGCGCCAACAGAAAAATTTGAGCATCAACAATAAATTTCCAACAATAAATTTCCCCGAAATGGTGTGCTATTGTTGTGCAAATTTTCAGTTAACCAGATTACCAAAATTAACTGACATGCAGTGAACCTGGAACTTTTTCAGAGTCTGGGGCCATGAGACAATTGCTGCTCTGCTCAGCAGGTAATCCAGCCTTGTCTCATGTGGGTCTTATTGAATTGTTTCTTATGGAGGCATGTTAGAATGAAGGACACATTGGACCATAGAAAATAAAACCAGAAATAAACAGGACCTGGTGCAGCTATTCCAGAGTCATTTTAGGCTTCATGGAATTTTTACTATACAATACGTAACCCGGCATATATCTGAATCCCATAAGATATTTAATTAAGGTGTAGCTGAACTGTTCCCTTATCTGTGAGGAGCCTGGACACATCGAGTGTGCTCGGGAAAGCCCAGTCTGTCAGTTCAGAGTGTAGGAGGTCACAGGCTAATGTGCTTGCATAAGAAGGACTCAACAGAAGCCAGGGTACAGGAGGGAATTCTGTACTGCGTGCATGTGTGTGTGTGTGTGTGTGTGTGTGTGTGTCTGTGTGTGTCTGTGTGTGTGTGTGTACATGGAAAGAGTGTATGGGGAAGTTCAGGCATTCACCTTGGTGTGTTGACTTCCTGACCCTCCTAATTTAATGGGACATTGTTCTCCATCAGGCTGCTGCACAAAAGACAGGAAGGTACACTCTAAGCCATGGAAAATAGGCGAATGGGGTATGTAATGGTTATGTGAGATAGAGTTTGTTTTCGTGTGTGTGTGACAGTGAGACTACATTTTGCCTTTAGCTCTTGCAAAATATGCACAGGGAGATCATTTCCATATCTGGTTTGCACTTAAATTACAAAATGACAGTCAGGAGGGAAGTTAGTTGCAAAACACATTAAACCGCAGTGTGTGTGTGTGTGTGTGTGTGTGTGTGTGTGTGTGTGTGTGTGTGTGTAAGAGAGAGAGAGAGAGACAGAGAGAGAGAGAGACAGACAGACAGAGAGAGAGAGAGAGTCAGTGTGTCCTGGAGCGATGGGAGTAGTCGTCTCATGACTTGTTTCAGCACAATATGGGGCTGTGCTCTCTGCTCTTTATCTCCTGTTATGCCTTCATTTTGATTTGTGTGTGTGTGTGTGGTGTGTGTGTGTGTGTGTGTGTGTGTGTGTGTGTGTGTGTGTGTGTGTTTGGGTGTGTGGGTGTGGGTGTGTGTGGGTGGGGGGGTGGGGGGAGCTGTGTGTTGTGGGTGTGGGTGTGTGTGGGTGGGGGGGTGGGGGGAGCTGTGTGTTGTGCATGTTTGTGTGTATGTGTGTTCGTGTGTGGGTTCACAGAATACTGAATTTCTGTAACCAATGCTGTGTTCTACACTCCCACCACTAATAACACACACACACACACACACATACACACACACAAGCCACAATATTGCATTGACATTAATTTTCTTTCTTTCTTTCTTTCTTTCTTTCTTTCTTTCTTTCTTTCTTTCTCAGTGTGTCGGTGGTGGACAGATTGCAGGATGTAGTGACTCATGGCTGGTGGAAAAGTCATTCATCTGATAGGTGTTTACTGTACTTTTACTGGCTCTCTCCTGCAACACTTTTTAGCTCCCTGGCATAACGCATTATAAGCAGCCTACACTGTTAATAATACTGATAATATACAGTGGACGTTATCATCTAGGACTCAAACTTACTGTAGCTGACAGCTGTTTGTTCAGAGGTAACTGTATGCTGTTATTTGTGACAGAGAGGAACTAACCATGTTTCAGTTGTCATGTGACTTTCATCATATAATCAGCTACTTAAATTAATAGCACATTATAGAGTACATTCAAGCTACTATCCCAGTCTTGAGTCTCTAGTTTGGATCAAATTCAGCATATGACATTTACATGGCATGAGTAAACTTATTATCAACCTCCCTGTTCACAGGATTTGGACGTAATCCAGATGTCTGATTGTCTGCATGGAGCTGTGTTTTTGACACTTTGACATCTGGCCACTCCCTAGTGCCTTTTACACTGCCTGTTCAAGGCAAGAATTTCACATCATTACGCTAAAATTACAGAAATTAGCAGATGATTCTGGCACTGTGAGTTTGCTGCATGACGAGTCCAGCCATGATCCAGTTATCAATAAGTTTGTGACCTGGTGTGACCAATCTTTCTTGGACCTAAACATATCCAAGACAAAGGATATAATCATTGATTTCAGAGCCCATCTTTCAATATATGACACCACAAGAACCAGGCTGTTGACCAAGTTGAAACCTACAAGTATCGTGGGACAGTCAAAGAATCTAAACTGACATTTGAAAAAAAATGTGAGGCAGTGTGTAAAAAAGTACATCAGCCTTTGTTTTGTCTCAGAAAACTGTCTAATTTTCATATCGATAAAACCATGATAACCCTCTTCTATTGGGCTTTTATTGAATCAGTGTTGTCCTTTTCCCTTGAGTCATGGTTTGGTAACATGTTTCTTTAACATAAATTGTCAAATGGGCTAGTGAGCTTATAGGTGAGTCATAACTCAACCTCTCAGTTTTTCACTCTTCACAGCTGCAGCGTAAGGCCAGTTCTGTTCTTCAGGCCTGTTCCCATCCCTTACAGGGTGAATTCAAGGTTCCTCGCTCCGGCCTTCATTTTGCGGCCCCAAAGTGCAGAACAAAGCAATATAGAGATACTTTTGTAAGTGCAGCTATTGCACTATTGAACAAAGCTAGCACAAGATTATGCACCTGGTGCTTAAGGTTTGAAGTGAGGGGGTGAGTGTATGTGTGTATGTAGAGGCACTTAATCATGACATTGGTAGGTGTTCTTATACTTTGTTCTTATATTTTGACACTGTTTTGATACAGAGTGATACTTGTTTTAATGTATCTCATTTTAATGTTCTTTAAATCTGTGATGCTGTGATGTCTTGTTTTGGAATGCTGGGTTTCCCATCTGCACAACAAATTTACACTTGGGTACTAATAAAGAAACCTTGAGCCTTGAACCATGATTCCACCTTGCCGTTCTGAATGAAAGGTACAATCCTGGAATAGGGAGACAGAGTTGCCTCATCTTTAAGCTGACAGTGGAGGTAGTAACAGCACTGATGTCCATATAAAAGGGACAGCCACCAGGATGGGACGGGTCATGAGTGCCATGGGTGTGACATTTCAATGACGTGTTATGTGTGCAACCCACTGAGGAATTTTCAAAAAGTAGCTGATAGCAGTTAGCAGCTAACTTAAAGAAGAAGATCAGCAGCTGAAAATGTCCATAATTTGGGAAAACAATGAGGTCCAGGAGCTCCTACCCTCCCAGCAGAGGATGACAGAGACAGACAGAGATGGTAAATTATTGTTACTGCCATGTTTTGCCATTGATATTGTTTAGAAAGCACTGCAGATGCATTAATGTCACACTAGAGGCCAACACTGTTGTGTTACATGCCACGCCTCTGTTGCTTCCACGATGCATACTGGAGCACACACTGGAGTAGCATGATGCCACCGTTGTTAAATCCTGTGTGAAAATACAAAGGAAGCATGACAAATGGACTTAGAAGAGGCTACACGTATTTCTGTGCCACTTGGGTTTCTCCTTCCCTGGTCTCTGCTGGATTTACCCCTTTGCTGTCTCTGCTCTGCATTTCAGTATTTTTTTTTTTACTTACTAACTGCTACACATGGTAAAGCTGGGCAGACACAGAATCTTGTACTTTGTTTTAACCCACTAGACATGTTTTTATTGGCCAGAAACAAAGACTTTCATGCTCACACTGGACAGATCAGTTGACTGGCACCAATATGACAATCTCTGAACACTGAAGACATGGGACCCCTAGTTAGTTCTGTTCAATGACAACTTCAATTCCATGTTTATTCACACAAGATCAATGCTTCCGTAACATTGCTGACCAAACAAGACAGGCAGCATTAGGAAAAATATAGAGCTGCTTTTGGATCACTTGCATCTTGGATCACAAGATCACTTTTATATCACAGTCAAGATTCATGAGTAGATTTAACCACACAATTTAAAATACTGCTCTAATAATATCACAGACTATAATTTTGTAACAGATCTCTTGACAGCAGCCATGTGGGAGATCGGATCACTAAACTGCTCAAACTGCAGTCAATCAAAATTTCTGACATGCCAGAAATCCGACCAATGGTCCAACCACCAGATTGTTGATATTTCAGGCCATTAATAAGGCTGCACATCAAACAACAGTCATCCGGCAAAAAATCAGCCGGATTCTAAAAATAAGTCAAGGGAGACCAATACAGGGCTAAAATCAAAATAATTCCAGACAGTGTCTGTCCGGGTTAACTGGAGTTCAAGACACCTCTGAACACACGGTAGTCTCTTATCGGAAATCTGAAATAAGGTCATAGGACTATATGTCACAGTATCAGTTTCTCAGAACCAGGATATGACCTTATCCAGGAATCTGAAACTGTGATATGGTCTTCTAATGGATAATACATAACCATGATACTCAATAAACCTAATCATAACCCAGATGTATACACAACAATAGTTTTAGAGCTTCTCTGGAGGCAAAAATACTATCACTGGTTAAGATTTTATTGATTGGTTTCTTTAATGATGACCATACAGATGAACATTGTTACATATGGAAAAGCAGTGCAACTGATGTAATATATAGCCTATATATATAGGGCATGTAGCTAATTTGTAGCCCCGCACCTGGTTAGGCTTTTGATATTTATTTATTAAATATAAGCCTTAAAGATCTTCATTTTTCTAAAAAAAAGCAAGTTTAAAGTAAGGTGACAAGGTAAGAGAGGCTAATTACATATCAAATCTAAGCAGCTAATAATATGAAGCCTACAGTTCTTACAAAGCCCATCATTGTATGTGTGTGCATCAGTTGCTGAGATCAGCTGGCTGATGCTCTGTGTTGTCAGCACAACGCAGTGTTTCTCTTTCATGATGAGTGTGCATAGTGACTTCTGTCCCACGGTCCACTCTGCTGCTGTGCAGCACAGCAAAAGCATATATGCCTGAGCCCCCAAAGTTTTTCACTCTGATAAAGCTGGTTTTACTTTTAGTTGTAGTAGACTTCATTTTAGTTTCCAAGATGAAGATAAGGTTTCCATTAAAAAAAAAAAAAAAGCACTGCATGTGTTGCTGTTTGCCAGCGTCTCATTTCATAGCACCACTATGCGGGGTCAGTCAGAATTTTACTCATAGGAAAATTAAAGGGCCAACACAAGATATTTGCAATTTTCAGTGATGCATGATAAGGAGCTGATCACTTTGCAAACCATGCTGTATTAGATTGAAAAATGAAACGTATTTATATATGTGTCAATATGTGTTTATTTGCTTTATATTACAATTTATTTATCCATATTTAACATACTGCAATATTGTATGGGTGAGTACTTACTTACAACTTATCCATACAAAATAATGCTGCTGCAGAGACATTTTGTTAGATTAGGGACCTTTCCTAAGGTTGTTGTACCAAGTGCACCTCCCTTTTTTCAAATTGCAATTGTTGACTGTTTTTGACATTAATATTCTTCAAATCTGTACATTTGTCTACAAAGTGAAATATGAGATATAGATTTACTTTGTAGTTTTAGGTATTGTTATGTTAATAAGTCACAATTCCATACATACACAGCTAGATAGGCTCAGAATCTTCATCTTTCTTTGTATAAAACATTCTGTGGTAAGTTTTTTTTTTTTTTTTTTCAAATATTGCAGAGTTGTTTTATGGAATGAAAATGTTCCATTATTGGATTCTTCTGAACCCTTGTCTTTGAAATGACTTAGAAATGCTCAACTGTCAAAATCATTTAATTTACAACAACATTGATCACTCTTAGGAACTGTTGTTCATGCTGTTAGTATAACAGTTACTTTATATTTAAATTTTAACAGTATACTTATATGGTGATTTTTATTTATTTATTTATTTTTTTAATTCTATAGTATTCAAAATGTATTGACACATTTTGACTGTTTGTATTTTACCACTTTTATGTCTTCTGGGTATGCGTGTACAGGTTTCAACCACACCTCACATGCACCTTTCTTACACTTTTATTCCCTTTTGTTTTGTATTATTGTATGTTAAACAAATAGAATAAAAATAATAATAATAAAGTAAATCCTACTTGATCGATTTTCTATTAGTTTATCTACACTTACACTGCATAAATATGCAATAATATTGCAACTGACAAACATGAATACAGACATGATGCTCATGAATAGATTAAAAATTCAAGTGTAATTTTTAATTTCGTAACAAGACGGAAATTAATGGGGAAAAAAATGGCTGCCCGGTACAGACATTTGTCCAAAAATCGAAAACTGTGAAGCATAATTTCAAAAATGGTCAGCAAGAATTTAAAGTACACACATGCAGTACATGAGGTATACATGCTTAAGGATCTAAAATTTGCAGTGGTGTAATGTAACAAAGTAATAATACTTTGTACTTAAGTACTGCAACAAAGTACACAGAACACAATGCACAGTAATGGCTGTTTCTATTGGATATGCAAACATACAGTACACTGAATTTACGCACAATACTTAAGTACTGTGACTAAGTAATAATGCTTTGTTACAGTACTCAAGTATGTTTTGGGAGTGTCTGCACTTTACTTTTGTTTTTAGATTTCTGTCAACTTTCACTTTTACTCCAATACCTTTCCCCTAAGCATCTTAGTTACTTCCTACAAAATGGGGAAGGAAGGAGGGAGGAAGGACGAGATGAGTGAACAAAAGAAGGAATGGAAAGGAAGGAAAAAGTGGAATTTGTTCTTTAAATCCTTTAAGTTGTGAAGATGGCCTTGATTTCTTTAAGTGTAACATACACTCCATTTTTAAGGTGGTGTACATGTTAATAGTAAATTAACTTCATAATTCTCAAAATTCTGACTGCTTGCTATTTTATTAACAGCATTTACTTTTACTTGTAATACTTAAGTACATTTAGCATAATACAATTACTTATGTGACTTAAACTTCTACCAAAGTCATTTTCTGGTTAAAAAAAAACAAAACAAAACAAAAAACTCTGTACCTTTACTCAAGTATGGCTTTCAGGTATTACATCCACCCCTGAATATTTGTAACCACTTTGGTATGGTGCTTTAATCGAGAATATTACAGGGGTGTCCTGATATCTTTACAACAGATGGAGGACAAGCACCATTCATCTTCTCCCCCTTGTCTACTATGACTTATGTCTCCTTGCCAGTCTGTGTCTGTGTTTCCTGAAAGTCTCCTTTCAAAGATGTTTGGGATGTTTCATGTGGGCATATTTAGATTTTCTGGGTGTAGCCAGTGGTGAGCCACTGTGCCTATCAACCAGCACAGGGAAACCATGGCAGCAATAACAATGCCAGAGCACTTACCTCAGCCAAGTGTGTGCCAAGAGTGTGTCTACCCTTCTAGCCTCAGGCTCAAAATAATGATGTTTTTCAGCTCAATCTGTGCTTGTGTTCTTCATCTCATTAGCATTACAGTGTAGTTTCTGATGACTGCTTTGTCTAAAGTCTACAAATAAAAATCATGCCAGAACTAACCATTTTCAGTTTTATTGCCTTCACTGGCAGTCCAAAACACTCAGTTGTACTTTTGTCTCCATGGTAACAGTGATGAGTGTGACTGGAACTGTAATGTTTCCAGATGAAAGAATGAGATGTTTCATTAGAAAACAGACGAGTCACAGAGCAGGCCTACTACTTATGCTTGAGAAGGTATTTTCATAGAAATGTGTGTTTGTGTAATAAAGTTCTTTGTGTGTGTATGTGCAATTGCGCACTTCTTTGACTTTGCCTCTGTGTGTGTGTGTGTGTGTGTGTGTGTGTGTGTGTGTGTGTGCGTGGGTGTGTAAGTGTGTGTGTATGTGAAGGGACATGGAGCACACCATGGAAGCTTTCCACTCTCAGCCCACACTGCAGCCACTCATCAGCCTGATGCATAGAGAGAGAGGAATCCTGCTGCAACACACCCCTCTCTGTTTCTGTTTTTCTGTTTAAACTCAAACCGCTGAGAACTCCCCTACTGCTGTGGAAAGGCCAGATGTGTGTGTGTGTGTGTGTGTGTGTGTGTGTGTGTGTGTGTGTGTGTGTGTGTGTGTGTGTGTGTGTGCGTGTGTGTGTGTGTGTGTCTGTGTCTGTGTCTGTGTGTCTGTGTGTCTGTGTGTGTAATAGAATGCACACTCATACAACATACGTACATAACAGTATGTGCGTTGCTCATAGGTACTGTACACACACCTACACACACACACACACACGCACACACACACATGCAGTGAGGGGATTTTCCAGTAAATCCAGGAAAACAGGGAATCCTCATGATACAGCCTCTGATGCAAAGAGGAACTGGGCTGGTCTACGAAGCAAATGAGGACACTGTATTTCTCTTAATGGAGCTGTGGAATTACAAATACCACTTTACTTAAGCTGAGGAAACACTCTCACCACAAGGTCTATTTAGTAGCTGTTGTGGAGCTCTTGATCATTTCACATGATGTTCATCAGCTGAGGTTGTCATGGAAATATAGATGATCATGTGATGTGATACTGCTCAAAAGCTCCACTAAATGGACTTTGTGGTGACACTAGTTTCTCAACTTCTGTTTTCAAGATCAAGAATTCACTTTGACCCTCAACTAGCTTAAATAATACCCTATAGCTTATGCAACAGGCTCCATAAAGCACACACAAAAATAAAAAGGGAATTAAAAATCTTCCAGAATGTCTAGTTAACTTCTAATTTTAGATAACAGAGCTTTTACACATAACACAGCACAATGTAAACCCACTGAAAAACAATGGGTTACACACAACAAGCAAAGCCAAGTCCAGACTTAGTTTGGATTTAGACATGGCATGAAATAATCACAGACAGCAACAGGGAGAATCAGGAAAGAGGAATTTAATGTAGTGGAATTATGTTTAAATGGAGTGTAATGTCAGTGCAGTCTCACTCCGAAGTCGGTGAAAACTGGTGCTTGGTCAGTGACTACCGGCAAAGTATTCCAAGACATCAACAACCAAGGCACCTAGGGTACCTTGCACATCATATGTTGACATGAAAAGTCGATGACCAAACATTGATAAGTGATGAGATCAGAGTGAGAATGTGTTGGTAATGTACGAGGCACAAACTCCATCAGCTGGTTATTAAACAACAGCCGTCAGTGTGGCAAATGCAGTGGTACAACTAAGTCGCCCAAATAAATGTTAGCACTATATGTTTCTCTAAACCATGGATACGTTGCATTTTTATGTTATTATGCTGCATATACCTTAAAACTTTGAATTGCAACAACCACATGGTTAATGTGTGGTTAGGTTTAGGCACAAAAAAAAACCAACTGGTAATGGCTAGAAAAATGTACTTACATTTATTGGATATACAGCTTAAGTTGTTCCTCTCATTAATTTAGAGTTGATGTCTAAACTTTTGCTATTTACCCATTAGTAATCCATTTCATACTTCCGTATTTTAACATTTTTGAATAAGGTGAACTAAAAAAATTATATTTAACTGAAATGTGATATAGTGGCTGTTGATACTTTGATGATATGTGATTAGCTGTAGCTCCTGACACTGTTTGGTTTAAAGGTCTTCATTTGTTAAGGGCCTCTAATTTGCTCAACACTAATGGTGTAGCATAACCATCTAACCATCATCAGCTGTGTGACAAAGGTGCGGCATATAACAGATCAGTGTGTGATCTTAAAGAGGGCCCAAAGGCTAAAATGTCACCATCAAATAAGGAAAATGCATATGAAGCCAGAGTGCAAGACACTTGTTTACTTTAATCAATGGTTAGGAAAAGATTACTTTTTGGCTTTAAATACCTGTTTTTGGTGGCACATTTCCTGGTGGAAACATAGCGACGGTCGCTAAAAACACCCATGTTTGGGGGCTAAAAAGCTGCTGCAAACACAGCTACAACTTGTTACGAGTTACCGATTTTGTTGTTTGTTGGTTTTGAACAGTGGTCTGCAGCTTGGCAGGCTCTTGACTAAGTGCTCCGACCACCACCATCCTATCCAACTCCAGGTGACAAAGTCAGCTAATTTATTACGTCACTTTAGAATCGTTGATATAATACGAATGAAGCATACAAATGTAACATATTTGTGGAATGCAGAAATATACCATGCCAACATTTTCTTTCCATGACTGGGTTGTGTGGTGATAATTTTTTGTTAAGAATGAATTCTCTCAAAAAATTTTAAAGGAGTAGAAGCATAAATGTCAGAGACAGATTCCAATTCTGGGTTTGAGGGAAACATGGTTTTAATTTGCACATTGCAAAAAACCTATGTTGATTTTAACATTTAAAACAAAGAGCACATACAAGTTAGGTGCTGTACAAACATTTTCATCAATAGGTAACCTGCAAGAGCAAATAGAAGCACAGGTAGGAAAAATGTCTCCTATTAAGCGTTTGTTTGCTCTGTGTTTTACTGTTGTTAATAAAACCATTGAAATATTTATCTGTGACATGCTGAAACACTGTGTAAAAATAGCACAAGCGTCACAAGATCAGTGAACTCTCTATCTACGACATATCTTCACATCTCCAAAAACACTAGAGTTAACTCTTAAGTTTTAATAAATAAGCCGCAAACGTCTAAACAATCTCTTAAACCTTGTGAGTGTGACTGTCAAATGCAGCTGCAAATCTAAAACACTGAGGAATACCCATACAATGGAGGGAGCAACATTTCCACACACTCAGATCAATTTTGCCTGAATGTGGATTTTGATTTGGGACAGTGCTTGGGATATGACTGATGATGATGATGTTTCACAAGGAGGGTACAAGTCCAGAAAAAATGCTAATTGAGAAAAGCCTTATAGCTACCTGAGGATTGCTAACATGATCTTAAATTAGCCACCATAAATTACCGGTCATATCAGACCAAGTGAGGCTGTAACAACAAAGATCTGAGTGTGCTGAACTGAGAACAATGTGCTTATTATTTCTGTTTTATATGCAAGACATAGGTTGTAACATATATTACAATTTGTGTTGCTTAAGTTGCAATGTGGGCGGCACGGTGGTGTGGTGGTTAGCACTGTCGCCTCACAGCAAGAGGGTTCCTGGTTCGATCCCGGGTGCGGGAGCCCATCTGTGCGGAGTTTGCATGTTCTCCTCGTGTCAGCGTGGGTTCTCTCCGGGTACTCCGGCTTCCTCCCACAGTCCAAAGACATGCAGGTTGGGGATAGGTTAATTGATTACTCTAAATTGCCCATAGGTGTGAATGTGAGCGTGAATGGTTGTCTGTCTCTATGTGTCAGCCCTGTGATAGTCTGGCGACCTGTCCAGGGTGTACCCTGCCTCTCGCCCAGTGTCAGCTGGGATAGGCTCCAGCCCCCCCGCGACCCTCAAGAGGATAAGCGGTTAGGAAATGGATGGATGGAAGTTGCAATGTTGCAAATGCAACAATTTATGCAAATTCAGCCAATCCCCATGAACTCTGCATGACCGTGCAATTTTGTCCAATCACTGCAACTTTACCACAAATTTGGCTATTTAAAACAGGTAAAATCTTGTTTCATTGTAGAGCTTCATGCAGCCTATTGATTTACTCAGCTCCCCTCTTTCTGCTTATCATGAGACTGCTGCTGCAGAACCAGAGCTCTGTAACTGGAGTCACACACATGCAGTGACAGGGCTAACTGTCAGCATCATAAAACTAACACAACTCAATGATTATTAGGAGGTTTACTGACAGAGTGGAGCCGTTTCACTGTTAGTGTGAGATTAACGGCTTTGTGTTGGATGTTATCCGCTGCTGCGGGGCTTCTGCCCAAGTGGCAAAATATGACAAGTAGTGATGAGACCATGGAAACTGCTGCAACAGCCGAGTGTACCCCCCTTACCATCACAAATAGATTCTGATACTGTGGGAAACACTGAATGCTCATAATAGTATGCTTTGAATCTGTGACAGCATCACAACTATTTTTGCAATGTTCACTTGCAACTGCAATGTCATTATGATGGATGAGAGGTGGCTTACATTGTCTGCTGATTTATACCTAAAGCCAGTATCAGCCATCTGGCGTATCAATCTAATCCAAGCAGTAACCTGCACGGCTGAAAAATGAAGCCAATGTGGAAGGACCAAAAACTGCAGTTCCTCTAATGGCCACTTGAAGCTGGCTGCTGAAGCAAGTCAATCTCCATAGACCTCCATGTTAAAATGCCAACTTTACAGCAGAAATAAACATGTTAGCAGCCCGGTACAAAAAACTGTTTTGGTCTGTATAGCTAATTTTAACATTCATGACAACTGTATGGGGGGTGAATTTTTATACAACTCACCTGTTTACATTTTGTTAAGGCTTAAAGTTATGCATAATTAAGGGCGGGCCCCTTTGAGTGACAGGCTGTCGTGTCCTCAGCTTCTCAGTCAGATCCACCCCTCCCTCCTACATAGCTCCTCCCTCTCACCCAAATATGGACACTTCTGGCTCCAACAAAACAAGATGCGATGGCCAAAATACCATATCCAAGGTTTCAAAATTGGAGTCCACAAACCAATGGGTGACGTCATGGTGGCTATGTCCATTATTTTATACAGTCTATGTTCTTATCTCAATGTCCTCCGTCAGACTGGCTCCTTTGGGTGGTGGATAAGTAGGCATACATTGCTCTAACCAGTCAAAGGACTGTATGTGAGTAAGTGTGTGTGTGTGTGTGTGTGCGCGCGCGTGTGTGTGTGTGTGTGTGTGTGTCTCAGTGCATTTCTCATGTGAGTGCCATGGGAAAGAGTGTGATGGTCACACACAGCATAAAACTCTGGGGAGAGAACTCCCTACTCTCCTTCTGTTTTCCACTCGTCCCCTTTAATCAGAGACATGGGACCAGAGAGAGAGAGAGAGAGAGAGAGTGAGAGAGAGGGAGGGAGAGGAGAGAGAGAGAGAGAGAGAGAGAGAGAGAGAGAGAGAGAGATATTTCTATATAAAGTGATGGCATGCCGCAAGTCCCTGAGGGGGGAGAGAGGGATGAGTCACCAGGCCTGCTGTTGCACTGGAGCACAGCAGCAACCTTTCTTTTCTTTTTCGTTCTTTTTGCCTCTTTTTCTCTTCCCTCCATTCTCTATTCATTCCTTGCGGCCTTCATGCCTTCACCTCTCTCTTCGTTTCTCTCTACCTCCCTTGGTCTCTACTGTCTGTGGTTTCCTTACAGTCAGTGGTCAGGGAGTAAACTGAGCTTCTCAGATCACTGAGGAATGAGACAGATCAGCGTCACAGCCCCATGGCAACCAAACATAGAGTAACCAAAATATTTCTGTGCTAGTTGTGTGCAAGATAATCTCACTTGTGTTTTTTTATTCGGTTCAGTTCACTTGTTCCAGGAAGTTTTTACAGCCTTTGACCAATAAAATGAGGCAGGGTAGGCGCATAACTCCACTGGTGCTGATTTAAAAATCTTCTTGAAGGAAACTGATTTGCACTCAAATTTGCAAAATAATCTCAGAGTGCTATCCTACTTGCACATCACATATTTTCTCTGAAGATATGGCTTTTCTTTTTATTTAGCTATATAATCATCAGCAATAAGGAGGCAGAGAACCAATAGTTGATCTTCATTTGTGAGAAAACAGCACGTAACTTGTTAACATTGGTCTTAGAATACGAAATTGTTAAAGCTGGGGTAGGCAGTTTTATTTTGTAGTCACTAGGCAAAAAAATCCCATAATACAATTAATAATAAGGCTTATCTTATCTATTTTATTGTATCTATCTGAACATCTCTCTCTCTCTCAAAAGGAAAGTAAATATGCCTTTTTCCTGAAATATTGAATCCTTTCTTTAAATTAGTTCCATTACATTCATTGTTAATATTTTCATCACCTCCATCCTCTCCCAGCCAGATGTGTCTCCTTGTGTTATTTTGTGACCAAGATGTGATGACAACATTTCCTACAGTGCTTAAGAGCAACTCAGAATGTTTCTTTGTGTATCCAGGAGCCACAACAGTTGGCATAAACCTCTTTTTTTCTACTCAAACATAGGAGCTTTGTGAGGACGCATACATGAATCTAGTACAAATAAGGATTTCTTGAAGTGTTTCCAAGGCTGCAGACACGTGTGTGTGAGGCAGCTCATTCTTACTCCTTTCAGCTCCCACTGCAAGACACAGCTTGCTATTGTCGACTATCACTGGAAGTTGCTTTTACGACATACTTTGGTTGGCCGGTATTCTGATCATGTACTTTCATGTAGGAGCACACGGAAACACACTCATACGCAAATGTGGTCCCATAGACACACACAATCCTTTGCAGTGAGTAAACACATAACCCCATCATTAATAATTCCTGAGTGATTATGGCTGCTATGTACCATTCTGAAACCATATCCAAAAACAACTTAATTCCAAAGATGAGCCCATTTTAAATTTTTAATCTGACTCGCACACTTTGAAGTTCCATCACTGTCTTCAGCTGAATTCTACTAAACGGATATCTAATTGTGATGGAACGAGCAGCTCCAGTTCGGCAGCCCCGTCTCCTTCCTCTCTGGCCCTCTCTGGGTCTATGTACAGTTCCCCATGCTTGACTAACAGGAACTTGGACTGCAAGGGATGACATTGGTTGTTCCCATGGCCACCGCGTGTTACTCTTTCCAATAACAATGAAGGAGGCTGGTGTTATGGAGAGATTTATGGAGCTGCAGAAGAAGTGGTTTCTTCCTCTGCTGTTTGCGTCTGTCCTTTCTCTGTACAATGTTTCCTCTGCTTTAAGCTCACAGGAATCTAAGGCTACAGATGGGCACAGTCATATGGAAGCCATTCATTTTTAAAGGGATACAGTCATTTTGGATTGCACCTCTATAACTTTCAGGGACATGTTTAAGAAACAGACTAAAAGAAGAATTGTCAAAATCACAACAGCAGAGGCTGTGATATCCTAACTTTACTGTCTAGTAGGGGACCAGATCAGAAGAGTCCTCTCTTAAACAAAAAGAAAAAAAAATCATGATAATATTAGTCTAGTTTAGTCAAAACCAAGAGTGAGCATTTGAATTGAACTCCAGAAAGTGACTTGCTGCAGGCTAAAAGAACTGGTACTGACATATGGCTAATTATCAGTGGCTCGGGAGGTTGTATAATTGAGAATACAGCTTTGCAGAGAGGCTTTCGGATCAGCGGTTATTAATTTAAGCAGTACATCTGGACATACTTTTCCTTTGAAAAGTAATTCATCCAAATTTGTACATATCCCACGTAACTGGGAGCCAGTAATACGTGCATAACCTATGTATTTTGTAAGGCTGCGATCACGTGACCAATGCGCTGATGTGAGTAAACAAGGAAGAGGTCCAAAGTGGTCTAGTAAGGAAGCAGGTTGGGGTGGTGGATGGGTTACAAAACCCCAGACTTTCCCCCGGGACTTTCCCCAGTAGACACATGTTTAGTACCATGTGAACTTTGAGTGAACTTTGAGTCATTTTAAGGTACATCCTCACTATGTTTTTTTCCTAAACATCTTGTCTCATAAACATCTCGTCTATGTCATAAACAAACAAGTCATTGACGATATATGTTGGTAAAAATGCAATAAAACATTTTTTTTGCCACTTGGGGTCCACATGATGAATGTAAGCCCAAATTTTTACCCTTTCTTAGTTCCGTATTTGGTCTCTACCAACTCCTGAGGGAAATATTTGTTTTCTTTAGCTGCTGAATGCTTCACTAGCTAGTCTCTGACTGTGTCTGCTTGCTGTTTGTTGCTGAACATGTAGAGTAAAGTGAGTTTATAGAGCTGTTTCTTTGAATGACGTTATAATAGCGGTGAGAGTGAACCAAAACAGTAACGTTATGGGCTGAAAGCCAAGGAGAGCTGCTGATTCAGCTGTTCTTTGTAGGTTCATCACAATGAAACAAATCTTACACATTGTCCTGATTGTTTACATTGTAATCGGATTCATTGTCATTGGAGAAAATATAGATTGTAGCCTCTGTACTAAAATATACCCTAACTAGATGGATAAATTTGTTCACCAAGAAATAATTCTAGCACAGAGAAATAGTCTGAGCTCATAACTCTGCCTTAAACCGCGAACATACATTTCTGTTTGAGTACAGATAAAAAAAAAAATTAGATACAACATTTTAATTAAGAACCTCTAAAAGGGCTTGAGTGTATGAGTTGTCTGGACATGATTCTTAACATAGAGGTGGCTGAGCTGGCTAGCAGCTAATGATGCTATCTCCATAAACTATGCTAAACAAAGGTAACAGTACTGACAGAGACAAGTGTATTAACAGGGAGGACCAGGAGGGTGAGCACTACGCTTCTGTGATGACACCATCCAGATATCAGCAGTAACTGCCATTTGAGCACAGTGCAAAGCGACAGCAATGAGCTAGCCAGTGAGATACATGAACTCGGTCATCGAAAACGAGTGCTCACTAGCCCCATGTGATTGTAAAGCCAAACCCTGTTCTTTTGTCCTAAATCCCCATGTGCTTTTATTGCTCTGAACCCAACCAAATGTGTGTGTTGGCAAAATGTAATCACATGTGTTTGTTGTTGAAGGAAAAAAAGACCAATTTGTGGTGTTGTACCCATGTAGTTTATTTTGAAAGAGACTGTATGCAAACTGTACATTTCAACAACAACCAACACACCCAGGTTACCTTACACATCATATCTTGACGTGGAAAGTCCATGACTAAATATCGACATGTAATGTGGTTGGAGTGAGAATGTGTTGAACATACACATATCATGGAGAGAACATTTAAAGGTGTTGAGGGGTATATTTTTGAGTCCGGCTAGCAGTCCCCCCTGCATTCAGTCTCTATGCTAAGCTAGGCTCATCCCATTCATCCCGTATTTAACACACAGACATGGTCATGAGATTGATATCCATTTAGTCATTTTACTGATAGGCTAATTTGATAAGCATTTTTCCAAAATGTTGAACTTTAAAATCTATAAACCACCAGAAAATTACATAAGCTGGAACCAAGTTGCAACAAAAGCTCAATCACTAAATATAAGTTCAGCTCACACTGAGGATAATTTCTAACCCTAACAGATGATACAGTACAGCAGTGGATAATATCTGGATTCACTGTTATCAGGAGACTACTGCAGTTAGTGTGCTAAATCCACAGTTACCTGAGACCAAAGCTAACAGCCCTGGCATGACAGAAACCCAGCTCCAGCCTGATAATAAAAGGAAATGAGCACAGCATTATGTGGCTCAGTGAGGGAAAATGCAACACCTCCAGAAACTGGACAAATTGGACGTTTTGGACTCACCAATGGAACAAGTTAAAGACCTGAAAGAGCTTCTTACAGTAAGCAAGGCAGAAACACTGCAGCTGAGAATAACTGTTTCCATTCAAACACTGAGTAAGGAGAAGAAAAGCTCACTAAAGGAAACCATGCTCAACCTACGTACACTGTGGTCTGTGAGGGAGAACATTTATTTCAGAGGCTGAGGAATACAGAGACAGAGGAGAAAACGTGCACAACATCAGTAAGAAGAGGATTCTAAAGTGACATTCCCATCACCTGTGGAAGTGATCAAAAAGGGCCACTTTCTCCACTGCATTGAGTTGGTTATGTTAAACACCAAAAGATGAACAAAAATCCCAGAGGATGCCTTAACTGCCACAGTGCTTTGTGGATGTTGGTTCATGATGCCAAAATGTTGTCGAGGTAACACCATTTGTATCAGGAACTACCACAGAGGTGGTTTTGAGTATTTCTCAGTTTATATATATATATATATATATATATATACATATATATGCATATCCGTCTGTGGACAGATTTTGTCACAACTGTGTGAAACACAGTCATGGAACTGTACAAGTGTGTAGTTGAGATCACAATGAAGGCTAAGTTTGAAGATGCATGTGGTCTGAGCAAGGGGCTTGAAGGGAAACATTTCATGTACCAAAATTATATTAAAGGGATAAGCTGCTGGACAGCTGAATTTCCCTTTGGGATAAATAAAGTTCTTTCTATTCTATTCTAATATCAATAGTACTATGTACTTTCATAACTATGGACTATCTCAGCTATCCTTGCAACCCATTACATGTTTGCTCTACGTGGGGAAAAAATGGGCTATGTATGGCTGTACGGTGGGATTTGAGTTTTTTTTTCTTTAATTTATTTATATGTGTAATTATCTAAACCACAGCTCTTGCTAAACAATATGAAAGTGTAGGGAATCCACATCTATAGGCTTCACACGGTGGCACCATAAATGTAGAGAATCTACAGTTTTAGGCCTCATCAAGGGGCAACATAAATGTTGGGGTTTATAAAAATAGGTCTCACCAAGGGACACCAAATATGTAGGGATTCTACAAATAGTATTATAAAAAGCTGGGATACTACTTGTTGGACATCTAGTAGGTCTCACACGGCGGCACCATAAATACTGGAAACAGTACTTGGTGTCACAAGGAGGCACTATAAATTTTGGGAACAACACTAATAGGCCTCAGCAAGGGCCTGACCTTGTAACAGATCTCCAACTTAAGTATCAAAGTGGCTATCAGAAATAATTAATAATTATTAGTAATAATTATTAATTATGTTAAATAACGTGACTTAATTAACATCAAATCACCTTGCGGGGCACCATTCCCGAAAAGGGAAAAAATGATAGCCAGTTAATGATATCAGTCTCATAAAGTTCACTAAACTATTAATTTGGGATTTTGATTAATTGAATTAATAACCACAACCAAAATTAATAATAAAGCCTGAAGGATTTCGGAGTTCTTGACGTAGCACAGGTTGACTATTCATTCACTCTTGTACAACATTAAACAGACAGCTGGTACGATTCCAAAATTATATAAAGCAAAACCAAAACCAAAACACACAAATCCTAACAAACTATATACAAGCGAGTGTGTGTGTATACATGTGTAGGTGTGTGTCTGTGTACGAGAGAGAGAGAAAGACAAAGGCGGGTGTGATAATCGCAGGGCCGTTTGGCCTACAAAACAAAATGGCTGACAACAGAAAACTACAAGATGGCCGAATCAAAGCTAGCTTCAGATCGAGGGAGGTGTTTGTCTGACCGTGTAGTCAGGACAAAGACAAAGGTAAAGAAGCAGGAACTTTGAGCTGCCTGTTTGGGTATAGCTCTGTTAAAAGCCAATTTGTAAGTGAGTCTATGGGAATGCGATTTGTGTTGCTAAGGGTCTGGATTAGTGCAGAAGATGTTTAGTTACATGCAAGACGTCTGTGAACAGCATTAGCAAACTAAGCATGACTTCGCTTGGTAAGACCAACTAATCAATAACCTAATTGCAGACAATCACAACAATAACTCAATTAGCAGCATTAAATCACAAACAACAAGTCAAACAGTCTTGCTTAGCCTGTACAGCTGTGATAAAGCTATGCCCAGTTGTTACATTACCAAATCCTGAATGGATGGAGGGAAGAGTCGGTTTGAGGCATGCTGTTCTTGTTAGCCGGCGAAGAAGGCTGGAAAGAGCTGTGGCTCTAGAAGCAGTCTTTGTTGTGTCCTTGCTCCAAAGGTGCAGATCCGAGGAAGCTGGTCGCTCGGGGTCCTTGCAGAGTTAGATGTTGGGGTGCTAACTCAAATTGATTCTCCTTATTGCTGGGAGGTTAGTTGCAAACCTTGTGTTTGCCCTTCTAACTTCTCTGGTTTCAGTTATGCTCCTGCTTTGAGCAAGGGCATGAGAGTCTTAGGAGAAAAGGGAACAAAAGTCTTTAGAGCAATTGTTCCCCCCCTTGATGGTTTGGGGGCAGGGGTCTCTGAGCTGATCCTACTCAGGATGAAGAGCACATCTGGGCTGGTCCAGGGCCCAGAAGGAAAGAGGTATGAGCGGCTTGCCGGCCCAAGAGCAAGAGAGAGACTGTAGTGAAGGAAGAAGAACTTGTACATCACAGAGTCACATGACACTGTAAAAGTACTGACCAATCACATTTTGAGACTTGTCTCTCAAAGAGGTGTGAGGTGGGCATCCTGCTGAGATGGGTGTCAGATAACTGTCTTTGTTGAAGAACAAAGAACATAAGGTCTCTCCATCTCAGGAGGAAAAGCCTTCACATGTCCAGTTTAGATTTTCACAAATGGGAAATCATCTGTGGTCCGGTGAATTCCTGCAAAAGTTATCTAAATTCTGTCTCTAATGAGTAAAACAAGGGAAAAGAGTTGTGAAATAAAATGTCATGTACTGGAAATGTTAGTATTTTATCATTGTCTATAATCTTCAGTGTTTCGTATGTCCCTGTCTGAATTAAAAGGGAAAAGAACTAAATGCTGAGAATATACTTGACTTGATGCTTTTATCTCAAAATACAACCCAATTGGCAGAAAAAATGTTGACAGGTTTCAGCAAACCACAGATATGTTTCATTTGTATGTTGTTATGTGGCAGACATGTTGAAACTTTTTTACAACATTGTGGACAAGATGTGGTTAAGCTAAGGCACAAAAACCACTATACTATGTTTAGGAAAATATCATGTTTTGGCTTAAAATGCCTGGTTTTGGAGGTACACTTTCTGCAGGAAAGGCAGTGATGCCTTGGTAAAAAAACAGCTGCTTGTCATGTCACCATCCGGGCAAGAAACATAGTGGTGTCTCTGTAAAGAACAACCACTTTTCATGGCACTATCCCAGCAGGAAACATAGTGATGTCTTGGTAGAAAACCACTGCATTTTGTGGCACTATCTCCTCTGGAAAAACAGCAGTGGGTCCCTAAAACACACCCATGTTTGGTGCCTAAAAAACAGCTGGAAACACGGTGATGACTCGTTAGATCACAACCGCTTTTGCAGGTGTCCTTCCTCAGTGACATCCACCATTCTCTCCACCTCCAGATGACAAAGTCAGCTCACATACTATGTCACTATGTCACTTTAGAAATGTTGATTTGATATGTATAAATGTAACATATTTGTGGTTTGCAGATATGTACAATGCCAACATTTTCTTCTGGTGACTGGGCTGAAAGATATCAAGAGTCACATTTTCAGCTTTTGTAGCAATTGTATTTTATGGAGTAGTTTTGTCTTCAGTAGTCTTGACTACACTGTGTCATAACGGTAGGAAAATAGGCTTCTGCACTTTGTAGTCTTTCCAAGAGATGTGTTTCATCATGGACTCATTCCACTACACTTAATGTATCAAGGACATCATTTGTTATGCTGGAAGGCTTATTCGTAACCTTGGAAGAATTACTTTAACAAAGTTTCTTTACTCAAGATCCACATAAAAGTTTTATTCTAGAGCTTGGACCTGAATTGGCAACTTTTATCACATGGCCAAGGAACTGTGTCTTAAAGGTTCCACATTGCAAAAAGTCAGAGCAGAAAGTATTTTCTTGTCTATAAAGCAGGTATAGGTGCTGTATAAATACTGTAAAAGTAGAAGACTGGGTTTTTTCCGGAAGGAGGGTTTAAAGAGACAGGTGCTAAAACTGAGCGTAAACAGAGACAGAGACAGAGTAAATACAGGTATATTCACTTAGATAGTATTAGAAAAATAATTATTTTAACATTAAAACATGTAAAACATTTTCTAGTAGAAACTGCAAATACACATATGAACCTGAAAATGAGCATAATACAGAACCTTTAAGTCAAGTGGTGACATTTAATCTGTCTTCATGACTACTAAGCAAACTCCCTCTGCTGAAGAAGACCAAGAAATCTAGACGAAAATTTTAGGAATAACATCAAATAAGTGAGACCTTGCGTAAGGATTATTTGCCGGGTCGGTTATGTCGAGATTTTAACATAATTAATTAATATAATTGACAGCTAGATATTTGTTAAATCTTTAAAATAAAAGCCACTTAAACAAAAGTACAATTAATAAAATGAGTCTGTTGAGAGTAATGAACTCAGATCTTTACACAGCAATTATGGCTCCTGTAGTCTCTAAACATGCCATAAACTTTAGAAATGTTGTAGACACTAAAGTTTGTGGAAGTGATCCTAACATTCAAATCATAATAGAACTAGATTAGTTGGTGTCTTATCACAAACATACCTCTGTTCAGAGCCAGTGATGCTAACTAGCCATGAGAGGATTCAAAGCTGGAATCATATGACAGAGTGGATCATATGAGCAAACAAAGTAATGTTTCAATAACCATAGCTTTTGACTATGAGTCATCGACGTCTGACTCATGTGGAAAAGCTTCTGCTCAGAAGTAAAAAAAAAAATTTCTCTATTGAAGTCAAGTGAGCAGAGTTAGAACACATTTGTCATGCATTTCACCACAGCTGAACAATTATAATGGTATTTTTCAACAGTCAAGTATTAAACAAACTATTGGGTATGTGAAGATGTGAAGTAGTGCAGTGGGGCTGAAACTTTGAAGTGTCTGGAAGTGGTTGACTGCTCCCTTTTTTGAATGAATTATTACTGTGCAGGGGGAATCCACAGCCTAATGTGTAAACAAGCTCATGAGATGGGCGCATTATTTGAAATGCAAGATTTAAACAGTTGCATGCAATCAATGTGTTAGATCCAAACAGGACTTGAAGGACAGAAGTGCATTTTTAATAAGCAGCAACCTCAGGGACCGAAAACAATGCCTGGCAAAGTAACAACTGCAATTCCTCTAATGGCCACTTGGGACTGGCTCCAAGCCATTCCCCATAGAGCCCTATGTTAACAAGCCCAAAAAAATGTACATGTTAACGTGCTGGTTGACTAAAAAAGTATAGTTTAGTGTTTGGTTTAACTTAAAGACCCTCTAAAGGCTTATTTATACTCCCTTTTTGTACAAAAATAGATACAACCATTTCAAACATGTCACTACCCTCGTACTACCATGCATCCTCTATGATGGCAAAGATACAGCCAACAGATGGCACCCAAAGGCAGAGTCAAAAGTTTCACACAATAACAAATAAGGTGACAGCGAGGAGGTCACAATATTGTACCTTTTAACAGAGGCAGTGCTGTAGATGGTGGCAGTAAGTGCGGCATTAATATACATCCTGACATGTGGATAGATAATTATTTTAACTATTTTCACTATATATAACTGCATATTATTATATGTTGCTGATTTGTTCTGTTCCGTAATTATTTAAATTTTTTTGTCATCTCCTCTGGTTGTATCTTGCTTGAACTTTGCCACACTGCCTCCACAATCTCAGGTGGCACTGCTCCATTTCAAGTGTATCTGTAAGCTCTCCGAAAACATGGAAGGAATGAATGCAGAGTATGGA
Source organism: Cephalopholis sonnerati (assembly GCA_019142605.1). NCBI lineage: Eukaryota > Metazoa > Chordata > Actinopteri > Perciformes > Serranidae > Cephalopholis > Cephalopholis sonnerati. The sequence goes on from JAGQAX010000020.1 coordinate 4,232,764, forward strand.
CAGAGGGTTCTGTTTGTCTCCATCTCCATCTCTAACATTGAGCATAAATGAGCCCTAAGGAGATGAATGTTCATCTCCTTAGGGCTCATTTATGCTCAATGAGCCCTAAGGAGATGAATGCTCAGTTTTTCAGCGAGTGCATTTTGTTTTAATGGTTTTCAGCCTGTTTTTTGCAATAATTAGCGTTAGCATTAGCATTATCACAATAACCATAGATGCAAATGCACCTAGCTAACTAAGCTAGCAGGGTTATCTCCATCCTCACATCCAAATATGGTCACTTTTGGCTCCAAAGATACAACATGGCAACTGCCAAAATGCCAAACCCAAGGCTTAAAAAACAAAGTCCACAAACCAGTCAGTGATGTCACAATAACTACATTCTTTATTTCATACAGTCTATGGTTTTTTACCAGAATGACCTACTGCAGCCTGCAGTCCATCTGTGCATGTTTCTGTCTCTTGCAGAGATTCTTGACTCTACCAGCAGTGCTGTTTGTGAAATATTCCTTTCGTAATTGCTATGTACTGCATCACTTGCGGTCCCTCAGTGTTACATGAATTTCCCACTGTGAGATCAATGCATCGATAAAGTAACCAAATAGTAAAAACCACAATACCTTTTCTTCCTCTCCAATTTTAATTGAATAATTTTTCTTTTTTTTCTTTGTTTCATTTGCAAAAAGGTGCAGTATTGGAAATTTTATGAATAAACACAATGACACACATATGCACACGCATCCACTGCCCTAGCCCTGTGTAAAAGCTTTTGAAGCTTTCATGAACACTCAGGAAAGTGCACTGCTCTTCTTTGGAGGTGGAAATGTGAAACAAGCTGCTAATTCCTTTGTGTTAAAATCTTTTCCCAGTAAACTGAAACAGTCACTTATGATTAAGCATAAATCTCACCTTTGTGCAGATTGTCAGGTGGAATCGTCTCATTGCTCAAGGTCATAAGGGACAGTAATGAGCCCACTTTGGTTTGGTGCAACAGAAAGAGACAAATTTACATGGACAAATCACACAAAAGTGAGTATGTGTATGTTTCCAAGGAAAGAGCTTTTCAATGGGAGGCATCTTCAACTATCTGAAACTCAGTGGATTAGACAGCCCAAACATGGCTATCTGTGCTGCGTTAAACGCAATTGGCAGTGTTTGCGGAAGGGAGCACTGGGGAGCAGGTGAGGGCTCATGAGCTCGTTTCTGTACTAACTTGGTTAGTGCCTGTGTGGACAAGGGATTCAGGGACACAGAGTAAGAATCCCCTTGCAGCAAAATAGCAATAAGGAGTATTTTGACATAAGTGGACGGGTGTTGGTGTCAGGGCTCCATGCTACAATAACTCAGTAGTAGTCTTTCTTCCAGATGGTGACATAAACATCCCACTGGCTACCTGAAAAGGTTGGGTGGGTCGTCACCTATCTGGGAATAATCAGCTTTTAAGTGGCAGCTACATTTTCAAAGCAAGGGAAGGCACCACATTTTGAACCCCCTAAAGTGCTTTTTTTAACTACTGATTCTCCATTCACAGCTGAGTGTGTGTATGTTTGATTACTGTTCCATGTCACGCAGCACTAACTGCCCTGAGACCACAGGCAGAAAAAAAACAATAGCACAGTGTTTGTGATGATACCAAGTTAGTGCTGCAAAAAAACTCAAGTTCTGTCAAAGAGCATCAGCAGCTACCACAGCTTAATACTGTAACACAAATATGTAAGCCCCCCCTGCAGCTAACCGCAAGTGGCAGAGTCCTGCATTGGTCCCTTTTTGAAAACCCACAACTGCCCATACCCGTAAAGCTCAGTACCAGAACTGACCCCTTAGCCGTCATTATGTCTAAGTCAAAGCCACACCCGCCCGCACCCATTAATAAATGTCCTGCGACCCAATTAAACACATGCAGGTTACAGTCACTCACATTACGCTGGGTTGTCTGTTCTTGAATTACAAATTCAGCAGAGGAAAAGTCTCTTTCACTGGCTGTGCTCGATGCTGGGATGGCAAAAACATTCAATCACTGAGTTAGGCAACATTTTAGCATGCTGCTTCCACTGCCATAAAGCCTAAAAAAGGGTCCTTACTGGATGTTTTGGACTTGCAAAGTTTGATCACCGGGATCCTCCACGTCGGTGACAAATGTGACAACAGGTCAAAGGTTCAACTTGTATCACTGACTTTCATAATAAAAGGCATTGCGGCTTGATAATAGTGATATAAATGTCAAAATATTACAAATATACTGCACATTCTTTTCATTTGTTTTATTCTGCTCTTGCTCTGGTGGCGTCATTTGGAGTCTGCACAGTGTGAAGTTTCCCAACTGTACACCTGTTCAACCAATCACAAGCAGCGCCACTGAAAGCAAGCCACTGTTTGAGCCAATCAGTGATTGGCTCAAACAGTTGTTAATTATGTTGTAAAATAACCATTTTATAACATTAAATAACTAATTATTCAGACAAATGAACACTTGAACACACAACAGCATGATAAAAACTACCTTAAACAACAGAAACCATCTTTTGTAGATTCTCACTGAAGGCATCAAAACTGAGTGTGCAAAGCAGTAATCAGAGCAAAGGGTGGCTATTTTGAAGAAACTAGAATATAAAACATGTTTTCAGTTATTTCACCTTTTTTTGTTAAGTACATAACTCCACATGTGTTCATTCATAGTTTTGATGCCTTCAGTGAGAATCTACAATGTAAATAGTCATGAAAATAAAGAAAACGCATTGAATGAGAAGGTGTGTCCAAACTTTTGGCCTGTACTGTATATATTTTTGTTCTCACCCACTGTAGTTTATTTTTACTCTGTATTATTACTCACTTTACAGTATAGGTCTTAAAGCGTGCCCTCTCCATGTTAGTTGATGGGACATGGGCCAAACTCCAAAATACACATCAAATAAATTTTTCAAAAAGATGGTTTCTGTTGTTTAAGGTAGTTTTTATCATGCTGTTGTGTGTTCAAGTGTTCATTTGTCTGATAAGCTTGGTTTTAATTAGTTATTTAATGTTATAAAATGGTGATTTTACAACATGATTAACAACTGTTTGAGCCAATCAGTGGGCTTGCGTTCAGTGGCGCTGCTTGTGATTGGTTGGACAGGTGTACAGTTGGGAAACTTCACACTGTGCAGACTCCAAATGACGCCACCAGAGCAAGATGACAGCGGCCGCATCCGGGATATTTTAGCTTCACTGGGGGTAAGTGCAGACACATCGTCCATCATTAGATACAGTCTGTGGTCAGCTCTGTTGGGTCTGAAATCCACAAATGGAATGAAAAAAATCTGTGGGTGTGGAGTTAAACGTCCTTACCAGACCTCTGTGGCCCACTCCACAGCCTAGCAGCTCGAGACTACATTAGCTTCGACAAGCATAACACACCCAAGTCTCCATGACCGGATGACAAATGTCTGAACGTCATGAATAAACAAACAAGCTGATGTTGTGGCCTGCATGTCAGCACTGCTTGTCTAGGCCTGGCCTCTGATCTTCCAAACCAAACAGGAACACAATCTCCTAAAGGCCCTTTCCTTCTCACAATCAAACAAGTATGTGATAGTTGCTATTTTTAGATGGCTCTCCCCTTCTCCTTCTCTGTCTCCATAAGCCCTCTGTTACCGTCTCTCTGTCTCCTTTATCCTCTCTCTCACTCTTTATTCTTCCTCCCCATTATGTCCACAAGCGTTCGTTAGTATCCTGACCATTTTGCCTGACATTAACACCTCCCCTACCTACTGAACCAAAGCCAAAAACACTCCACCAAAAAGCACTGCTCCCAGCTGAAACAATGTTACACACAATCTGGCCTGTAAACTAAGCTGGGAACATTTCTGCCTCACATGTCCATATATGGACCTGGATCGACCTGTGTGAGAAGAATAGCTTCACTCTTGATTAATTTACATGCAGCTTGTTACTGAGAGTCTCGATGCTCCCAGGCTGTCAGTAAAATGTGTACTTTACAGTGTTGGAGATCTGGCTCTTTCAAGGGCAAAACATTCAGAATACCTCATTTGTAAATCATTTGGATGAAGCTGTGATCACAGTGAAATAAAAAGGCAGTTTGACAAGGTGCAATTGATTGAAACATAGGGAGTGTTTTGGGTGGTTTGGTGGAAAATAGTAGAATAAGCTAAATCTATTCTGACAGATTGTTTGTGAGTTGTTAGAGATCCCGATTCCTTGTATGTCATCAGAAGTGGATGAAAGAAAGAAACTGTGGTACAAAGGGCAAAAAAGACAGATTTATATTTATATTTAAGCCATTTTGCTGACATAAAATTGGCTTTAAGCTCCAGTCAGACCAAAAAGCAGCACTGAAAAATTCATTCTTTGTGAAATGGACACGAACTCTCAACTGCACTATGTGGTGGTGGTGGGCAGGAAATGTGTTAAAATATTGTGACACAAGAACAATGCAAATGCAAAGTCAATGAGGATTTCCTGTTGTGATGGGCACACAAATTAAGTATAACTAGAATTACCGGCCTGCAGTTGTATGCTCCTGCAAGCCAGGCAAGTTGCAGTTATAGGTTTCATCTGTGAAAACATGGATGCTTCATACACAACTTCCCTCCAGCAGTACAGAAGATCTATACAGTCAGCACAGTTCCAAGGTGGACACCTACGATGACTATCACCAATCCAATATCTGTGCAAATGTCTCCCCTCCTATTCCTGAGATATGATGTTGAATAATGGCCAGAAAAGTGTTTTTGCAGAACACTATGATGCCAGAATGAAGCTGACCTTTGACCTTTTAGATATATAATGTCATTATTTCATCATTTTATCCTATTAGGCATTTCTGTTAAATTTTGTCATAATTAGTGTATGAATTTTTGAGTTTTGGCGAATAACATCTTTTGTGAGGTCATAGTAACCTTGACCTTTGACCACCAAACTGTAAAGAGTTTATCACTGTTTGAGTGGACATTTGTGCTAAATTTGGGGAAATTCCCTCAAGGCATTCTTGAGATATTGCGTCCATGAGAATGAAACAGATGAGGTCACACTGATCTTGACTTAAGACCAGCAAATTTTACTCAGTTCATTGTTGAGTCCAAGTGGACATGTGTGCCAAATTTTAAGTGTTCTTGAGATATCACATTCACAAGAATGATGCAGATGAGGTCAAAGTGACCTTGACCTTTGACTACCAAACTCTAACTTGTTCATCGTTGAGTCCAAGTGGATGTTTGTGCCAAATTTGATGACATTTCCTTGAGGTGTTCTTGAGATATCCCACTCATGAGAATGAGAAGAACGCAGGTCACAGTGACCTTGACCTTTGACCACCAAAATTTAATCAGTATATGTAGCATGTTAGAATGACTTATCATGAACATGCTGATGTCTGATTATATTCCATTGAATCTTCTTTGAATTATGCATATGATCTCAGTTTGATGACCTGATTAATCAAGATGATGGATCTAATGAACTCTAACATAACCAGATGAAAAAATTAAAAGAATGAAATGAGAGGAGAGAGAAAAAAATGGAGTGGTGGTGAGGGAACATAGATGGTGTGTAGGGCAGGATGGGGTGGGGAGGACACGATGTGGAGTCAGTTACCCTGGTGGGTGGACGAGTGAGAGAGAGGGAGGAACAGGGCGGTGACTGAGTAGGAGGAGGAGGCAAGAGGAGGTTAGAACAGAGAGCTGGGGATGCCTGTGCTATGAATCAGCTGTCTAAATATGGCCCCTGCTCTTCATCGCAACACACCCATCCACTCCCTGTACAAAGTGGATGGAGATCTCTAGTTTATCTTTTGTTCTTACTCACCCACATATATTATTCCACCCTTCTCATGGTGATGGAAGAAGCTCCTCAGGTCAATTGGTCACATATTCTCACTGCACAGTATGTATTTCTCTCAGCCAACAGTTTCTACTATAGGTGGTATCTCACACATGTTCAGGGACAGCAGGCATGTAGACGGTCTTCATGCTCATAGTCCCTAAAGCCCTACAGTGGATGGAGCATTATAGTATGCTTCAAATGAACCAAGTTGCACAATGTGTCATCAGACTAAGTCTAAGGGCAAAAGTGTTTCTAGTGTTTAAAGTGGCTGCATTCAAATATGGGCTGAAAAGCCTGCCATCAAGATGGCCCAATCACCAGAAAATGTTGGGACTGTATGTATCTACAAACCACAGGTAAATTAGTTTGTTTCATATGTATCATATCAGCGTTTCTAAAGTGACGTAATATGAGTTGACTTGTCAGTGGGAGGTGGAGGGGATGGTGTATGGAGTGGAAGGTGGATGGTGCAACACCTTGACAACACAGCTTCCACACTGCCAACCACTGATTGAGGCCAACAAACAACAACACAGGTTGTTCTTTAACAACTGGTAGCCATTTTCCAGTGGCTTTTGTGCCACTGAACATCTGTGTTTTGTAGCAATCACTGGCCACTTTTCCTTTGGCACCAAGAATTTTCTTCGGGATTCAAGAATTTCCTTTGGGATAAATAAAGTTCTATTGAACTGAACTTTCCTGTGGCTTCTTTGTACCAGTGAATGTCAGTGTTTTTTAGCAAGGTGGCTACTTTTTCGGTGGCTTTTGTGGCGCTGAATGTCAATGGTTTTTAGTGATTAGTGGCCGTTTTTTTACAGAGGCTTGTGTGCTGCCCAGTGTCTGTGTTTTTTAGTGATTAGTGGCTGTTTTTCCAGCAGCTTCTGTTCATTCAGTCAGTGGCTGCCTTGGGTGTTTTTTAGTTACCCGTTGCCACTTCTCAAGCTGTTTTTGTGCCATTGAACATTTTTTTAGCAATCTGCGGCTGCTTTCCAGCAGCTTCTGTGCTGTTGGATGTCAATGTTTTTTAGTGATCACTGGCTGCTTTTCCAGTAGCTTTTATGCTGTCAAACTTGTGTGCTTTTTAGTGAACGGTGGCTGCTTTTCTAGCAGCTTTTGTGGTAAAAACATGAGTTTTGAAAGCCAAAACATAATCTTTTCCTAACCGTAATGTTTTTGTGGCTAAACATAACCACACATTAACCAAAGTGGTGTTAGAAGTTGAAGGTGTTAAGTTTCAACTTATCTGCTACATAATAATGTACAAATGTAACATGTCTGTGGTTTGCAGAAACGTACACAGCCATCTTGTTTTCTGGCGATTGTGTTGATAGAGAAGGTGCAATGAACTGTGCAAACGGGGATGACAGAACACATTTTCAGATAGTCTTTACTTGAAGACATTAATATCGTTGCACTCAGTTTATCAACTTGATCCATTAATAATATACTAGATAGTGCAGCTTTACACAACTAGCATTTTCATTACTCTTCCGCACTCCCTTTGTTTCTCTCCCTCACACTCACACACTGTGGGGTAGAGCTGTCACATTCCAGGTTGGATCCTCGGTGAATGTAGTAAGCTCTATTCTCTGGCAGCATATGGCCTCAGCTGTCAAGGAACTGAACACAGATGTAAGGGAGTAAATCTCAGGCTTACTGGATACTCAGGCTTAAATGAGTAAAAGACACACACGCCCCCATGTACGGAAACACACCCACACATAAACATACACACACACACACACACACACACACACACACACACACACACACACACACACACGTATATATACATATATATATATATATACAGTATATATATATATACTATCTCTTTCTCTCTATGCTCAGGTACTCTCAGGCCAACTGTGGTGAAAAAACATGACTCACTAATCAGGGTTTGCTACACAATAGACACACCACACACACTCCCAGATGAGGACAGCTGCTTGTGCTAACAGGGAGACAGTCACTTTCAGCAGATGAGCTGACAGAGCTGCTACTGATTTACATGCCATATAGTCCTCTGAGCTAGTCCAGCATACCAGTGGCATTATGGGATGTTGATTGTATTGTTGATATTAACCATAGGTGGTTTAGATTTGCATTAGACTGATATTAGTTTGACTGACTGCAGTAATCTGTGTCACAATAAAATGTAGTGTAATCTAGCTTATGTCATGACAAAAAAATTCTATATCCCTACGATGGAGATTTAATTAAAACCAGCCACCAAGTCTTTCCAGACTACCAGGAAGCTTTGATAGATATACACCACATATTTACAGTGTCTGAGGTTGATGACATTTGTTTCCCATAAGAATACAAGATGAACAAATAGATAAATCCCATCAGTGTGAGCCTTGTAAGGACCACACTTGTGAATGGGGCCCAGGAGGGAGTGGAGGGAAGAGTGGTGGGTCAACGGCCGCTAATAAAGCAGAGATTTAACACCCTATGCTCCACTACAAAGCCTGCGTACTGTGTCCTCCCTGTGTGAGCTGACCCTATGCAATGGTAAACACAGCTCAGTAACAGTGTGTTTTTATTATCTGCAGAGCGCCAGGGCAGGGCTTTACCTCAGGGCACGAACAGCACAAGTATAGACCTGGGGTGTCTGAATCTAAACTTATTTCAGTCATTTTGAAAAAAGTTGAGAAAAATTGAAAAAAAAAAAAAAAAAAACAGTATCTGTTGCTGGGTTGCATGAGTCACAGACTCACAAACAGACTCATAATAGCTCGCAAACCCTTAGTGGATAAAATTATTACCCAGGGACCCCTACATGGGAGTGTTGATGTTGACTTCACATTAAAATTAAATGAGTTGATCCAAGCTGTGAGAGAGAAAATATACTAGTAGTTATTCTTGTGCATTTTTTGTATTATACCAGGTGAATTAAACAACCCAAACTGCAGAATAACTGTTGGCATTGTAGGTTTCTGCAAACTGTGGATACATTACATTTGTATGTTTTACGTCGCAGTTATGATCAACATTTACATTTCAACAACGCTGTGGTTAACATGTGGTAAGGTTTAGGCACAAAAACCACTTGGTTATGGTTAGGAAAATATCATGTTTTGGTTTAAAACACTTGGTTTTGGCAGCACAATCTCCACTGGAAAGACAGCGATGCCTTGGTACACACTTCTCATGTCATCCTGGCAAGAAACATAGCAATATCTGGTAAAAAAAACAACAGCTTAATGTGTCACTAACCTGTCAGGAGACATAGTAATGCCTTGGTAAAAACAATCACGTTTTGTGGCACTATCCTGGCAGGAAACGTAGTAATGATTCGGTAAAAAAAAAAAAAAAGCTTTTTATGTCACTTTCCTGGCAGGAAACATAGCAAAGATTTGGTAAAAGAAAACCAACCCCTTTTGTATTACTAACTTGGCAGGAAACACAGTAAAAAACAATCCCTTTTCATGTCACTATCCCGGCAGGAAATGTAGCGATGTCTTGGTAAAAAACAATCACTTTTCACAGCACCAACCCTGGTGGAAACACAGCTATGGTTTGTTTAGTTATTCAGTTCAGTTACATATATGCATGAAACATTGGTAATTTGTAGACATACAATTCATTATCTTCTGGCGATTTAGAATTACAACCATGTAACTCCAGTATTGCTGGTGACCCCAAAAGCTAAATCAAGCCTCTGAAGATCCTCAGATTTTAGAAGTTACTATGACAAAAGTGTTTGTGATAAAAGGAAGAACATCTGTTAATTCTATTATTGTGCATTGTCATGAATAGTAACATCTGCTCCATGGTAAAAATGTAATAAAATGCTTCCAGTATGGGGTCACAGAAGAAGGTAACTCTGCTTATATGGAAACTTAAACTCAGGTAAGACACAATTAGAGTGCAACAGAGTTGGCCAAAAACTAAACAAAAGAACTTATGAGCTTGGAGGAAAATCCAATATGAATGACTTGTAAACTATAGCTGTGTGACATCATCATGAATAATACCAATAACAATGATAATACATTGTGTCAGATGACACAACTCAAAGTGGTACTGGCAGTACAGATACCATCTATTACCATAATGCTCAAGGAACCCAAAGAAAACAAGTATAGTTTAGACCTCAGACCTCATAGCCATGATAGGCATTCCTCAAATGTTGCTTTGTAGTGACACACTGATTAATGCTCAATGTTTTGCCTAAGGGTGTTTCAGCAGAACATATTGCTTTTAAACCAACTATTAGTTTAAAAAGCCCTGACACACCATTCTGCCATTGGTAAAGTACTTTACTTAAGTAAAGTTTTGATGTCCTTGTATTTTACGCAAGTATTTCCCTTTTAATCTACTTTAACTTCTGCATATACGGTTGTGCAAAAATTGTATTACACATGAAGAAATGTATGATTTGTTCATTGTCATGGTTTGATATTTTGATAGGTCCAAGAGTCCTCATGAGGAGGCTCTGGATGTGCGAAGGTTAAAGGGATATTTTAACCGCAAAATGACCATTTGTATATTAATTACTAATTGCATGTTACCTTGAATTCATAAAGAAAACTTTGTATTCCTTGCATGCCTCCACGGTGAACAGAGAATCCAAAAGCATTAACATTCTTCATGTATCGAAGTAAATGGGAACCACGTTAATCAACAGAAAAAATGATCAAACATCAATTTACACACTCTTAAACTCTTATCAAGTCATATGTTCAGTGATGAAATCTTAATATTTAATACATGTCAAAGCACATGCTTGCTCAGGCTCAGTAAGGGCGTGCCACCCATAGGTTGAAGTGTTTTATAAGTGTTTTATATTCTAATGCTTAATTTAATTGTTTAGGAAGTACTGAGCATATGACTGCATAAATGAGACGTAAATTATACTGCACACGTTATGTGGGAATTTGTAAACAGAAGTTTTGATATAGTTTTGCTGTTGTTAATGCGGTCATAGTTTACCTTAATTTATGAAGAATGTTTGCCTTTTTTAGATTCTCCATCCTCCATGGAGGCATGTGACAAAAAAAAGTTTTCTTCTTGAATTCTAGGTAACATGTGGTGAGTAACTGATACAAATGGTCATTTTGCAGGTGAAATATTCTTTGGAGATGAGATGAAGACCCTGATGATGTTCCTGAGTCCCATGGTAAACATCCATCCATCCATCCATTTTCTAACTGCTTATCCTCTTGAGGGTTGCAGGGGGCTGGAGCCTATCCCAGCTGACATTGGGCGAGAGGCAGGGTACACCCTGGACAGGTCACCAGACTATCGCTGACATGCAGAGACAGACAACCATTCACACTCACATTCACACCTACGGACAATTTAGAGTCACCAATTAACCTATCCCCAATCTGCATGTCTTTGGACTGTGGGAAGAAGTCGGAGTACCCGGAGAAAACCCACGCTGACACGGGGAGCACATGCAAACTCCACACAGAAAGGTAGACCAAAAGTTAAACAACAGTGTTTTGCTTCCTCCCTGCTGGCATGATTATATGTGATTCTGTATGATGTGTGACAGACTGCATAAAGCTGAGCAAGGGTAATATTACTTTTGAGTTTTTAGTGTTGTTGTGAGTGGTATTGATGTGATTGTTAATGGTATAAGTCAACAGGGCTGATGAGTCCTAACAAAGGCCAAGTATTTATGTGCTGACACACCATGTGAGAAGCCAAATAAACAGTGTTACAGTCAGGGGGTTTGTTGGTGGAGTTTTTCTCTGTCTACTGCTGATTTTGAAAGAATCTGCCCTTAAAGTGCAACAAAGGAGCATAGAAAATTGAAAACAGAACAACACATTGTGGTTTGCTTTTTTAATGAAGATGAATCTGACATTATGTCATAGTTGGCAACCGTAAACTAAGCCAGTGTTTTGAGTTAGTGAGGGAGCCAGAGATAGGCATTTCAGGGGGAGTTTCTCTTGCCACAGGGCCCAAGCAGTTGGCTAACACTAGCAAAATCCCAACCCGTTTTGTTTTTCCCTGTGTGGTATTTCAAGTAGATTGCAATGGAAACTTGCAACCCTCAGCTTCAAGACTTTATTAGATACTAATTAAAGTGTTGATTTATGATGCTTTCAGATTGGGAAAGAGTTCAGTCATCAAATTCCTTCAGATGTGTTGATGGAGATTAGCGTTTAGCGCATTTTCTTGCTGAGAGCTGTAACCTGCTCATCTGCAGATCATTAGGTATAAAATCTTGTGCTGGTATGCCACAGACAAGGAAGCCAAATGTATTGTGTAAGCATGTTAGAATAGCATTAACTCATAAGCATTCACAGTCAGACAGTCTGGGTTGCTTAAGATGGAGCTCTCATTTGACTTCTGCCCAGCTGTTGGAGAGAGACTGAGAGAAAAAGAGAGAGTGTGGTTGGTCCAAGCCATGATGTCTGAGTCAAGGGTGGAAACTCTGAATGTTCTCGCGCCACTGTGCAAAAAGCTGCAAGCTATTACACATCACACTGCAGCCTCACAGGCTAAAAAAAGAAACAGGGCTCCCCTCAACTCCCCTCAAATAAAAAACTTGCTCTCTGTCTTTTCAAATGAAACATCTGCCGCTCAGAGCTCTCCTCTCTCCTCTCTACTCTCTCCTCTCCCCTGTCCCTTCCCCTCTGCCACCACTCCTCTGTCTTACACAGGACCTTGAGCATGCTTGTGGTATTTTCCATCTTTGTTTTTAAAAAAAAGAGAAGAGAGAGAGTGAAATGACTTTCCGAATGGATTCCTTATGACTTGGGCAGCTAGCGAACTTGGCTTGTATTTTTTAGTCCTATATATAGTGTGCTAGAAAGGAAAATATCTGCATGCCATCTGTAGTGGATACTGAGTATTGAACCAATGTACAGTAGATTTGGGGTGGGGCAGGGGTGGTGTAAAGCAACATCTGGGAGGTTTACAATCAAAGACATACACCCAGGATCACTGCTTCTGTAAGTTGTTTAAGAACATCATGAATTGTGCCTGTATAGGCTTGAAGTAAAATGAACAAGAGTGAGAAGTTGTTGAAACAAGTTTGCGTGTCTACTATACAGAGCCATAAAGAGAGTCTGAGTTCTTCATTGTTTGAAACGTGGAAAATGTGGCACGTACCACACTGGAAAAAGACTGGAAGCAGTGTTTTCTGATAAATAAGTGTGAGTAATGTATCCGGTAATTGTTTTCATAGGTATGGGTATGTATCAATTTATATTTGTATCTTATATACTACCAATGTGTTCAGGGACATACATTTTTAAGGCAACACAATTTCTGCCTGTATTATGATCACAGGCAACAGTTTTCCAGTCAAGAAAGTTTTTCTACAGTACAGAAGTTGTAAGGAGGTGGTCAGGGTGGATGGCAAGAGCTCATGACAGGTCATGCTTTTACTACAAAAGACACTTCGGGGTTAGGGTATGGTCAAAGGATATTTAAGGTTGGGGATATTTAGGGTGAGGATACGGTAAGGGAATACATAGGGTTAGGATAGGCTTAAGGGGTATTTTGGGTTATGATAGGGTTAGGTAATATTTAGGTGTAGGATAAGATTTTGGGATATTTTGGGTTAGGGTATATTTTTCATGTGAAGTGTTTAAGGGTAAGGGTTAGGGTCAGGGTTAGGGTTATACGCCTTAAAGCTTAACCAAGTATATCTAATATTCTAGTAGTAGTAGTAGTGGGCAAAAATGTGTTAGGTAAAGACTCCCTTTCCATTTCATAAATATTGTCTTTTCTTGAGAAAAGCATTACTTTCAGAGCAGCTTGTTTTTGGTATTGTGGGTTCAGTGATGAGAGATAGCACAGCCTGTCACTTGAGCACTTGCCAGCAGCACTTAGAGGTAACCACTCCCTGAAAACCTCTGTACCTCTGCAAATTGAGAAATATTTTTGGCAAACACTTTCCCGTTCAGTCGCAATAAACTTTGTATGACACCACTACCACACCACCAGTGGGATTTCTTTTTTTTTTTTTTGAAAAGTGATGTAGCACTGACAGGACTTACATTCACATTCAGTAGCCCAGTTTTGTTCACCAGTGGGCCACACCCATTCCTAAACCTATTAGGATCCATATAATTTACATACACAGCTTTACACCTTTAACAGACAAACCATAACCACACATTGCTTATAGGTACACACACACACACACACTCCCACCTGGTAGATCATGACTTTGAAGTTGCGTCTCTTGAGCAGCTCAGCCTCGTTGTTCTCCAGCTTCTTGATCTGGCCTCCTTGCTTCTCCAGGTTGGCCCGCACCGTCTTGACATTGACGCTCACCTTCCGCACCTTCTCCATCATCTTATTGACGCTGTTGGACGTGGTGCTGTGGCTCTTGGCCAGTTTGGTCAGCTCGCCCTGAATGGTGGTCACCGAACGCTCCATCTCCTGCTGTCTGGCCTCCAGCCCGCTCTGGGTCTGCTGGATCTGGTCCACCGCCCCGATGATCTTGTCAAGCAATGACAGCACCATGACCCCATTCACCTGTTGGTCCACCGTTGCCGCCCCATCCTTGTCTTCGGCGGCATCCCCCTCTGTACCCACGGTGGACATTTCCTTCTTAGCTGCGGCAAGGGCATCGTCCTCGTCGTCTGAAGGTGGGAGGTTGACCTCATCGTCTGAGATCTCAGTGAGGGTTTGAGGCTCCAGCTGGGCACTTGTGGATTCCAGTGCTTCCATGGCTGCCATGTCAGTGGATTTGTAGTGTACAGTCAACTAATCAACCTTTCTTCACCACTGGTTCTTCAAGACACCTTTTTGGACTTCTTCCTTTCTCACCTGCTTCTCCCTTCCTTTTATTTCCTGTTCTTTTTTCCTCCTACTTCTAAACTAACTTATCTTTCTCCAGCATATATGCACTCTGTCTCTCTGTCTGTCTGTCCTGTCTACTTCAAATCCCTGGAATCAGGCCAGTGTGCTGGGGAAGCTAAGCGATGCTGGATGTTACCACAGGAGCGTTAGGATGTGAATGCCACACCAGGCAGAGAAATCCTCCAGTCAAACTACAGCTGGCAGGGTTTTTTTTTTCACTCCACCCACCTTTTTTCCACTGGACTCTCCCCCTCTGTTCAAACTCCTCCCCATCTCCTCCCTAAATACACACACATGCACATCAGTAAGACTCCACCTCCAGCTGGTAGATCCAGCCCCTCCATGATTCACTAACACTCCCCTCTGGTCTACCCTTGTCCCATCAGCATGGTTGGAATAGTTAGAGCAAAGCTGAACTGATCTGCTTGTATACAAGCTCAGGCACAGCAAAGGAGGAATGTCTGACAGGATCCGTCCCTGTTTCCACTCCTTTCCCCCTTCTATGCAAAGCATGTTCAGTTTATGGATTTATAATTGATGAAAGACTTCAGGAAGGAAAGGAAACAAATTGGCAACAGTATCATCTTTTGATGTATTCTAGGATTGTTGCTGTAAAAGTTAACATTTTATATCTCACTTCTGCAAACACAGTCATGCATTTGGGTACTTTGCTGCTAGAGGTGAACTACTACCTTTAGTTTGACAAAAAAAAGAACTCAAGGTCCTTACTAGCTCTTTCTGGAGTTTTTAACTGTGTCTCACTGCCTTTATCAGCCAATGTTTTTGGGCCAGTAGCAGTGGCGATCCTAGCATATTTGGTGCCCTAGGCAAGCCCCCCACCAAAAAAACATGTTGCTTGCTGCAGCTTAACAGTCAAAGTACTGCACATTTATTACCAACATGCAAATAAACAATATAAGTGCCAATAAATAAATAAGATAAAAATATGTGCTCATTTTATTTCAGTAACATGTTGTACATGTGTTATAACAATCACGGAACAACAATTAATGAAATTAAATTGAAAAAAAAAACCAAACATATTAGCTAATGCTCTAGAAAGTTAGCATTACGGAGAAATCCAATATTCCTCTTAATCCATCCCCAATTTCTGATGAGGTGGACATGAAAACCCTTAGTACACGTAGCAATAATCACCCCTTCATTCGCCTGTACTGCCTGTGTCAAGGCTAGCACTGGCCAGTAGACATGGAGTTGGCTCAGTGACAATGCCATTCACAGATGAAGGCCATGAGATGTTGTTAAAGTTAAAAAAAAAGCTTGTATGTAGACCTGGGGTTAATATTACTTTGTCAGTGTCGACAAAGAAACTTAAATACTACTTGCCTACTTTTAGCACTGGTTGTCTTTTAAATAAAAAAAAAAAAAAACTCATCTTGACTTAAGAAGATTATGCAACATCGTAATTATACCCACAAATTCCTGTTATGGGTACAGTTCATCAATAGCCCCTTTTCCACTGCAGGAACTTTTTTCATTTACCCGGGATTTTGAAAAGCCTTGAAACATATCCACCAAAATTACCTGGGGAAAAAAACTTTCCCCCTACCCCCAACTTTCCCTGAAAAAAGTACCTAGTATGGGGTAGGACTTTTTAGATTACCCGGAATTCTTGAGGGGCGGAGCTGTGTGCTGAAGAACACTGATTGGTGGAACACACACTTGCAGCGTTCCACACTTTCGTGCCAGTGTGGCTGCAAACTTTATTTCATTTCTACAAGTTCACATTTCTGCCGTAGTATTGATAAGCACTAATGGTATCAGTGATTTTTAATGGCACTTTTACACATTTTGGTTTAATTCATTATCATCCTGCAGCCTCCTCTCTGCACTCTGTGCCGGTGCTGAATATACACACATGCCTGCACGCTACGGTAAGCAGTGAACAGCAGAGCGGCAGCTGCAGTGGAAACAAACTCAAAAATTACCTGAGCTGACGGCAGCTACATTCGTTACTGTAAGTGGAATTAAACCTTAGCAAGTAAGAAACCAATAATTTATCAATACATGTGTTCTGTAAGCATAAACATGTAAACATGTAGACAGCGATATTCAACATGCTCTGTCCACAGTCTCTCATCCACCAACACTAACTTTATGTCTTACATGCTGATTTAGACAGCACGCTAGTTCGGCTAACAGCGAATCGTTATTAATAAGCTCAAATGACAGCTGTCTGTATGTAGACTAACTTAGTTTGACTCTTATTTTAAAATACTTTTAAACTTAGCTGCTGGCTGAGACAAACAGCCCTTCCTCTCTCTACCAGCACTAATGTTATGTTAACAGCCAACAAGCTGGCGGAGGACACACGCCAAATCATCTACGTTATCAGCCTGATTTGAATAAATTTTCCGGAACTTTGAGATGCGGTGGAAACGCAAACCACACAGATTACCAGGAATTCTTTTACCCAGGTAAATAAATTCCTGGTAATAAATGTTCCTGGGAATGTTGGTGGAAAAGGGGCTACTGACGTCAGTCCCAGGCAGGATGCTGTCCTAAAAATATAAATTACCTCAAAACACAGGCTAAAATTCATATTATATATTGATGATGTTGCTGATTTATTGGTCTGGTTCATTTGTGTCATCAGCTGCAGGGATTGATGTGCTGAAGCAGTAAGAATGTAACCTTTACCTAATCAATCACAAAGGTTTCATGAATGAGGGTCAAGAACAAGACCTTGTTTAGGTTCAAGCTCACTCAAGTCCAGACCAGTTCTAAAGGAGCTGAGACAGAGCTAAGACCAATACAAAGGCAGGCTGAGATTTAAAGTGGTATCCTGGATTTAGTGAGTTGATGAAATTGAATGTATGTAGCACATGTAACATAAGTAACCTCAACATTAAAATGGACTTTCACATACCCACATAAAAACAATAAAAAACCTGCATCCATTATGCTGATATAAACCACAGATACACACATACACAGTCAGACTCAAAAAGAGAACATAATAAAAATGCCCTCAGCAGAATTGGAAATATTTTTAGGTCCACTAACCCTGAGGTCCAGACACACCAAACCAACATCAAAGAACTAGTGGTGACCAGGCTGACTGTTGCATCATCACATGTCTTGGCCAAAAAGTTGCATTTGAACACACTGCAAAGCAGAGTTGCGACCAAGTCATTGTTTTGCAAGTCATAAGTAAGTCTCATATCTTTGCACTCAAGTCCCAGGTCAAGACAGGCAAGTCCCAAGTCAAGTCCCCAGTCCTAAACTTTGAGTTTCGAGCCAAACAAATTTAATGCCATTTTAACAAAAGAATATTACATTTACAAAAATCACAAATGCTTTTTAAATGTAGTATTTAACTGTTAAAACAAGTTTGTGGAAAATTGTTGAGTCTATACTGTAATTCTTGACCAGCATGGTTTGCATACTGCAATTTTTTTTTCTTGTATTTTGTTTTGTTAACCACCTTGTAGTTTTTGTACATGAACGAAATTGTCCAGGTATAATTTTTACCAAGTGGTGTTCAGTAATGTTATGTTAGTTCATCATGATTCTCTCCTGTAACTTGACTGGATGCTGCAGAATTGGTTCAAACCAAGTGCCAAAGCCGTAATACAATAATGGCAACTGGCTGTGTATTATGCGGCCATTAAAGGACAGCTTTTTTCATCTGTGTCTATCGCCGGAGCTCACTGACCAAGTGCAAATTTTCGACAACTTTGGAGTGAAACCAGATTGGGTCTGGACCAAAATGCCAGGTAACACAAACTAACTAACTACTGATTGAGGAAGCAGTAGACCAGCAGCTCCTGTGTTCAGCGAGGAAAGATTAGTCTGGCTTTGAAGAGAGAACAGATAAGTTTTACTTTCAAGGGCTGTCTAGTTACTGAGCACTCGATTGGATACACGGGACTTGAATTGTAGTGCCTAAGTTGTGTGAGAGTTTGTAAGCAGATATTTTGATATAGTTTTGCTGTTAAATACAGACCTCTCATCATGAGTTTTCTCTGTCATTTGGATTTTTCATCCACTGGAGGTGGTGAGAAACACAGTTATCTTCATGAATTCATCATAACATGGGCTGAGTAATTGATGTACACATGGTCAATTGACTGGTGAAGTATTCCTTTTAGAGAAGTATTCCACAACATGAGTCTGTTGTGCTGGTCACAAAAAAAAACAACACACACACACACACACACACACACACACACACACAATACAATAACCAGATAGTGAGCATGCACTGTACATAAGCCAAAAGCCAGTGGTGGATGAGATCATACTAATCCAGAGTCAAAATAGACTGAGACAACTCAGCACCTCCAGGAGAGTAGAGACTACAGCCCTAACTAAAAGCATGATCCATCTGTGTAGTCTAAAAGTAGAAGAAAGACTTATTTTATTGGGTGTGGTGGACTGATCTTTCCACAACTGCTCGATTATGTCTTTATACATTTTAAGCAATACTGAAGCCAGATTTATCACTGTTGCCTGTATCAGCCCAGTTGGACACCTAATCTATTTAGCCACTGAGCAATGGCATTGATTCAAAAAGTACAGTCTGTAGTTACAAGTGGACAGTGAAAACTGAAACTGCTCTCCTACGATAAGTTATCAGCACAGCCTTTTTAGTTACTACAAGTCAAGGGTCAGGGTCCAACAGCTGCAGGAGAGACATATTTTTGAATAAGACTGAACAAGAGTCAATTTCTTATTTGGAATCCATGGAAAGCCATTTTCCAAAGAGAACTTTTCCTCTGTATGCACCCAGTGACATGCTCTGCTATACTGCACAGCAAACACTTGGAAAAAACATTTTAATGCATACAAATTATGAAAAGCACATGGCACCCCAGAATGAGGGAGAAAGTTATAAAAGCTGTTTCTCATAGAAGTCAGCCGCAGTAATTTATGTACATTATGGGAGTTCCACGCCTCCAAAATTACTTGCTGGCAGCCAGCCAGTGTCCTGGTTTAAACCCTGCACCATGTGGAACGGAGGGGGTGAAACTCTGTGGCTGTTTGTAAGAGGAAAAATTCTGCAGGATCTTGTTAGTACTGACTCAGTGCTTGGCCAGTTGTGGACTATTCCACCACATCTGGTAGACCTTATTCTCAGGACGCTTAGAGGAGTGGTTTTGGTAGCACTTTATTTTAGGTAGTACTAATAGAGATGAGGTGCTGTAAGCATCTCACAGGCACCAGTTAGTCCATGATGATCATCTAATTACAGTTTGATATAGTACAGACTATAATGAATGAGGGAGGAAATAAATCTCCACAACATGACTGATTAATGGCACAATATAAAGAGTACCATAAGCAATATTTTTTTTACAGTGGATCAAATGACAATGTGTGATGTGAAAGGTGGCATTTTTATTGATGAAGCCAAAGAGAATGTAGGTCCCCCCAAGTCTACAGAGCTTTATCAGCCCAGCTGCCGGAACAAAATGTTAGAATTGGACATCTCTGCAAAAAATAAAGATATCACATTTGAACATTTCATAAATTTCATCAACATTTCTAAAGTGATAGCACAGTGGTATGCAAAAGTTTGGGTACCCGTGTTTAGTCTAGATGAAACATTTTTTTCAGTATTCTAAGCAAGATTACTTTTTAATTTCAATCATTTCCAGTTTCAAAATAACGAAAAAGAAAGGGGCCTGAAGGAAAAGTTTGGGCACCCTGCATGGCTTTGGCAAGTATTGCAGCGTCTAACTTCTTTTTGTATCCAGCTAAGAGTCTTTTAGTTCTTGTCTGGGTGATTTTCACCCATTGTTCCTGCAAAAGGCTTTTAGTTCTGTGAGATTCTTTGGCCGTCTTGCAGGCACTGCTCTTTTGAGGTCTGTTCCCAGATTTTTAATGATGTTTGGGTTAGGGGACTCACCTCCAAGAAACACTACCTTAATATGGTGGAGAGGTTTGCATGATCCTGGGAGCTGTGTTGTCCAGGGCTAATAGCCCCCCAAAGGCAAAGTGGAGGGGGTGATTGGGAGGAACAGCCTGCCTGACCTGAACCCGAGTGATGTTTTGTTATTGGACTTCTGTGCGAGTCACGGATTGGCCATACCAAACACCATGTGCGAGCACAGGGAGGTTCATAAGTGTACCTGGTACCAGAACACCCTAGGCCAAAGATCGATGATCAACTTTGTGGTCGTATCATCAGATCTACAGCCGTGTGTCTTGGACACTCCAGTGAAGAGAGGTGTTGGATCAGATGGTGGGGACGATGCTGGACAGACCTGGTAAACCCGAACGTGTAGTGAGGGCGAACTGGGAACATCTGGCTGATGCCCCTGTCCGTGGGGTCTTCAACTCCCACCTCCAAAAAAATTTCTCGTGCATCCAGGGGGAGGTTGTGGACATGCAATCAGAGTGGTCCATGTTCAAAGCCTCCATTGTGGAGGCGGCTGCTAGGAGCTGTGATCAGAAGGTTGGCGGTGCCTGTCTTGGCTGCAACCTGAGAACCCACTGGTGGACACCAATGGTGTGGGAGGCCATCAGGCTGAAAAAGGAGGCCTTTTGGGTCTGGCTGACCCAGGGGTCTTCTGAAGCAGCAGACAGGCACTGGTTGGCCAGAAGGACTCCAGCTGTGGTGGTCGCTGAAGCAAAAACCTGGGTGTGGAAGGAGTTTGGGGAGCCTATGGAGAAGGACTTTTGGTTGGCCTCAAGGAAGTTCTGGCAGACTGTGACGCCTCAGGAAGGGAAAGCAGGGCTTGTCTCAGGCTGTGCTCAGCAGAGAAGAAGAACTGCTGACACGAACTGGGGACATCGTTGGGCAGTTGGAGGAGCACTTTGAGGACCTCCTGAACCTGTCCGTCATATCCACTGTGGAGGAGGAAGAGCCCAACGACTCGGGGGAACTCTCGCCCAGATCCCTGGCAGAGGTTGCTGAGGTAGTTAAAAAGCTCACCAGCAGCAAGGCGCCGGGTGTGGATGAGATTCGCCATGAAATGTTGAAGGCTCTGAACACTGTTGGGCTGTCTCGGCTGACACACCTTTTCAGTGTCGCGTGGAGGTCGGGTACAGTGCATGCAGAGTGGCAGACTGGGGTGGTGATTCCCACTTTCAAGAAAGGGGATCGGAGGGTGTGCTCCAAACATTGGGGTATCACACATCACACTGCTCAGCCTACCAGATAAAGTTTACTCCAGGGTACTGAAAAGAAGGCTCTGACCTTGGATTCAGGAGGAGCAATGCGGATTCCGTCCTGGCCGTGGAACAGTGGACCAGCTCTTTACCCTTGTGAGGCTGCTGGAGGGGTCGTGGGAGTTTCCCATCCAGTCTATGTGTGGTTTTTGGACTTGGAGAAGGTTTATGACCGCGTCCCTCGGGGGGGGGGGGGGCTCGCTGTTCCAAGCCATCCAGTCCCTGTATGACCAAAGTGAGAGCTTTGTCCATGATCCTGTTTGGCATTTTAATGGACAGGATCTCAAGGCATAGCCAAGGGGAGGAAGGGGTCTGGTTTGGGGACCTCAGAATTGCATCTTTTTGTAGATGATGGGGTTCTATTGGCTTCGTCACACCGTGACCTTCAGCATGCGGTGGGGTGGTTTGCAGCCAAGTGTGAAGTCAGTACCTCCAAATCTGAGGCCACGGTTCTCTGCCGGAAACCGGTCTGCTGGAAACCGGGTTGGGGGAGAGGTACTGCCTTTCGGGCACATCCCACTGGTAGGAGGCCCCTGGGCAGACTCAGAACACGCTGGAGGGAGTACATATCTCATCTCACCTGGGACCGCCTTGGGGACTAGCTGGAAAGTGTTGCTGGGGAGAGGGATGTCTGGGGTGCTTTGCTTGGCCTGCTGCACCTGCGACCTGGCCTCGGATAAGCAGATGGAAATGGATGGATGGATGGATGGATGGATGGATGGATGGATGGATGTTGGGGGACTGTGAGGGCCATGGCAAAACCTTCAGCTTGTGCCTCTCGAGGTAGTCCGTTGTGAATTTCGCGGTGTGTTAAGGGTCATTGTCCTGTCTTAGAAGCCATCCTGTCTTTATCCTTACCTTTTTTTTTTTTTACAGATTTTGTGAAGTTTGCTTCCAGAATGTGCTAGAATTTAACTGAATCAATTCTTCCCTCTACCCATGAAATGTTCCCCGTGCCTCTGGCTGCAACACAAGCCCAAAGCATGATCAATCCACCTCCGTGTTTAACAGTTGGACAGGTGTTCTTTTTATGAAATTCTGCATCCTTTTTTCTCCAACATACCTTTGCTCACATTTCTATTTTAACTTCATCAGTCCACAGTACTTGTTCAGATGTTCCTTTGCAAACTTCTGATGCTAAATTTTGGGGTGAGAGCACAGGAAAGGTTTTCTTCTGATGACAATAAAGGTCATATTTTTGCAGGTGTCGCTGCAAAGTAGAACAGTGCACCACCACTCCAGAGTCTGCTAAATCTTCCAGCAGGTCTTTTGCAGTCAAACAGGGTTTGATTTGTCTTTTGTAACAATTGTAAGAGTAGCTCTCTCTGAAAGCCTCAACCTCAACTTGACCTTTACAGTTTCTGTTAACTGACATTTCTTAATTACATTGCAAACTGAAGAAACAACTCCCTGAAAACACTTTGCTATCTTCTTATAGCCTTCTCCTGCTTTGTGGGCATCAGTTATTTTAATTTTTCAGAGCACTAGGCAGCTGTTTAGAGGAGTCAGTGTATTTATAAAGCTTTGAAATTTGTACCACCCAGCCTTTCCTAGCAATGACTGTGAACAAGCCATAGCCCTAACAATCTAAATAAGTTCTGAGACCCTGGTAAAAGTTGTCTAAGAGCTCAAATGTCTTGGGTTGACCAAACATTTTCATGGTGCTCCTTTCCTGTTTTTCACTAAAATTGTACAAAACAAAAATAGCACATTCATTTTGCTTTAAATGTTGACAAGTATGTTTAATCTTTAACTTGATGCCTTTTGGAGTTCAGTTCATTTTCTACTTACTTAACTATTAATAGGAAAATACATTTTGACCAGGTATGCCCAACTTTTTGCATGGTACTGTTCATTACATTTGGACATCCTTGGCAGCCAACCTTGATGGGGTAGGGTATTCCATCCATTGCCTCAGCGTTCACCAGCAAGCTTCTCATACTTGGCCTTCTTCCTCTCAAACGCCTCTCCCAACCAGTCTTCCCAGGGCACTGTCAATTCCAGCAGGACCACCTAACCCTTAGTGATTCTGACACAAGAACCATTTCAGGCCTGAGTGTGGTCACAGCTGTGGTGTCTGGGAATTTTAGCTGTCTCCCCAGGTCGACCTTCAGCTGCCAGTCCTGGGCTGTTGCAAGAAGTCCCCATGATAGGTTTTTTGCACTGTTGTGGCTTCCCTTTGGCTTTAAAAAAGCAATGGAGTGCTTTGTTGGTTGTTGCTGCCAACTGAGAGAGATTCCTGTGGTGATGACCTCTGCAATAACCCTCAGTTACTGGTCGTGGTGCCACCAGTAATGCCCCTCTCCTAAGTCTTTTGGGGAACTGCTAAATATGTGTTCCAAGTATCCTTTACTCCGACACAGCGGGCACTTAGGGGCTTCTGCCAAGCCCAAGGGGAAGAGGTTGGATGGGCTGGGGAGGGCATCATAGACTGACTGGATAAGGAATTTGATCCAATGTGGCTCAGCTTTCCACAACTCTGGCCACAAGATCTTCCGGTCCATTGCCCGCTCCCATTGAGTCCACACCCCTTGCTGTCGCATCCCAACCATCTTGCTGGTGCAGGTTTCCTCAACCCCTGCTCCGATTTCTTCCTGGACCAGCTGGCATTCTTTCCTTTACCTAAGCCTTGTTGTATTGTAGACTGCTGCCAAGTCCTGCCCATCCTAATGCAACAGCCTCCACCAGCACAATGTGCCACAGCTGTGCCTCTGCCTGGTCAACTGCCTCCTGCACCCTCCACTTCCTACCCATCCTCACCTGTATGATGGCCCAGGAGACTTTGATATCACTGGAGTCTCTGTACAGCAGCACCTCTCTTGCCCGGGAAACTATAACTTCTTCCAACAGGCTGCTGAAGGGGAGTCGTAGCTTGTTTTTACTCCCATGTAAGGCAATGCTGCCGAGTTTACAAGGATGGCCAAATCACATGGGTAGAAAGTTATTTATCTTCCTCTCAAAGCCCTCGACAATGGTCAGTGGGACATTGTAAACCAGCAGGGGCCAGAGGAGTCATGGCAGGATGCCATGCTGGTAAATCCAGGCTTTGAATTTTTCTGGCAGCCCTGACTTGTCCTCTGCGTCAAGCCAGGTTCTTAACTTTCTGCTGATTTCTTGGGGTGCAGCTGTGTCCCTCAGGGACATGTTTAAAACCTGTTCCCGGGCTCTTCACTGGCTTCTCGGTGATTGATGGGATTTGGACTCCTCCCATGGAGAAACTGAAGTTGTCCATTACCTTACCCTTCCTCACAACTAGGGATCCAGACTTAGTTGGTTTAAATCCCATCCAGGCCCAGTTCATGAAGCGTTTGAGACCTTGGAGGATCCATTTGTGGCCTGGTACTGATGTTGTGGTCACCGTCAGATCGTCCATGAATGCTCTAATTGGGAGCTGCCGCACACCTGACCTGGTGAATGGACCTCTGCATTCCACCCCTGCTGACTTAATGAGCAAGTTCACAGCCAAGACAAACAATATCGTAGAGACATTACATCCAGTGATTATACCGTTCTCCAGGTGATGAAATGTAGATGTTACTGATCCAGAGGTAACTCTCAAACTGAAGCAGTTGTAATAGTTCAGGATGAGGTCCTTGATCTTGTCTAAAACATGGTGTCTGGCAAGTGAGGTTTCCACCAGCTTCTGTTGATTGACCCATAGGTATTGGCAAGGTCAAGACACAGTATTACCAGGTCACTGTTGCCCTCCCGTGCCTCCCAGATCAGCTGGGTGAGAACTCCAGTGCGCTCGACACATCAACCTTTGGGATTCCACCCCTCTGTACAGCAGTGTCAGTGTATGCATCTCCCAGGAGGAACTCCATCAAGCATCAGGCAAAAATACTGAAGAATATCTTTCCCTCGACCCTAAGGAATGAGATGTTCCTGAACTGCTAAATGGTGCTCCAGTTATCCTCCTTACAAATCCAGACACCCTCTGCATACCTCCACTGTTGTGCCACTCTTCCCCTCCTACAGATGACCTCGATGCTCTGCAATAGTTGCCGCAGGAGTCTGGGGCACCTCTTCTAGACATGACATTCCACTTGACCCTGGTGCTGAGCTGGTGCACACTGCTTTGACAACCTCCTCAACCTCTCAGGGTTGGCTCCTTGAGGCTAAATGCCACAGTGGGTTCTGGTGGGGTTATCAAGGTGCTGCATGGTCCAAGATCCTGGTCTATTGCACCGTCACTGTGTGTTTCTCTAATAACATCATGGATTTAACAACCCAAGATGGCAGCACACACAGTTGCAGCGGCTCAGTGTTCTATCGGTTGGTGCTATATATGGCTTTTTGGATGCGTGTTTTTTTGTGTCCTGAGTGCCTTCTGTCCGGCGAACAACATCTACGGCTGGCACGATCTCCTTAAGTTAGGAGTTTGTTACGAGCGGAGTATTACAGCCGAATTTCTCCGCATACACAAGATACTGGTGGACATAACACGGCGCCCTGGCTCCCTGTGGATTATCATCCTCACTGGGAGGAGACGAAGGCAGCGCAAAGAGAGAAGGCAAAAGCGGGGCTGCAGGGCTGGCGCACTAACCAGGCTACGGAGGCAGCCACTCAAACCTCCACTTTCCAGCCTGTTTCTCACGAACGCTAGGTCCCTCGCCAATAAGATGGATGAGCTGAGGTTACAGATTGCAGCCAACGACACCGTGAAGGATAGCTGCATTCTGCTGATCACGCAGACCTGGCTTCATCCACTTATCCCGGACTCGGCGACTGAGCTAGCAGGCTACACGGCACAGCGACGTGACAGGACAGAGAGCTCTGGTAAGAGCAGAGGAGGGGAGCTGTGTGTGTACGTGAATAACAGCTAGTGTACTAACACAGTGACTGTAGACAGCCACTGCTCCCCGGACTTGGAGTATGTGACTGTGAAATGCAGGCCTATTTACCTCCCGAGAGAGTTTACTGTCGTCATGGTAACAGCTGTTTATATTCCACCGGATGCTAATGCTAAAGTGGCTAGCAGTCATTTGTACAGCAGCATTAGCAGCCAGAAGAGCTCATATCCTGACGCTGTACACATCATAGCAGGGGACTTCAACCATGCAGACTTGAAAGCAGTGCTCCCTAAATTCCACCAACATGTTAAATGTGCTGCTAGAAGAGATAACACTCTGGACAAGGTCTACTCCAACATCATGCTAGGCTACAGGGCTAAACCACTACCTCACCTGGGCCAGTCTGACCATTTGTCTCTGCTGTTAATTCCCGCATATGCCCCCCCTCAGGAAAACTGCACCCACCATCACAAAAACTGTAACAACTTGGCCTGACGGAGCCTCTCATCAGCTGCAAGATTGCTTCTACAGGACCAACTGGGATGTGTTTTTACATCAACACCTGGAGGTGTTCACGGACAGTGCACTGTGTTACATGAAATACTGCGTAGACACTGTTACTATGGACAAACAGATCTGGGTCTACCCCAACCAGAAGCCCTGGATGACCCGGGAGGTCCACTGGCTGCTGAGAGAGAGGAACACCGCCTTCAGGTCTGGTGACCAGGCCCTCTACTCTGCGGCCCGGGCTGACCTGAAGAGAGCCATCAAAGGGGCCAAGTCGGACTATAGGAGGAGGATCGAGGAACACCTGGAAAGTAACAACAGCAGGCAGGTGTGGCAGGGAGTCCAACATCTTACCAACTACAGGTCCACCTTGGGAGCTGCTGAGGGTGAGGCCTCGCAGGCAGAGGAGTTGAACGTCTTCTTTGCCCATTTCGAGATGGAACCACCCGAGGCAACCACACCACACCCCACGGTCCACAGCAACTTCACCCTCACAGAACATGAGGTGAGGCGCACACTGCGGGCCGTGGACCCGAGGAAGGCTGCTGGACCTGATGGCATCTGTGGACGTGCACTGAAGGACTGCGCGGATCAGCTGGCTGGAGTCTTCATGAGGATTTTCAACCAGTCCCTGGCCCAGTCCACTGTCCCACCATGCCTGAAGTCCTCCACCATCATCCCCCTGCCCAAGAAACCTCACATCTCCAGCCTCAATGACTACCGGCCAGTCGCTCTCACCCTGGTGGTGATGAAATGCTTTGAAAAGCTGGTCCGGGGTCACATCACATCACTCCTGCCAAAAAGGCTGGACCCACACCAGTTTGCTCCATGCTGGACTGTCCCACCTGGAGCAGCAGACGAGCTATGTACGGATGCTCTTTGTGGACTATAGCTCTGCATTCAATACCATCCTCCCTCACAAACTGGTGAACAAACTGGAGGATCTGGGCATTCCACACCCCACCTGCATGTGGATCAACAGCTTCCTAACTGGTCGCAACCAGAGGGTGAGAGTGGGCCATCACACATCTATGGCCCTCAGCCTCAGCACCGGCTCCCCACAGGGCTGCGTGTTGAGCGCCCTGCTGTACACTCTCTACACGCATGACTGCACCTCTACCCACCACAACAACATCATAGTGAAGTTCGCGGACGACACTACAGTGGTGGGGCTCATCTCTGGGGAGGATGAGTCTGCCTACAGAGACAAGGTTAAACATCTGGCAGCGTGGTGCAGTGAGAACAACCTGCTCCTCAACACATGAAAGACCAAGGAGCTGGTGATCGACTACAGGAGGAAAAAAACTGACATTCCACCACTCATCATCAGCGGGGACTGTGTGGAGAGGGTGTCGGACTTCCGCTTCCTGGGTGTCCACATCGAGGAGGGCCTAACCTGGAGCGTGAACAGCTCGGAGGTTCTGAAAAGGCCCAGCAGAGACTACACTTCCTGAGAGTGCTCAGGAAGAATAACATCTTACAGAGACTGCTGGAGTCCTTCTACCGGTGCTCCATAGAGACCATAATAACATACTGTGTTTGTGTGTGGTTCACCAGCTGCACAGCAGCCCAGAGGAAAGCGCTCCAGAGGGTCATTAACACGGCCCAGAAGATCGTCGGTTGGCCCCTCCCCTCACTGGACGACCTGCACAGTGCTCGCTGTGTCAAAAGAGCACAGAACATTGTAAAGGACACTTCCCACCCTGGACACTCCATGTTTGAACTATTGCCATCAGGCAGACGATACAGGACAATCAAATCAAGAACAAACAGGCTCAAAAACAGTTTCTATCCAACAGCAATAACCACCCTCAATGCCTTAAAAAATAATCCCTAACACAATACATATATACAGTGAATGAGATTGTGCAATGACAATGACAGAATGAATGACTGTGTGTGTTTCCTGTATTTATTACTGGAGGGTTTGTGTTTGTTTATATATTTATTACTGTAGTGTTTTTAATAATGATGCACTGACTGTTTGACACTTTTTAATTTTGTTGTACATGTTACATGTTACAATGACAATAAATGACTATGCTATTCTATTCTATTTTATTCTATTCACTGCAGGTGGCACCGAGGTACTTGTCAACCTCTTCCTGAGTGCAGGCAAGTTGGCCATTGTGCTTCTGCCTGAGAATTCTCTTGGTAAATCCAAAGGGATTTGCCATGAAGGATGGTCTCCCCTCTTTCTGTGCCACTCAGCTCAACAGAGGGTTGTAAGCTTTTCCTTACAGTGTTACAGAGCTCTGCCAGGCCAGCTTTGTCCTCCTCCTTCGCCTGTCGTCTAAGCACATGGAGCTTGGCCCCACCAGTTTGGCCCCACGGAGCCACTGGACAAATGGTGCTCCTTGGTGCCAAATCTTTCAGTAGCAACACTGATGACCAAGGAGCACATTGCTTGCAGCCTCCTGTCAGCATCCTCTCTGACTGTAGCTTCAAGGATCTGATCTACATCCTCATTAAACTGGCACCACTCCTTCTTCTTGTTTGGTGGCAAGCCACTTAACCTGATGATGTTCTGAATTCCTAACTTGGGGAGGGCCCTGTGGGGCGTGGAGGGTCAGGGCACCGTGTGGTGACTCTGGGCCAGGCTCCTCCTGCATCTCACCGAGTGCTGGACCTTGCTTTCCCATCAAACATTTCATTCTGGCCTGGTGGATCTTCAGGCCATGCAGGTTTTTGCAGACTTTGCCGCATCTACAGAGTGCACTCATAGCCCATAAGCTTGGACCTGTAGTGTAGTCCTCGTGTGTCCATAAGCTTGGGTCAATACCTGTGTGTTCAATAGACTCGAGCTGCAATCTTTTCTCTTCTTTGTCTGTTGGAAAATAAATAGATAGTTCTCTCAAATGTATTTCATGTCTTGGAGACACACAGTGTCGCAGAGTGTGCTGTCATTCATCCAACACTTCAGTGTTGTTGTTGTTGGCCATGACTAGTGGTGTAACTGAGGACAAACAGTAAGGTGTGGTTGAGTGAGGAGTAAGGATGCCTCAGCCTATGTGCTACTCTTGTAAAAGAGCGAATATGCTTTCAGCTAACTAAAATGTGTGGTATGCATCAATAAAGTTGATGTTTCAACAGAAATGAATATGAAACAATGGTTGAGGTAGATGGTAGTTTCCATTTAAAATGTACAACCATATTCACCAATTTATTTTTAATTAGGATCCTCACTTCAAAGTATTCTTTTTCTTTTTGTTATTTTAAGGATGAAATACATTAGAAGGGTTAAAATATAAAAGGAATATATAAACAAGGGAAATATATATATATATATACACATATGTACAAAAGATAAAAACAAATTAAGGCAGCAAGAAACTGTAGTGCAACAAATTGTATGTGCAAAAACTTTGTATGTGCAAAAGTCATGTGCAGACTGGGTGTATAACACGGTCTGAGGTAGTTATGGTAGTTATGACTCCTGTCGGCGGTTTAGGAAGCTGATGGCAGTGGGAAATAAGTTTTTCAGGCTAAAGAAAAAAACGCCTGCATTCAGGAGCGGTGCGAGCAAACACGTCTGCCACGGAGGGCGCCATGTTACAACTTTGGGTAGACACAGATGACAGCGCATGATGTAGCTGTTCTTTTTTGTAGTCTGTAATGTTCTGCCTCTTCTGGTTCACAGACCGTTGTTTCTGCCATTGTTGCCGTCTACTCTCATTCTATACGCTCCCGCATAGTCACTTTGCTTCTGTGCGAGGCCGCGAAGAGTTCGTATACGGTCATGTGACTGCTTGGCTCCGTTTGATTGGTGAAATGGAGTCAAACGTCACCAGTGGCTATGTTTGATTGGTCAAACAGAGTCATGTGACAGAGCCTTTGGCGGAAGTCTCGCTGATAAAACAAACAGATCGTGCATTGATTAACCGATGAATATAAATCTAAGTAACAAGCGGAATGAAGCCCAATGTAACAGAGTAAAAGTAGTGTTCCGTCTTCACAAATATACTCAAGTAAAAGTAAAAAGTATGTTGCATAAAAACTACTCTTACAAGTAGAATTTATCCAAAAAGTTACTTAAGTAAATGTAACGGAGTACATGTAACGCGTTACTACCCACCTCTGCACGACAGTGACAATGAAGTGGTAGTATATGAGCTGACTTTGTCATCAGGAGGTAAAGGGGTGGTGGATGGTGTGTCACATAGGCAGGACGCCTACCAAACTGTAGACCACTACAGATCACTGTTCGAAACAAACTAACAACAAAACTGGTTGTGATTTAGCAACCCATTACTGTGTTTCCAGGAGCTTTTTAGCCGCCAAACATGGGTCTTTTTTAGCAGATAGTGCCACAAAAAGCAGTTGTTTGTTACCAAGGCCTTGCTGTGTTTCCAGCCGGGATAGTGCCATCAAAAGCAGGTATTTTGAGCCCACACATGAACTTTTCTGACCCATAACCAAGTGTTTTTAGTGTCTAAACTTAACCGCACGTGTATCCCAGTGTTGTTGAAAGGGAAAGAAATATTAAGTTTCAGCATATCCACTACATAATACTGTACAAATGTAATGTATGGTTTGCAGAAACATAGGATGCTAACTTTTTTCTGGCAATAGGGTAGACTTTATAGTGTCTTTGGTTTTCTGACAGCTTCACTGTTTTGGTTCATTCTTAGCACTCCCATAGCCTTATTTTCGACAATGTTAGATTACAGTCCGGCTGTTACAGCTCCTTATAAAAAATGTAGCCCCTCTCATTTATTTCAATGAGACCACTCTGCTTACACAGCTGAGGTGTAAGAGCACCCACTCAAAAAGTTGAACCTGGCTCAATTTTGCTAGAATGCAACATGTTATCTAGCAAGGCACTGCAGTGACAAATCACATACATACAAACACACCTTCTTGGCACATTACTTGTAATGTGAACAACATCCATCAGGGCAAAGGTCCAGCAGAGGATGTATTCACTGCACCACTTCAGGAAGTTCAACCTGCCTTAAGACAGTAATTACTCACTGCAAAAACCCAGTCTGTTTGCTGCACATCCATCATTGTGTGGTTTCGATCAGCCACCAGACAGGACAAGAAAACTACAATGGACTGTCATGACTGTAGAGGAAAATTATCTGTGCCAGCATGCCCTTGCATCAGGATTTATACACTTCGAGTGTCGGGAAATGGGCCGGCAACATCACCACGTGAATAGGTAGAGGTATACAAGTAATAATGTTTACTTCATTGATCTATTAGACTGTTAGACTGTTAGGGCTTATTACATCAATCTGTACAGATGTTTTTTTCAATGAATCATTACATCATCAATACTTACTTCACAGTATTCCAGCCTCTCCGTACTCATTGAAGTTGTAATCACCAACAAAACATTTGTTTGTAACCAGAATAAACATTCATAGTAGGCTACATATGAAGATGAATGCAATCCAAATCTTGACACTCAAACAGAAAATGAAGATTAGCAGTCAGGAAAACAATCTCACAGCAAGGCCCATTTAGTGGCTATTCAGGAGCTTTTGATCATATCACATGATCTTCATGAGCATAATAATCTTAAAACAGCAAGAAACACTGAGAGTGAGAAAAGTATAGAATAGATATAAAGTGGGTATTCATTAAAAATAATGTTACCTATACTATGTGTTCTAATAATTTATTTCTTATTCTTAAGGCCTCTGATACAGTCTCTCTCTCTCTCTCTCTCTCTCTCTCTCTCTCTCTCTCTCTCTCTCAATTTTCAATTTTCAATTTAATAAGCTTTATTGGCATGATTGTATATTAACAATATTGCCAAAGCCATTACAAATTTACAAATAATGCATATGCTCTCTCTCTCTCTCTCTGTGTGTGTGTGTGTGTGTGTGTGTGTGTGTGTGTGTGGTGAGTGGGGAGGGGGTAGGCTATACTCGGATCTATAAAATGTGTTCTTTTTTATCCTTATAGTCAAGTCCGTTTTATTTATATAGCCCAGCATCACAAATCACAAATGTGCCCCTAGGGGCTTTATAATCCGTACCACCCTCTACCCTCGATTCTGATGTGCAAAAGGAAGAAACCCCAGGAAGAGAAACAGAGGAGGGATTCCTTTCCCAGGACAGACATACATGCTATGAATGTCATGTGTACAATGTCCTTTTATGAATTTAATGTAATAAATCATTTTGCTGTATAAATGAGTAAAACTTGGGTGACATGCTCCAGTTAAGTCACCAAGTCACCGATGGTAATCCCAAAAAGTCCTTTGTCAAACCTTGCTTGATCAAACCACATCGAACATATTCAATTGACATTTAGGCTTCCGGTTAGGATTTTCAGAATATAACGACAATGACAATAAATATATTATCGTGATTTCGGACAACAGAAGGCACCAATGAGGGTGATTGATAATGTCTTTTTTGATGCATTTGTATTGTTATCATTTCTGGAGTCAGTTTCAAAAAGTGCTGTACTCATATGTCAAGAAAATGCAGCATGCTTTTACTTTGAAATTGTCTACTTTGTGGTATACTTCCGGTTGACTGTATCTGGCTTGACGCACCGTCCTGAACCCCAGCATCCAGCATCCTCCAGGACACAGACAGCTGACCAGCCTCATCCTAAACAGGTGAGGGACGTTAAACAGATATTTGTGAAAGTCTTTAATATGAAATGAAGTCGTTTTAACGTTTCAGACTCTGTGTCCGACTGAGAGTTAAAAGCTTAGCCCTGCGAATCAGATTTTGACGTGTGGCCTGTGAGGACGGTGGTTATGTATCACCGACAACCGCTTCTTTCGTGACGGAAATAATATATATTTTTACTAGACGTATGTTTGTCAGTCACCTGAACCGAGTCGGTCCCGCTCTGAAATATTATTTATTCAACAGTGTCCTAACGTTGTGACGTTAACACAGCCTGTAAAAGAGTAAGCCCAACGTTAAATCAAATTCTAGTATCTGACCTACAATAGGTGCACTGTGTTTAACGCTATAAGTGACAATAAGGATAAATACAGCAGTATTTGATGCTTCATGTCATGAGTAGAGTGTTATTTGTTGAAGCGGACACACTCAGGGTGTGAGAGGAGAGGAGGAGACAGATGCTGTAGGCCGGCCGGGCTCCGGCAGCATCATGGCGTCCTTGAGCAGCGAAGGGCAGAGCTGCAGCAGAGAGGATGCTGCGACATCAGCGATGCTCTGCTCTGCATGCTAGCTTAGGCGCTCAAGATGCTCGAGATTTTAAAGCAGAACTTTCTTATAATGATATTTATGACTTGTAATTTAGCGGCTTGACATTTAGGCTACGTCATTCTGGTGTGTATAACATATTATCATTAGGGCTTGTCCATTTTTGACCGATGAGCGCCATTCTCCTCCGTGTTTAGCTTTAGCATCGTCTTGCATAGTTATGGGCTACCTACTACACATATCAGTGAGCGTGGATATTAAATCAAACTGTTGTGCAATGAGAACAGTACTTCTCCATCCGTCATGATAAATATGTATTTTTAATCGTATGCTGCGTTGGATCATATGTTAAACATTTGTGGTTCGTTTTATCTGAGCAGTGTAAGATTCTTATGATGTTTAATTTTTCGGGTGCTTAGAATGAGTTGATAACATCACATTATTTTTATTCTCAAATATTCCAATATTATTATGATAATCAGCTTAACTTCAAAGCCTAGTTATAAGGTAAATTCCAAAGCTACAGTGATTACTTTAACTTGGTGAAAGGAGGGTCAGCAAAATAAGGGTGCTACCTGTGATTCCCCTCTGACACCAGAAAACATGATTTATTTAGATATTGTTTTCCTCCCCAAATAAAAATACAGGGGGGGAATTTTTAAAAGGCAATTGGAGGAATGTCCATTTTAATAGTTATCCCCTTTAACCAACTTAAAACACTCTTTCTTGATGAAAGTAACCCAAGCAAGGAAAATGCAAAATGCAAACATCGAAACAGGAAAATAGCAGTGCATTCAAAAAAACACTATCTTTCTAATATCTGTCTTTACAGTCCTCCACACACCCTGGTTATACTTCTGCCCCCACCCAGTAGAGGAAACACCACCATAATCAACAATCAGTTGAGGGTCTTTTTCATGGCAGGTTGTCTGGCTTTCACCACTGTCCTCCACTTTCTCCTGCACAAACAAAATCAAAAAACTTGCGCCAAACAATTCTCTGCTCCTTTGCTGCCAAAGGCTCTAGCCCCCCTTTATCTGCAGCAGCACACCTGAACAGAGTGAACTAGTAGGTGGCAACAAGATAGAGCAGGGGTGAGAGAGAGATACAGTAAGTTATTTTGACAGTATATTTGAAGATTATCCTACTTTAGAACCCTCTGACTATACTATAACAAGGACCAAGGTGTCTAACATGCACATGAGTCAGAGGGTTGAGCGAAACCTTGTGGCACAGTAAAAGTGAGGGCTGAGGTGGGATCCCGGGTGTACCACTGGCCTGTCTCACCCACAGCGTCAAAGAGGTGGAGTGTGAGCATGCGCAGTATTACCCAAATATGGTGAACTATGTCTGGGCAGGGCGAAGCCAGAGGAAACTCTGATGGAGGCCCATAGTGGTCCTGACATGCAAATCAGTCTTCCAACATGAGTATAGGGGAGAAGGAGTAATCGAACCATCTAATTGCTAGTTCCCTCCAAAGTTTCCCTTTAGGATAGCTGGCACTCAGAGTCTTGCAGTTTTATCTGGTAAAGCGAATGATTTGAGGTCTTGGGGCCGAAACAATCTCAACCTATTTTCAAACTTATAATGGGTGAGAAGCCTGACTAGCCGGCCTGGAGCTGGGCGTGGACTGCGAGCTGCCTAGTGGGCCACTTTTGGTAAGCAAAACTGGCCAGGTTAAGGTGCCTGATGGAGACGCTCATCAGACCCCAGAAAAGGTGTTGGTTGATATAGACAGCAGGAGAGTAGCCATGGAAGGCGAAATCCGCTAAGGAGTGTGTAACAACTCACCCGCTGAATCAACTAGCCCTGAAAATGAATGGCACTGGCCCATATCCAGCCGTCGCCGGCAACAGCAGCTGCAAGGGCCACGCCGTGACAAGTAGGAAGGCCACTGCATTGAGCACGGAAGCCTAGGGTGTGGTTCCAGGTGGACCTGAAATTTTATGAAATGAGTAATCAATTAATTAAGAAAATAATTGGCAGGTTACTTAATTCTGAAAATTATCATTGGCAAAATACGACACCATGTAGTGTCATATAGTGCATCATATTGGTATACTGTACTGCACAATATAGTATAGTATAGTATAGTATTTATTGTGCTGTTCTGCAGACAGTACAGTATAATATATTGCTCTAATTCATAATAAATCATTTTCAACTGCCCTTTTAGGAAAAAAGGGGTTGTGTGTGTTGCTTGACTTGGCCTTTTTACTGTGTAAAAGAATTGATTAACATATTTCAAAAATCTTTGAGTCTAAACTAATCTTTACGCATCTTTCTGTCCTAGGTGTAGTGTTTCTTTATTCTAGCTGTGGTGGAGTGTAGTTGCCATCATGGGGGAATTGTTCAGGAGCGAGGAGATGACCCTGGCCCAGCTCTTTCTTCAATCAGAGGCAGCCTACTGCTGCGTCAGTGAGCTGGGAGAACTGGGCATGGTCCAGTTTAGAGATGTGAGTATGAATGTTGTCATGCTGTGCCATTCATTGTGATGGAGCTTCTCTGAAGGCACAAATATTCTCATTCATGTAATTAAAGCTAGTGAAAAATGGGAGAGTTCACAGAGGACGTGTGTGTGTATTGCTTGTTTGCTGTCTTTTGTATGGCGTCACTCATGTATTTTTCCACCCACAGCTGAATCCAGACGTAAATGTGTTCCAGCGCAAATTTGTGAATGAAGTGAGGAGATGTGAGGAGATGGACAGGAAACTGAGTGAGTTATTAGACATGTTAACATTTGGGCCAAACCATCCAGCCAAAGCCACAGTGTAGCTCCTGCTTATGATTCAGTCCATTTTCAGTTTCTGATCCTGTACTGCTCCTGTTAGATTAAGCACACATAAATGTGGTTTAGATTTTTTCTTTTTTGTCATATGTACTTAGTAAGCCTCCCAGACCGGTGGAATCTGTAGTAAACCCATAACACTTTTAAACATTACAGGGGTGTCAGGGGGGAAATTATTACGTTTTTCTTTCTCTCATCTGGAAAAATGTAAAGAGCTGGTGTTAGACTGGTCAAGTACTGAATCATAGATTCTCTCTGCTGAACAGGGTTTGTGGAGAAGGAGATCAAGAAAGCTAATATCCCAACTGTGGACACTGGAGAAAATCCAGAGGTGCCTTTTCCCAGGGACATGATTGATCTGGAGGTAATCAGCCTATAATCTGTGACCATTATCACTCATCATCAATCATTATTATTTTGATAGAAGAACTGATATATGCATTCTTAAGAGAAGTCAAAGATGGGATTGTTGTTGATAAGTACACAGTTATTAAATGTATTACATGGCTTTGACTTTACCCATGTACAGCACTACTCAGCATCACTTACAGTATGACAAGATAGACCGAATTCTCCTCTTGTGGCTCTGTATTGTAAAGAGTAATCTTCATCTTCAGTGGTATGGTCCTTTTTGACATATTCTCATAGAATGGTTCATATGATGTCCTACAAAATTTGCACCCCACGAATGACGTTACGTCCTTAATGTACGGTTAACATAAAGTTACATAGGTTCGTTTTAGGCAAATAAAGTTACTGTAGTTAGGTTTAGGGAAAGAAATATGGCCAGGACTTACCTTATAATGACTCAAAGTTCTCTCAAAGTTCACAGAGATAAAAACATGCGACTCCATGGGAAAGCCCCAGGCAGAAGTTTGTTTTTTTGTGACACAACTACCAATGCAACCTGCCTCCTTACATCAGCTCAGGACTGCTCCCTTGTTTGCCGCCATCAGCGCATTGGTCACATGATTGCAGCCTTTCAAAATGCGTAGGATATATACAAATTTGAATGCATTGCTTGACGTAGGAAAACTTGTGAAAACTTTGTGAGTGCAGCCTGACCTTTTTCAGGGCTGCAAAAGCAAATAGCCAAAGAAATTGAGTTCTGAGGTGCTACCCATGGTGTCCAGAGACACTATGGGTTCAAAACAACTAAAGTGGTTTTGATTTAAGAGGATAATTTAAGAATGAGAGCTGACAAACGTTTTTTAATTTAGAGCTGGATTGTGAGTTTTATGTAGAACACCTCAGAGTCAGCTTTATTGGCCAAGTATGTGTACACAAACTGTATACACAGTTCCAGTAGAAAAACAGATAAAAATGACATACAGCTAAGAACAAGACCAACAAAGCTGAATAAAGATAGGTAAAAATAAACAGAGAACCTTTGTGTACACGCAAGAAGGGAAAAAATGTTGCAAATAGAAATATATATAAATAAATATAAAAAGCAACAATGACCAAGAAAATACAGTGTCTATTTACAAGTGTTTCTGTAGAAATCAGAGAAATACACTGGTCGGCCACGACATTAAAACCACTGACAGGTGACGTGAATAATATTGATCATCTTGTGGTACCCCACCTCACAACCCACGGGACCGCAACGGATCCACCACCAACACTTTGGTGCCAGACACCTAAACTTCAATCTTCGCAGAGTTCCTGTGTTCATGCCTTGACAGGTCAGAGCCAGGTCCGATCCAAGGAGGCCCCACCTTGGATCTGGGGTACCTCTGTGGTAGCCCTCTGGGGTAACAGCACGTCCCTGATCCCAAAGTGTTTGGCAGTGCGTAAGTGGCATCCACATAAATGCTAGGACCCAAAGCAATGTCCCAGCAGAACATTGCATTGTAACGAGATGATCGATGTTACTCAATTCATCTATCAGTGGTTTTAATATTTTGGGTGATTGGTGTAAATATGAATGGATATACATGAAGTGGGTGCTTATGTACATTATATGCATGTAATACATATCTATACACATTGCTGATGCGTACATGTTAGAGCACAATGTGTATTTTAAACTGTAAATACATAATGTGTGATTTGTAGGTACAGTGGATGTTTTAGTGTAACAGGGTTATTGACACTCTATGACTAATTTAATTGTTTATCACCCTTAGATAGATTTTTGTTTGAAAAACCCATCAAACTTTTTACATTAGAACTACAATTACATTGTAGTTTTTGCTCTTACAAAAACTACAAAAACAATCCTAAATTCAAAACTGTTAAAGATTCCTATTTAGACCACCCTCTGTCTTCAGCTCAATGCCAAAACATTCTAAAAGCAGATGTAAATGCAGTCTCCTCAGGGTTGATCCAATAATAAGTGTCTGTTGACTGTGACTGGCAGGCCACCTTTGAGAAGCTGGAGAATGAACTGAAGGAGATCAATACCAACCAGGAGGCCCTGAAGAAGAACTTCCTGGAGCTGACGGAGCTCAAACACATCCTCCGTCGAACACAGCAGTTCTTTGATGAGGTTTGCTTATGTCACCCTCTCAAACATACACACCACACACCCAGAAGCACAATAGATTATTGTTGTGTTTATGTAAACAAAGTAACTGAGGTCCTCTTAATGTCTTTGACAGATGGAGGATCCCAACCTGCTGGAGGAGTCATCAGCCCTGATGGAGGGTAGTGAGGGGGGCCGTGGGGCCCCACTCAGACTGGGGTAAAGCATGCATCATATTCTCTAGGATACACTTTCCAATTGTCTTGGCAAATACTGATAGTCATACTAATCGCACACTTTTTGTGTCTGTCAATGTCTGTCCATTTAATTTGCCAGTAATGAAAAATGATAAATAGTGCATTGCTGCACTTGTTTGTGAATTACTACCTGTGGATTAGAATAACAAAGTAAAACGATTGGTGTGAATGTATGTAGCATTACCTGGCTGCATTTGTGTCTTTGTGTAAGACACAAACAAAATCTCCCATTTTTGTTGTGCTCAGTCATGTATGATTTTTTTGTCTGGAAGGTCATATTATTATGCGTCACCACGGCGTTGGGTTTCAATAATAGCTTGTAGCTTTTCAAGTAAACTAGTTAGCTAACCAAGGATGATTTTACCTGTTTATGAATTTGGTAATTAAAAGTTGTCATTGCCATTTATATATCAGCCTTATGCCACTCAAAAGGCTCAGTTTGTCAGTGTGTTTTCTTATCTGCTCTAAGCACTTGTATGTTTCGCAGGTTTGTGGCTGGAGTGATCAGCAGGGAGAGGATTCCAACCTTTGAGAGGATGCTGTGGAGAGTGTGTCGCGGTAACGTCTTCTTAAGGAAGGCAGAGATTGAGGACCCTCTGGAGGACCCCGCCACGGTCAGTTCAAGTAAAGAGACTAGTAAATATATTTACTAGTCTGACATATTAAGCAGAAAAAGTACAAAGTAGTGTACTGTACAACAATCAGGCATGCACGTAACATTATAATTGTCATTTTTACATATTAGAAACAGACAGATTCATCGTCTTCTCTTTCCAACAGGGAGACCAAGTCCACAAATCAGTCTTCATTATCTTCTTCCAAGGTGACCAGCTGAAGAACAGGGTGAAGAAGATCTGTGAGGGGTGAGTATCAAAATATATCTAAGCTGAATATTGCATTCAACCTAAATACAAAATTTCATTGCATTATTTATCATTGCATTAATTTTTTGGCCCTTGGGTTTGCCGCAAAAATACAGATGCCACAGTTTATGGACCAGTGGCATAATGTAGTTACCATGGGCCCCAGTGCACACAATTGTGATGGGCCCTAGTGCACAGTAGTTACTAGTTACAAGGTGCAAACACACACCACTGGCAACTGTTTATAAAAAAGCTAAAGGAATCTAATTTAGGGAGATTTAGTACTTTTTCCTCCTGTTCATTCCTCTCTTGTCCTTTCTTACTGTGGCTTTTATGTTTAGAAGGCATGACTGCCCGATGGACTTTTAGATGTGCTATTTGTCAGTCTTGACAGATTTCTCGCCTAAACTAGCCACTGTATCGTGTCGTCTTGTTACATGATTAAATAGAGACTTAACATTAGACAACATAACATACATGTTACCAACAATTGTCATTGCATACCTGTATATGATAAAAATATAATAGAAAATACGATTTTTTTTCATTAAATAGTTTTTTTTAAATAGTCTATTCGTAGTTTTTATAGTTTATGTAGAATAAGCATATCATTTGTCATAGATTAGCGGCACGGTGGTACTTTGGTTAGCATTGTCACTTTACAGCAAGAGGGTTCCTGGTTTGAACCCTGAGATGGGGGAGCCCCTTTGTGCGGAGTTTGCATGTTTCCCCCGTGTCAGCGTGGATTTTCCTTGGGTACTCCGGATTCCTCCCGCAGTCCAAAAACATGCAGGCTAGGTTAATTGATGACTCTAAATTGTCTGTAGGTGTGAATGTGAGCGTGAATGATTGTCTGTCTCTATGTGTTAGCCCTGTGATAGTCTGGCGACCTGTCCAGGGTGTATCCTGCCTCTCGCCCAATGTCAGGATAGGGATAGGTTCTAGCCTCCAGGTGGTGATTTAAATAAACTGTCAGTCATTAATACTGAGCTGCATTTGTAATTTATCTTGACAGT
Organism: Cephalopholis sonnerati; assembly: GCA_019142605.1. NCBI lineage: Eukaryota > Metazoa > Chordata > Actinopteri > Perciformes > Serranidae > Cephalopholis > Cephalopholis sonnerati. Next base: position 4,274,338 of record JAGQAX010000020.1, read on the forward strand.
AATAGCTTTCATTTATTGCATAGTATATTGTGTAGTTCATTGTACAGTATACGGAATAGCTGTACTTGCTTATGATAAATATAATACTAAATCACAGGATTACTTTTTAAAATATCCTCTCCCCGCTGTTTGTTAACTCCACCGTGGAAGAATTGGTGTATTCATGTGTGCATCATAAACATGAGCAAGAAAAAGGACACATGATGGAAACATGGAAAGTCCAGTACAGTATGTGTTAGATGCTGTGAGTTGACTCTGTTGGTGGATTTATCTTTTCAGGTTCCGTGCCTCACTCTACCCTTGCCCGGAGACCCCTCAGGAAAGGAAGGAGATGCTGGCTGGAGTAAACAGTCGCATTGAGGACCTTCAGATGGTACGTTTGTCATTTGTTCATCATTAGCATTACAGACACAAACTGTTAGAAATCTGACAGCCCACCCGCAGATCCTCCCAAGGTGATTTTTGATAATTAAATGTAAAACAACTGCTGTATTTGTCTTTATTTAAGTATTTTACTCAGACAACATATCGTTTCAAAGCTACGCTCTTTGTGGTGCCATTAATGCTGACCATTTCAAGATACAACCACCACAGTAGGCTCAATTAACACTTCCGTCAAACAAAAAAACAAAGAAATACTCAGAACTCACCTATGGAGTGCTATCATAATCCACAGATCCATATTATTCAGACCGAATCACAGCCTTCACAGCTCTCACTTCATTTCTTACTCACTGCCAACAGTCCAGATAATCTAGATCCAACGAATATTTAGTCCAACCACATGATTACATCCATAGATACCCACATACTCCTGTTGCATTGTTTCACACTTTCCTAACTCTCCACATATTATTCATCATTTCTCCTGTACACATTTCAACAAACATGGCAGGGCGCTGCCATGATTGAGGCAAACTCCCTGCAGTTTTAAGCTAGTTTAAGGACCAGATATTGGCTGAAGCTATGGGTCTTGTAGTCATTGACAATCCTCACCTCTAGTGGAGTTTTGAACCTGTTATTGTCACCACAGACAATATGTACAGAAATGATAAACAAATTGCTTTTATGTGATCTTAAGTGAAAAAACAGCCTTTCTCATCAATTTAGGCTTTCTAGAAGTGTTTTTATAAGTTTTATAAAGTAAGTTCCTACGCAGACATTTCTGTCTGTGTTGATTAGTTTTAGCTCCAACCATAGTCACACATTCACTACATTGTTTTACCCTGACCAAGACACAACAACATGTGGAAAATCTTTCTTTTCTGTGATATTGGTATCTACTTTGAATTTGGACTATGTGAGGATCATTTATTAAAAATGGAACAAGAACAGCTTTCAGTTTACTTTGGTTATGCCTTGGATAGACGTTTCAAGTGAATTTAGGTGAATTTTACAGGATGTGGGAAAAAAAGGTTGAAAATCAAGTAAAGTAAGAATCAGTTACCATAGAGGTGATTGACCTTGGAATTAAGCCTGCTTATTGTTTAAGCCACATTATCATTAGCATTGCAGTTCTTTTCTTTAATTTATAATTCTTTCAAAGGCTCTTTGTACTCTTTGTTACTCTGCTGTCACTAAACAACGAGAAATGAATCAGAAACTTGCACAACAGGATGTCTGTGTTCAGGCTGCTGCTCAGTTTTCCTTCATTGAAAGTAGTTCCAATTAAATCACAAAAGCCCTCATAATGTAGACGGGTGTTTTCTTGTGCATTACTTCTTATCTGTGAAAGACCTTTGTCCTGTCTCATAGTGTTGTGGTTCCCTGCAAGTCTGCCCTTATTAAGACTGGAAAAAAGGCCTGGTTCTGCTTCAGAGGTCTGCTCGAGCCCCAGCCTGCCAACCACATACAATGTATTACACTCTACTACAATAGAGCATTTTTCTCAGGTTTGCATAGAAAATCGAGTTCTGTGCATAAACATGTGTCTGGGAGCCAGTACAGAGAAATCAGTCAGTTTCTACCATTTGTCAACATGTTTATATCACAGACAATACACATTTAGCTCACATTATGTTTATATCACAAAACAACAGTAAGCACCAAGTTTAGTCTTACAGGCCAGTGGATACAACACACACAGATGGAACACAACAAACGGAAAGGGAAGAAAAAAACTTTTAGTAATGATAATAATTAAAATTAATCCAAATAAAAATACATAACAAACCATCAGTCTTTGTGCCATGGTTACCACTGACATCATTATTACACAGCACCTCAGGTCAGCCTGTAACACTGTGAAGACCACCAATCCAAATATTGAAATATGGACCAAGATCTGCAATCTAAACCAAACACTGCTACTTTAGGTGCTCAACCAAACAGAGGACCACCGTCAGCGAGTGCTGCAGGCTGCTTCCAAGACTATGCGGGTGTGGTTCATCAAGGTGAGGAAGATGAAGGCCATCTACCACACACTCAACCTGTGCAACATCGACGTCACCCAGAAGTGTCTGATTGCTGAGGTGTGGTGTCCCGTCTCAGACCTGGACTCCATCCAGTTCGCTCTGCGCAGAGGGACCGTGAGTTTTGTTTTTTGTTTTTTTGGTTTGGTTGTGTACTTATTCATTTACACTGATCACATTCGCAATTGCATATTCTTTTTTGTTGTTGTGTAGTGTAGAGGTATGACATATTTCTCTCTTCTTGTCGTTTACACATTGCAATTGTTAAGTATTAAACAACAATTAAACTCACACTGACAGCTAGTCCTTTAACCTCAGCATGCCAAAAGTTAGCTCATAGTTTCGAATCACAGGACAAACTACTGAGCTACATGAGTGTTGATGTCACACACAACTAATCAATAGGCAACAATGTTGGTCTCCCAGCTGGTTCACACCTATACTGTACAGCACAACTGCCTGTTAGGCTGTTGGAATTGAAGTGATAACTTAAATTTTTTTAGTTCCTGTCCACTATTGTGTAACATGATTGCACCAATCAAATGAAAGTACCAACATAAGTCAGTATAAATGCATGCCATTGGAGGAAATCGAAGAACAAGTACCAAAGCCAAAACAAACTCCAAACATATACATTATTAATTTAAGTTGGACTTTCAAAATTACATGAATTTACTATGAGACATGAGGTTGTGTGGAGGTGCCTGTAAGTCGTCTGGTCTTATCCTTACATCATGGGTAGTATGTGACTGATAAATGAGGTCTTCTTTTGACAGGAGAGAAGCGGCTCCACAGTGCCGTCCATTCTCAACAGGATGCAGACCAAGCAAACTCCACCTACTTTCAATAAGACCAACAAGTTCACGTCAGGCTTCCAGAACATCGTTGACGCCTATGGCATTGGGAGCTACCGGGAAATCAATCCAGGTTAGACAGGAATTCATTTATCTATAATTGAATTAAATAACTCTGTGGTCTTTTGAATACTGTAACTTTATTGACCTCAAATTCAGTGAAAACCACAGACCAGGGATATTCAGCTTGCTTTGTCTGTGGGCCAATTTTGCCCAGAGACCAGGGGCCCGTAAATAAACAAACATAAATAATATATATATATATGTATATATATATATATATATATATATATATATATATATACAGTACAGGCCAAAAGTTTGGACACACCTTCTCATTCAATGCGTTTTCTTTATTTTCATGACTGTTTACATTGTAGATTCTCACTGAAGACATCAAAACTATGAATGAACACGTGGACTTATGTACTTAACAAAAAAAGGTGAAATAACTGAAAACATGTTTTATATTCTAGTTTCTTCAAAATAGCCACCCTTTGCTCTGATTACTGCTTTGCACACTCTTGGCATTCTCTCGATGAGCTTCAAGAGGTAGTCACCTGAAATGGTTTTCACTTCACAGGTGTGCCTTATCAGGGTTAATTAGTGGAATTTCTTGCTTTATCAATGGGGTTGGGACCATCAGTTGTGTTGTGCAGAGGTCAGGTTAATACACAGCCGACAGCCCTATTGGACAACTGTTAAAATTCATATTATGGCAAGAACCAATCAGCTAACTTAAGAAAAACAAGTGGCCATCATTACTTTATGAAATGAAGGTCAGTCAGTCCGGAAAATTGCAAAAACTTTAAATGTGTCCCCAAGTGGAGTCGCAAAAACCACCAAGCGCTACAACGAAACTGGCACACATGAGGACCGACCCAGGAAAGGGAGACCAAGAGTCACCTCTGCTTCTGAGGATAAGTTCATCCGAGTCACCAGCCTCAGAAATCGCAAGTTAACAGCAGCTCAGATCAGAGACCAGATGAATGCCACACAGAGTTCTAGCAGCAGACCCATCTCTAGAACAACTGTTAAGAGGAGACTGCGCAAATCAGGCCTTCATGGTCAAATAGCTGCTAGGAAACCACTGCTAAGGAGAGGCAACAAGCAGAAGAGATTTGTTTGGGCCAAGAAACACAAGGAATGGACATTAGACCAGTGGAAATCTGTGCTTTGGTCTGATGAGTCCAAATTTGAGATCTTTGGTTCCAACCGCCGTGTCTTTGTGAGACGCAGAAAAGGTGAACGGATGGATTCCACATGCCTGGTTCCCACTTTGAAGCATGGAGGAGGAGGTGTGATGGTGTGGGGGTGTTTTGCTGGTGACACTGTTGGGGATTTATTCAAAATTGAAGGCACACTGAACCAGCATGGCTACCACAGCATCCTGCAGCGACATGCCATCCCATCCGGTTTACGTTTAGTTGGACGATCATTTATTTTTCAACAGGACAATGACCCCAAACACACCTCCAGGCTGTGTAAGGGCTATTCGACCAAGAAGGAGAGTGATGGAGTGCTGCGGCAGATGACCTGGCCTCCACAGTCACCGGACCTGAACCCAATCGAGATGGTTTGGGGTGAGCTGTACCGCAGAGTGAAGGCAAAGGGGCCAACAAGTGCTAAACACCTCTGGGAACTCCTTCAAGACTGTTGGAAAACCATTTCAGGTGACTACCTCTTGAAGCTCATGGAGAGAATGCCAAGAGTGTGCAAAGCAGTAATCAGAGCAAAGGGTGGCTATTTTGAAGAAACTAGAATATAAAACGTTTTCAGTTATTTCACCTTTTTTTGTTAAGTACATAACTCCACATGTGTTCATTCATAGTTTTGATGCCTTCAGTGAGAATCTACAATGTAAATAGTCATGAAAATAAAGAAAACGCATTGAATGAGAAGGTGTGTCCAAACTTTTGGCCTGCACTGTATATATATATATATATATATATGTATATACATACACACATATATATACCTACATATATATATATAGAATAAAACGAGCTCAATTGTGATGCTTCTTTATGCACTCTGGCACCTTATTTACATTCAAAGTACAAATTGAATTCCCATTGTGAATCAGTTTGTTCTCATTGTGTATTAGAAAATGGCTACTCAGCAACCTGTTGTGGGCCAAATTTAGCCTGCGGGCTGTAAGCTGAGTATCACTGCCATAGACTTTATAAAATTATGGATGTAGCTACTTTGAAGTCACCTACTGGTTTGTGGACTCCCATTTTGAAGGCTTGAGTGTGGTATTTTGGCCTTTCCCATCTTGGAATTTTTTGTGACCATATTTGGATGAGAGGGTGAAGATAACAAAATACAGTGCACTTTGAGTACCTAAATGATGCACTCAGAGTGGCAAAAAGTCACCGTCAACGCTCACCACGTTGCCTACATAGTGCAAGGGGATAAAATAATTTAAGCCATCAGTTTGTTTATTGGGTTATTTGTGTAATAATTTGGTAACACAAACTTTAATACAAATACTAATATTAGATTGCTAACTAGCTAACAGTGGCACATTTTGTCATTGGGCACCGACGTTACACGTGTTGTGGCGTAAGCTATACAGTCTAGGGATGTAGTTACATCTGGTGTTTATGCATGTTAAATTATCGTCTTGGATGCAAAAGATTTTAGTATTAGATGTGTGGTCAGATGCTCAACAAGTTGTAAATATTCGTAAAATGTGGCAGAAATCATTAACTTGGTAGATCATCTGGTGACAGAGCCAGCCAGTAGCAGCCATGGATATTCAAATAGAATTGTGCCATAAAAGTGCATCAATTTTTAATACAATAAATAAATGAATACAAAAGATGCCAAGTTCGCAAACAAGTGGATATAGCAATCATATATTTTGGAAAGTGACAAATGTCAACTGTTGGCGATAATGCTCTTCCTGGTTGCGATCATAAGCAGAAGAAGAAAAGCTGTCAAATCTTGCGATTGTCATTTCTGTCAAATGTGCAGCAGCTGTCTTTTATTTGACACTACCCTATCAAAATAAACAACAAATAAGTACATAGTGTACACAGTGTACTGAATGTAAGTGTTCCAACAGAAGTATCCAATTTAAAACACAGCACATGTTATAATGCTAACGCTTATTTAGGGTGGCTTCTGTTTTGCATGTTTTTTAATTTGTAGAGCTACCATCAATAATTCAACTTCTTAAGAGCCTTTAATGAGTAGCTTTCAAGCACAAAATCCCTCCATTTCCTGTTAAGCTTTTATATCTGACGGAAAAATCAGGTTTCATTGACAGTAGCGTATTTAAAAAACAACTAACAAGAATTGTTGAAACAACCTTTTATACAAACCATTTTTTTGTTTCTGTTGGCCAACAAAATAAATTATGGCCCTGAGGAGTAGAATTTGTGGCCTTTAAGGTACCAGTCAAGAAAAATCAGTTTTATCCTAGAAACTGGTCAACGCTTAACTGCAACATTTTATTTTCTCTCACCTTTCTCACATAAATTATGCAGACAAAACCCTTGTATATAATATATTTTAAATGGTAAATACTGCAAATGCAATATTCCACTGCACTGATTAAATATTATGATCTCAGTATGGACGGGTAAATACAGTAAACGCACTCAGTACGTTGTACAATCTGTCATATGCCAGAGATTCAGTACATCGGAGGAGGTGTCCCTGATTATCAAAACATTTGCAGCTCCTTGCAGCTGGGAAATGTCAGCAGTCAGTACAGATCGATATTTGACTGACTGAATATGTGAGTGTTTTGATTGTTTGAGCCCCATTGTGTGATTGTCCCTTCCTTTGTGTTACCTGTTACAGCTCCGTACACTATCATTACTTTCCCCTTCCTGTTCGCGGTGATGTTTGGTGACATGGGTCATGGCCTTCTGATGACCTGCGCTGCCCTCTACCTGGTCATCCGAGAGAGTCGCCTCCTTGCCCAGAAAAGTGACAACGAGGTACACTGAGACATACACAAGTAATATACAATAATTAAAAGCTTTACATGCAGTACATATATTAGAAACATACATATATGATATTTTAGTTATTGTGTGTCTCTGCAGATGTTCAACATGGTGTTTGCTGGTCGCTACATCATCCTGCTGATGGGGATCTTCTCCATGTACACGGGAATCATCTACAACGACTGCTTCTCCAAGTCACTCAACATGTTCGGCTCTGGATGGAGTGTCAGGCCCATGTTTGGCCCTAAAGGAGCCAACTGGTCGTAAGTCAGCCACCAACTCTGCTTGAACTAATACTGTTTGAGATGACCCACAGTCCTTTTTTCTGGCGTATGTTTTCTTCATCTAGTTTCTCTGCCACAAAGCAATAGATGAAGCGCCACACCAAACTTTGTATTGTTGTAAATATTTGCAATGAAAATTGTCAAAAAATATGAAAAGAATAGTTTGGAAAATGCACATATTTGTTTTCTTCTTGAGAGTTAAATGAGAAGATGGTGTGGTAGATGTGTATTAAGTACAGGGCTGAAGTCAGGACGTGGTTAGCCTAGCTTAGCATAAAGACTGGAAGAAGGGGGAAACAGCTAGCCTAGTTTTATCCAAAGTGAAGAAATACACCGACTAACACCTCTAAAGCTCAGTGATTAACCCATTGTATATTTGTATAATCTGTAAACAAGCTGCCACAAATGTTAAGACGACAGTTTGTGGTTTTGGGAAAGTTACATGCTGGAACCATTTCTCGCCAAACCACAGGCAGGCACACTGACTTTCTGAAGTCTTGTTGTCACAGTGAGGTTGGCCGGGTTTGGTATCATCATGCATATACAGAAGAAACTTGTACTAAAACCTGTGCTCACTGACCTGCCCACTATAATTATAAGAATCTTTATTTATAGGCCATTTTTGTGCTTCAGAGGGCAACAAAAAAAAAACATTTAAAAAAAACCAGAAAAGTCACTAAAACAACAGCTTTTAAAAGAAAACATAAAAGGAATTTGGTGTATAATAACTGAGGAAATTAAAGACAGTTCAAAGGAAATTAAAACGCAAGTAAAATAAAAGTATGTTTTAAGAAGGGACTCAAAAGAGATCACTGACTCCAGATCGTTCTGCAGCCTCGGGCCCTGACTGCAAACCCTCTATCCCCCCTTAGTTTTTTAGCCAAGCCTCTGAAAAAGACAAATTTCTCTTTCAGAGGATCTCAAAGTCGTACTGGCGTGTACTGTACTAACAGGTCAGAGATATAGCAGGGAGAGAGGCCACTAAGAGCCTTAAAAGTAATAAGTAAAACTCTAAAATGTATTCCAAACATAGACTGTAAAAATAATGAACATACGTAGCCACAGTGACGTCACTCATTGGTTTGTGTACTCCCGTTTTGAAGCCTTGAGTTTGGCATTTCAGCCCTCACCATTTTGTTTTTTTGGAGCCAGAAGTGACCATATTTGGGCGAGATCTGACTGAGAGGCCAAGGACACTATCAGCAGACAGCCTGTCACCTTAAGTGGCCTGCCCTTAAATATGCATAACTTTAAGCTTAAATAAAATGTAAAGGGTGAGTTATATAAAAAGTCATCCCCTATGCAGTTTTGGTACCATGCTTTGTACATGTTTATTTCTGCTGTAAAGTTGAGCCTGTTGACATGGGTGTCTATAGGGATTGACTCACATTTGGAGCCAGCCCCAAATGGCCATTAGAGGAACTGCAGTTTATGGCACTTCCATGTTGGCTTCATTTTTCAGCCCTTGAGGTTGCCACTTCATTTGAAAACGTTCTGGGAGCCGGTGGAATCAGGCTAAAATTGGAGTGATGCAATCATGTCTCTTGGTTCTGGTCAAGAGCCTGGCAGCAGAGTTCTGTCCCATCAGAGTCGATCAATACATTTTTGATTCAGGCAAGAAAAGAGGCTATTGCAGTAATCCAGACATAATGAGATGAAGACTTGTGAAATGCTCTCTAGTGTCTTCAAAAGTTAAGACAGATCATGTTTTTGAAATATTTATAAGGTGATAAAAACATTGTACAAGCTTTGTGATGTGCTGCTCAAAACTGAAATTACTTGAAATTTCTTGCAACAGGTTTGTTGTGATCCAATAGGGGACTAACCTGTGCAACAGTCAGAGACACTGTACAGAAGGGCTGGGTGGATGGATAAATTGTTGGTTGTCAAGAAATAATACACAGTTTTACATATCCAGTTGTCCAAGTGTGCTCTTTTTAAAAGACTCTTTAGGCTACAGTAGCAACTAACTGCAAGTGTAAATTGAACACTGTCTCTATTTTCAAGTTTCCAGGAAATTTCCAACAAAATAAATAGATAATTACAGACCTGTTAAATAAACTGTTAGAGATTCAGATATTGTCAGGCAATTAAATTTTGCATTATCACGTAGGAGCCTTCTTATACTAGTCAGATCCATTCAGGTATTATCTACCCATGTGATGTCATTTATCTTACTACTATCTCTGTGGATGATCCATATTCTAAAGGGTATTGCTACACCATCTTATCTGCTTTATTTCAATACATTCATTCATGTTCTGCTGATTTGTCCTAGGTTTGAGACACTTGATGAAAATGCAGTTCTCCAGTTAGACCCAGCTGTTCCTGGCGTGTTCAACGGGCCTTATCCACTGGGAATTGACCCGGTAAAATCTGCATACTTAATAAAACAACAACAACAACAACAACAAAAAATAGCTGGCAGTCGTTTTCTCTGCTTCGAATCACAGTGTGAACAATGTACTTGTGTGTGTATCGATATATTTTCGTCCTCTGTGCCATAAAGCTGAATATTGTTGTCAAAAAACTTAAAAAAAACACACCAGTGAGCGACACTGTTGCACTGTATGACATGTTCCTTCTTTTTCATGAACACATACTGTAATGTATTTTACCTAAATCTAACCTAGACTGTCCTGCTGCCACAAATTCTCACTTAAAGCACCAAATGTGGATTAATCCACTGCTGAAAATAGTGTCCAGTAAATACATTATTTCCTCCTGTTTTAGTAACGTTTCTTAAAAACTATCTTACTGAGCCTTTTTTAAAGGCAAACTATAGCAAAATATATTTGTGGGCTGTTTTTAAAAATTGACATCTGCAGCAGGAACCAGTAGGCTGAATGATAAAACACAGTGCAAAAAAGAAAGATAAAGAACAGTCACACCTTGGTTGGTCTCAAACATTGAACCTTGCTGTGTAACCTCTTCAGATCTGGAATGTTGCTACCAACAAGCTGACCTTCTTGAACTCATTCAAGATGAAGATGTCCGTGATCCTGGGCGTCATCCATATGCTGTTTGGAGTGTCTCTCAGTCTCTTCAACCACCTGTAAGTACCCCACTCAACAGCAATGCTGAAAATGCAAAAGGGTTTGTACCTGATTTGAGCGACCACACTCATAGATGTGACATAAAGCCTGCGAGAGGGGTGATTTGTATGTAATGAATCCTACAAATGGAGATAATGATGCACACTTCTGGACAGCGTTTCTCTCATTTGTTTGCACACAAAGTGATGGGAAGTCATTGGGTAAAGAATGAAAAAATAAGAGAGCTTGAGAGAGAAGTTAAAACACCAGCAAGTCAGACAGTCTGTTACAAAAAAATTGCCAGACGCCATCAGAGGACAGTGTGATATGAACATTATTTGAAGCCCACTGAGGCTATGACACGAATACTACCATCAATTGGCACGCAGGTGGTACTATACATGTTCTATGCCAGCTTTTATGTAGTTTGAAATTGATTGACGTTTTTGTCTGTTTCTCCACAGGTTTTCAACACATTGCCAATTTCTGTTTTGTCAGAAAATGTACCAATGGTGTAAAACAAACATAATATTATTGGATTTTCTCCCTCCATTTTTTTCTTCTTGAATCCATTTGGCAAGACAAAGTTTTGAGATTTTGAAATCAAGCTTACCATCATACTTTATGTAATGTACACAGAAAGTGAGCTCCCTGAGCTCTTTTTTTTTTAAAAATGTGTTTACATTTTTCTGACTGTCCGACGCGAAGCCCGCTTATACCATGGTCACTTATGAAAGAAATAAATATTAAATCAATTATTAATGTGTTAATGTTGTTTTTTACTGTTAAAATCGTAAGTTTTTCACAAGAAGCAGCTGAGTGGACCATTTAATATCTCTCGTTGTGACGCGTTGCCAAGCTAACCGGCTCTGGCCACAGAACCTGCAGCTCGGTCGGCCGCAGCTGTTGCCACGGTTACCAACTAGCGTTTGAGCCAGCGCAATAATTTAGAACAATCAGGCTATTTGACCGGAACTTTTTTATAGGTGTCCTACAACACTTAGGACAACGGACACCCTGCAGCCGATCAGAATCGAGTGTTCACCCAGACCATGGTATAAGAAACGTTATCCTACAGGCCCTTGTTAATCTGTGACTGCAGATATACAGACAGCAATCACCTGTATTACTGCTGATACTGAGGAAGAAGTTTACAGTTGAGGAGTTAAATCCACTGATTCCAGCAGTGTATTCGTTATTTATGGTTAATCAGATCTGAGCTATTACTCAGGTTTAATAGGGGTATTCAGTGCTTCCCGCAGCCTCAACAGCAAAGTCTTTACTGCAAGAAAAATCACATAAGCGAACAAACCATTCTGTGATCAATCATCTGATTCACTCACTGCTGGCAATAGCCATGGCCGGAGGCATTGCGTTTTTGGGTTGTCTATCTGTATGTATGCGTGTCTATCCTTCTGTCCAATTCTCCTGAATGCAATATCACAAGAACACTGTTAAGGAATTTTTTCAGATGTGACACAAACGTCAACTTGGACTTAACAATGACCTTGTCCATCTCATTGTAGTGAATGCGACATCTCAAGAACATCTTGAGAGAATTTCCTCAAATGTGGCACAAACATCCACTTGGACTCAGTGATGACCTGGTTAGAATTCATATATGTATTTAGTGTGTGTTTACCTTGATAGGCAGAGAGGGAACGTACATTGGATATGGGGATGGAAGAGGACAGGAGACCTTAGAAAGGGACAGATTAGGAGACAGAAGAGAGACCACAAGAAAAGCAAAGAGCAGGGCAGGTCAGAGGAAAGAGAAAAAGATGAAAAGCTTCCTAAAAACTTAGACACAGTTTTAAAACAATATCTGCATTTTTTGTGAATACTGTATTCCTTCAAATGGTCATGGGAAACAGTTAAATACAGTTTTTCTTATGACTACATTGTCCCTACACCAAACTCTTGTTCCACAGGAAACAATTATTATATCCATCTGGATTGACATAATAACACTGATGGAGAATAATGAAACAATTACCCTGGTTGTTAACTGACTTCTCTGCACTACAGGTACTTCAAGAAGCCGCTGAACATCTTCCTGGGCTTTATCCCAGAGATTGTCTTCATGTCCAGCCTGTTTGGCTACCTTGTTCTGCTGGTCTTCTACAAGTGGACAGCCTATGATGCGTACACCTCCAAGGATGCGCCCAGCCTGCTCATCCACTTCATCAACATGTGTCTGTTCAACTACAACGACCCCACCAGCAAGCCCCTCTACAGGGGACAGGTGCTCCATCCATCATCCACCCCTCTGCCTCTCCCAGCTTCCTGCCCCTCCCTCATTCACCAATGTGGTTAAACCCTGGTAGAGAGGTGCACAGCAGCTCATAGCAAACAACAATAGTATATTTAGTTATTAGTAATGAAATATACTTTAAATGTAGGTTTTACTTTTTCCTCTGTTCAGAGGTCAATCGCAGCTACAGGACAGAAACACTGGAGCTGGCAGGGATTTTGTGTCATTTACTAAATTACAAGGAGATTCTCTTGACAGTTAAAAAAGACAGTTATTTAAAATGCTGTAGTATCCTTTACTCTGCCAGCCAGACCTACAGTGCAGTCTCAAAGAATTAGGACAGTGATATGTTATTTTTTGGCTCTACTCCAGCACATCGGATGTGAAATGAAGCTAAAAATTAGTACATTTAAAAACATTCTGGCTCTTGCTACATATACTGCCAGAGGAAGATGTTACTGGAGAACCCCTCTGCACAGCTAATTATCTGCGAGTTACCCATATACCTTGTTTGATCAAAGTATTCATCTAACTTACTTGGTCCAAAGTAGGGCTGGGCAGTTGTGTGAGAGACTGTTGCAGATGCTTCACATTGAAGTGTCTGTGCTCTACACTTTTTAAGAGTTGCGAAAGTTAACCATCTGAACATTTTCCAAACCAGCTAACCATCCCTGAAGCCTCTTCTCATAAAACCAAAATATACTGTTTGAAAACACTTCAGCGCTCTTACCGTTATGCAGTCTGTCCAAGGGAGTTTTTGAGCACTTTTCTCACTAGTTGTACAAACCACTAAACTGCAGTTGCAGTGGGTTATTTTCTCCAATCAGCCACATGGGACAGCAATGACACCATCACATTCCATTCTAAAATTTAAATGGACAAATTGCAGAAAGGTGAGAATATTGCTTTACTGCAAGTGTTTTTAAGCAATGTGTTTTAGTTTTCAAAGAGAAAAGGCTTTGAGGAGGAGAACTGAGTGCTTGATTTAGAAAATGCACTAATGGTTAACTTCCTTAACTTCAAACAGGACTACATGTAGCCTACCACTACGTGGCCGAACTGGACTATCAGTGGCCAAAGTATCACCTTATCACCAATATCTTATTACTTGTTTGTGGACTCCTGACCTATTTTAAAGGTCACCCTCTTGGATTTTTGAGGCCAGAAGTGATTGTATTAGACAAGAGGGTGGAGCTAACCCTGAGGGGCCGTACACATACCATGTTTTTTTGCACCTTCAAATTCAGTGTTTTCAGAAATTTGACTCCTAAGGACAACAGAGCTGAACCAAAATACGTAAAAATAAACAAAGAACTATTAAGAACATACAAGTAGTTAAAAAACTAGATGCAAATATATAAAAGGCAACAATTAATAACATATAATGTCTATGTGCAAGCAAGGCTGTTTCTATGAATTGCAAACAAGGGAATTGTGCTCTAGTTTTAACAACTTAAGCTAGTCGAAATGCAGAGGTAATCAGTCAGCCTTTATTCTTTGTTTTGTTATGTCCTCAGATCAGCATATTACTATTGTTAGAGTAAAACAACAACTAACTGTAAAAAGTACCAGTGTTGCATGACATCAAAGGAAAGCTTGTGTTGAGAATGACACAAAAGGAAGAAAATGCTTTGTTTTTTTCCTGTGCCAGCAGTGAGAGGGAGGATTGAGTTAGACCTCACCAGTTAAGGGAATTAGCATCTTCTGATCACTGTTACATATCACCAACACCTTGTTAACCTCTCTCTGTTTGAATCTGTAGATGGGGATCCAGGTTTTGTTGGTGCTGATTGCCCTTGCATGTGTACCCTGTATGCTGATTGTGAAAACTATGGTGCTTCGGCGTCAGCACCTGTGGAAAAAGCACCTGGTATGTGGATCTGACCCCACCTATAACCTTTCTGCCACCTTTGATGAATAACATTTATAACCTTTGGTATAACCTTTTTTTCACTCCTATTCTGCCATTCATTTCAATGCACATTGTATTGTGTAATGTGGTTGGTTGTGTTACCATGAAAACTGCTTAAAGCCTGCCTTGGAAACGCTCTTATTTTGGTGGCAAATTTGGTGAAATACTTCATAGACTGAAGGCACCCTAACAGCTGATGATCTGCCATGTGAAGGCTTTTATTCTACCTGAACATTTGATAAGTTCTCATACAAAATGTTTTATATCATACAAATGTGAATTACTTGTAATACCTGATATATGAGCCTGACACTCTCATTGCTTTCACTGGTTGTCTTAAACCTCAAAAAATGCAGTCCCATCAGACTGAAGATCAGCATCATATATAAAGAATTATGGTTATGTTTATCATCCTCATGAGAGGAGTCCATAAATCAATTCACTGTCATGGTATAGACTTTGCAAGTTGATTGCTAGCAATTTTGGCACCTGGTATTTTGACAAAAAAATTATGAGCTTTTGAAACAGTTTAGTAAGTCGATTATTGTCATAGTCAACCAAAACTCCAACCAGTCAACCAAAGATGTTTGGTCAGTAAAATGTTAGTCTGAGTATTCTGAGAATAGGATCCACAGCAATTGATAATGTCACTTAGTAGAGGTGGGAATCACCAGATTATCCACAATACGATATTATCACGATACAATATTATTGCGATTTTGCAATATGCCGAGTATTGCAAAAAAATATTTTGTGATATATTGCAATTTATTACCTTTTTTTCAACTGTAAATTATGTCCCCAAAGGAAAACTTTGTCAACATCTGTTTTATCTGATAAGATAAAGTTAAAGTCTATTCATCTCACTTCAGCCATTTTTTTGCAGCAGCAAAATGTATCTAGAGGATTGAAAAAGTAACTGATTATATTATTCTAGAAGAGTTCCTAAAGATTAATTTAGATTTGCAATATTAATAATTTATATAATAAAATATCAATACTTGGCTGTGTGTGATAATACAATATTGCCAAACAAAAATATTGCGTTACTATGATGTATTGATATTTTCCCTCACCTCTATTATGTAGTGTTAGCTTTTTTGTTCTGTGTGCATGCATTTGTTGTTTGTCTCAACTGTTTTGTTGCTGTTTCTTGTCGAATTTCAGTAGGGTTATAGTAGAATTCGGTCCATAAATCTGTTACCTGTTTTTAACTGCTAACATTTGTTGACATCAGGATCTAAATGTACTGAAATATAAACATGCAGCATGAAGCATACCCAAATTAAAGTTCCAGTGTGTAGGATTCAGGGGGAAATACTGGTATTATAGACATAGTTGTGTTTTCGTTACCTTAGAATGAGCTCATATCTACATATAGACCAGGTCCTCCTCCGCTTAGTCCGCAGTGTTGTTTCTACAGTATCCCAGAATGGACAATCCAAATCCTGGCTCTAGAAAGGGCCATTCATGTTTTTGTGTTGGCCACCATAACTCTGCTACATGGCTGACACACAGGAGAAGTTTCAGTTGGTTGCAGTCTGCAGCCTTACCCCTAGATGCCACTAAATCCTACACACTAGACCTTTAAGAAATTTTGGGTGATGCAGGATATTGCTCAACCATTCAGCAGCATACAATGTGTGATCCCACAGATGCATGCAGGTCTTTGAGTAAGATTTGTTTTAATAAAGTAATGTAGTCCAATCTTAAGTCTTAACAGCATTATAGTTGTTATGAGTTGATGAAGATAGTAATACATTTTGTAATAGTTTTTGTTTTCAAAGGTTGCTTTTTTGTTTTTTTGTCTCATTCTCACTGTGAAAAATGGTTAGCTTACTTAAGCTCACCATGGCAGTCACACACTTGACAATGCACCAGTACCATTTAAAGTATTAATGCAGTACAAACCTTAAGAATTCACGTTATCAAGAATTAACTAGTTATTAGGTAGTTACCATTTCAGATCCAAATAAAATCCAAAACCAGAGCTCACTAGCCCGCTGTTAAGTTCATAAAAAATATTTTAGACAAGTACTAAAGTCAAGTAGTAGTCTAAATCAAGATGTTGCTGGTAGCTCAATTACCTGGCAGGAAATGTTGAGGTCATATTTAAACCAGTTTCTTCCTTGCCATTTAAAGGTTTACAGTTATAAGCTGTACTTAACAGCTGTGTTTGTTGAGGTAAAGCTAAACCAGTGAGCAGTGTCTTGTTTCACAACTGGTGAATGTCTTTCATTTTGGAATGAAAACCTTCACTCACTGTTATGGGTGCCCTGTTACTTATAAAAAACCGAAGTAAATGAAGAAGAAAGCGTTCAACCTGAGGCTTGCTTTAAGTTAGACACAGCTCTTGTGGCTTTTGTATCTAGTCCCAGAAGAGGGAAGAAACCCCTGCAGAGAATCTAGAGCAGTCTTTAGAGCAAACAGGCGTGTCCTCATCATGCACCGGACTCACCCAACAGGGCACGCAGAAGTTCGGAGGGGTGCGGGTGGGCAACGGGCCCACGGAGGACGAGGCTGGCATCATGGACCACGACCAGCTTTCCCAGCACTCAGAGGAAGGAGATGAGGTGAGCCCATAAAATATCACCAATCACTGATTCAAATTCCATCCTCTACCAGAACTTAATTTCGTTTGATTTTAGTTGGATTATGCTAACGGTGCTTTCTTTATTATATATGGACTATTCTTTATGTTACAGATGAATGGGGTCACTGAGATAGTGCAACATTTTTACTTTATGTTCTGAATATTAACAGATTAGTCTTCCAGTTCTCTAAACATGACTATTTGACTTTGATAGTAGCTTTGTTACTCACTTTAAGTAGACTGTCATAAACAAAGAGGGATTGCTGTCCATGTTTAATTTAGTTGGTTATTTCGATTCTACGTCTTTCTCAGCACTGACCTTTTACCTGCGGGGCCTTGTTAAATGATATTTTGTGTGCAGATTACACTGCACTGTGGTACTGAAACATTCTCTCAACAATTTACCAGACAGTATTCAAAGTTCTTTCTTATGTCAGCTTCCTTTGACAGCCTACATCTAAGGGACTTTAAAACGGGACGTTGACTCAGGACTAGATATAGACACTGAAGATTCAATGTAATTTCACATTTTTCAAGGACCTATATAGTTCCCTTAGAATTCTTACAAAATAGTAAATATAGGAAATAAAAATAAGGAGTGATATGTGTTGCTACAACTAAAGACTTTTTAAATTATTTTTTTTTAAATGTCAGAAAATTGTCAACATTGTTCATTATGGGTAGATAGGATTGCCACACAGATCTATGCAGTGTTTCACTTAATTCTTATGCTTTCAGTCTATTAGACCTTCATCAGAGCATACATCACTGCATCTATGCAAATTCCATTTTTTGTTATTATCATTATTATTGTTTGATTTTTTTTTTATATTAGGTATTTTGAATTACTTTTTTGTCTGTCCAACTGTCCAAAACAATTATATAAACAAGGAAAAGCCTCATATTTGAGAATATTGCTTATGAGTGTGTGACAAATGACTGAAACCTTTAATCAAGTGTCAGAATTGCTGTCGACGAAGTATTCAGCACCAGATTTGGGGCACAGTTTAACAGTTCTGATTCTGATTGTTTATGAATTAAGATAGCGCCTGTTTGTATATGTAAGTGCTTCATTTTAAAGCTTTTCGTTGCCAAGGATTTCATGTTAGGTTTTTTTTTCACCCTAATGGTGTTTCTCGTTGCACTACATTCACTTCTATTTGGACTCACTAATAAACATGTGGTGTGCTTTATAATTAAAGCACGGTTTATTTGATTGGTTTGGTGATAGCAATTTCCGGTCTGTTTCTGGTTAACAAAATGGATTTTACTCAATAAAAGGGTCTACCTCTGTAGGGATCCTTTTCATTGTTTTGTTAGACATAATGAAAACAATCTGAGTCTGTCAGTGACAAAACCAAGCACTTTAAGTGGATGTACATTGATGGTGCGAACATGCCCTTAATGGGTTACATTGTAGCCTGTTTCAGGGCTGCTAGCTGCTGCGCTTTTGCTCAGTGCTGAGTCAGTCCTACTAGTCAGTCCTACTAGTCACTAAGACACAAAAACGTGGGAAAAGAGGGTCCAGGTTAAAAAAATAACAAAGTTACCTTTTAATTGAGAACAATAGTTATGATCAGGTCAGCATACTTCCAGCAGTTCCACCTCAGACTGTCAAAAACTTAGAACTAAAACAGTACTTGATGAAAATTATCTCTCTCAGCTCATTCACCAGTGCCATGCTTTACTCCCTGTTGTACCTTTATATCAGAGTGCAGTCATTTCTCCTGAGTAGTAACAAGAGGTCAAAGAAAACTTTATTATCCCCGAGGGGCAATTTGTTATACAGCCAACAGTCTCACACACATAAAACATAACACATATAATAAAGGCAGAAGTACAACAACATTCAAAGTTAAAGTGCCTTATTTAGGAGGCCAATGGCAGTTGGAACAAAAGAGTTCCTTAGCCTATTGGTCACAACAGCGTGCAAAGAGAGAGGCAGGGCAGGGATGGACTGGAGCAGATAAGAGATGGATTTTCCATTTCAGAAACATAAACAGCGAGGTGGTTTTCATGAGAACCAGTGAGTGGAATTTATGAAAATACCACCCAGATTTTTTTCTATCTGTGACTCAGAGGTTTGGTGTCTCCCAGGTCTCCTGCATAATAAATCTCTGAGTGTTTATGTTGCGATAACACATTATGTAACTGTAATGTAATAAGACTGCATTTAAATTCCAAATGTATGATATTCCATGTAGCCCGTGACTTATCAGCAGGGTTATGGAATTTAATGTTTCATAATTTTGGGAGTAGCAATAGACTGTAAAAGTATCAGGTTGGACAATTTACTGAAAACTACAGAAAACGTAAACATCCAGGTTAACAGGTTGATACAGGAATGTGGGCAGAAAAAACAGTCTTTTCACCTCTTCTTTTGTGTTTTCTGTGGCTCTTTTAAACACTGACATTTGAATTTCGAATCAGTGGTTTCTAGCAGTGCTGGTTATCTGGTGAATTTAAACATATTCATCTGTTGTTGCGCTGGATTAGAGCAGAACCTTAGTTCATAGTTTGAGGTGTGCTTAAGAGTTCTGCACGGTCCCATATGCACATCTTTAAGATTAGGTTTTTTTCAAGTTCATCCTAAAACTCACATGCCGTATTTAGGCCAAGTTGTAGGTCACTGTAATCTTTCTTCCTATTTATACTTGCTGTGAAATGATATTATCTTAACATGACTACATTGTAAGAGATGGAACTTAAAATCCACAGTCTTTGATCGCTGCAGACACACATTCCGAAGTTCAGCTGAAGCTCATAAAAGGTTTCAACAACCTGAATTAGTCTAATCAACTGGGTATTTCCAGTCTGGCACTCTACTGTAAGTGTATGCCTGTATTGTGTTTTGGCAAGAAACCTGCATGTGAGCAACAGGACATACTGGATCCCTCCACTGTGGCTCAACAATTAAACATAAAGAGGGTATCAGTACTCCATACCTTCAAGGTATCACTCACAATAAGCCAGTACCAAGTAGTGTCAAAAAGTCTCCAGTAAAACAACACCTCAGCAGATTTTTTGTTGTTCCTCAGAGCCATTGTCTTCCCAGCGAGTCTGCCTGGTTAGCATAAGTTAACACACCAGCAGCGCTAACATCTAGTATAGAACTGGGGAATGGTCCCAACAAACTCACACCGACACTGAAACTGCTCAACTCTGTCGTTAAACCCATTATTAACCTTAGGTAATGTTAGCTGTGTAATGCTAACAGTTAGCCCTGTCACTGTGTGTATACAGGACTCTGTCCCTGGCCTAGAGCTCATACTCTCGCAGCATTAGAAACAGTTCAGCACACTGAGATGCCACCAAAAGATTCAAGAGCATGGCTATACTAACCTCTCCATTCACATTATGGGTATTGAATGAAGTACTCTATTGGTATCAGTATAGCGGGACTTCTGTGAAAAATCAAACCCATGCCATAGCCTGATGCGCACCTCCCCAGAAATGTAACTACACGTCGTGGCAACGCAGACTCCCTGTCTATTATTGTAAGCTGAAAAGCATTTCCCTCAGTGGAAACCAAACTTTTATTTACTTTTACATCACAGATAAGACACAATAAATTGTGAAGACAATAATGCACCCACAAAACAGCAGTTTAAGTTGTGTGTGATTTATCCTGGTTTAGTGTTTAATATAAGACAGTCGTTTTGTCAGTGAACCTCGTGAGTGGTAATGGAGCTGAATTTTGTAATGTTGCCTTTATTAAATGTTGCTGTTGTCCTTCATATGAGTAGAGGAAATCTCTGCTAGCTGCTATACAAATGTATGCAATGTAAATAGTCATAGGTTTGTGCAAATAACATTAGCATGTTGTATTTGTGATGTGTCCAGCAAAAGACAAGTGTTTTGTCTGTGAATCCTGTGAGTTTCAATGAAGCCAAATGTGTACTTGTGTTTGAAATTGTCACTATTAAGTCATGTTTGTGTGTTTTGAATCAACAAAACTTTACAGCACTTCACAGAAACCCTACCACCGACTAGTGTTTGGAGATAAAACTGCAGAGTGTCACAGACACACCACCGCACAAGTATAAATGCTTAAAAAGGTGTAGGCCACATGCGTAGGCCAGGTGCATAGGCCACGGCATAAGCTCTCCATACAGTTGACACACAAGTGTAAATTCACTTTGTCACTTTAAGGGTACTGGTACTGGTACTGGTATTGTAATTTTAAAAGGGGCAATATAATGTTAAAAGACTAACTTTGGACAATAGATACACACTTGATTTGTGTAGATTACAGTGACCCAGAATTTTGCTGCTGCATGTCTTGGCCAAGACACTCATGTAAAGGTGATTTTAATCTCAATGAGGCTTTTTCAGTTAAATTTTTTTTAATAACTGTCAACATATATATGGCATGAGAGTATTGTATTGACAAGAAAATCTAAACCCATCCTTTAATATACAACACAACTGAGCCCAAATGGCGCCAAATTTAAGATACAATGTGGGGACTCAGAGTTATATTTTGCTTTTTTTCATCTGTTATTGATTGTTAGCTTATCAGGGAGTTAGGGGAAAACAGAAGTGCTCAACCTCAGCCTAACGCTTTACTCAACAATGTGGTACGAACCTGACCTGAAACAGGATGCCTTTATCATGACCTGATGAGGTTCCATGAATCTAGAGTCAAGTGAAATAAACTGAAAAACAATGAGGCAAAAGTAGGATGGAACCTTGTGGATCGATGCAGTTCCTGAATTCCACCACTAACCTTTGACCTTTGCTTACTTTCAAGCACTCAGAGGAAGAGCCGGTAAGAAAACCTGAGATTTGGTATCATCTGAGCATGTCTGAATGCTGTCTTGCCTGATCTGTTTGTGTCTGTAGTACCAAGTGGTGGTCTTTCTGTGTTTGACCTCAGGTTACTCTGTCTCAATCTCCTGTACTGTCCTCCCAGTACCAGGCATGTTTATGTGTGTCACTGTAAAGATCTTTGTGTCTGTAAAAAGCTCCACTGCAGGTCATTTGGTTAGATATTCATTCTTTAACTCTGGATTTTTAACATATTTTACATATTTGACTGAAGTGCAAAAAATAGCACAGATGCAACACTTCCAATTATTCTGGTAGCAAGATTTCTCTCAGTATTGAAATTTTTTATTGTATGTTAAAACAAATTAAATTTTTGGCAGTTGTCCTCACTTGTTGTCATTGTCGTCAAAAGTTTTTAAAATGCAATGAGAGACTTACTGACGTGTAAATTTCATTAGTTTTGTAGTATACCCTTAGATAGAGTTGATGCCAAGACCACTGAAGTAGAATACAAATACACGTTCAAGCATTTTGAGACTAAGTGAAGACCAAGTTAAAATCTGTTGACCAAGTTGAATTCAAGTCATAATGACTCAAAAACAAACAAAACAGTGGCCATTCAACATTCGTAATATCGTTGCCTAAAGTCAGGCTTGGGCGGTATCTAATTTTACAAACTTTTATACCTTCCTGAAATTTCACCAGGGTATACAGTATATGATGGTATGAGTGTGCTACTTTCCACAAGCTCTCGGCAGCAAACAGCGCACATCAGATAGGCGCCTTTTGTTTTCCATGTACAACCCCACACTGCTAGCAGCTAGACGCAGCGCAATCACAGTGGCACTTCCCGCCGCAGTCCTATTTCTAGCCTGAAATTAAATGCATTTTTCCCCCACTCACTCTCTGCTTGTACATACCAGCTCCTGTAGCAGCTCTTTTTCTCTACTCCTATGGCAGCTCAATTCACCTCCTCAACATGAATGCATAAAGAGAACTCTGTTGCTGTTGCTGTGTCTTGTGTGTGATAAGGAGAGACTCGTTGTTGAGCTCGAGAAATGTCCCAAGCTAAACGACTCACAATCCCGTCATTATAAAGACCATGGCAAAAAAGATACTTCCTGGCAAGTCATAGCTCTCGAGGTCAGCTCCTCAGGTGAAAAATCAACTTAAATTAGTGTCCACACATGATTTTAAGCTAATGCAGAGGTGGAAGAGGTACAGATTTTTCAGTAATAATACTTTGTGTGGTTGTCTGTTGACGAGCTGCAGCACGATGTGTCCGACGTGTCCGGCACTTGAAGCACACAGCTGTATTTTCATCTTTAGCTTTTTCAGACTAATAAATATACAATAGAAACTCACAAAATGTGAAGAAAAGTAATATTCTTACACATACGTTCCTTATTAAACAGAAAAATACAACTGTACACCTTTTGAATTCAAGTTTCTCATGTTCACAGAAGTAAGACAGGCTTGATTGCCTTGTTGACTCATCGTAAAACACAGTTCATTCAAGCTTAAACATCTTGATTAGCATTGATAGTCATTTCGTCAGTTCATTCATTGTACCAACAAACAAAAACTCTGGTTTAGTCGAAATAAAGCCTCAATTGACTGAGTTAGATGTAAAAAAAAAAAAAAAAAAATCATGCTGCTTTTCCCCGCAGTCTCTCTCTGCCGCTGCTGGTTGGCTGTTCTCAGTCCTGTTACTTATCCCCTCACCACTGGGAGTCGCGGTGTCTGTCAGCTCAGACCTGTTCCACCAGTAGAGACCAGAGACTGACCTCTGGTGGAGCATGCTGTGCACTACATATAGAGATCAAAAGAAATAACCTAAATAACCTAGTATACTGTAATACTGTGATACTGCCCAAGCCTAGTCTGAGTTGTAACAATCTTGAGACTGACATGAGTCCAACAACAACAGCTCTCCTCTTGAAATATCCCCTTACTTAAGTTGCCGTGTCTGTTGTCTCTGTCTGTAATACTACGGCCCTGCTCTGATTTAACTTTTGCTTGTGAGTCTTCTTTTGTCTTGCAACTGCAAATCAGTGTGAAAGTAGTGTGGATGCTGAAAACTGTGTTTTGACTGAGCTGTGTATTTTCCCACTCCATCACAAGTCTAAAGTCTTGTACACTGTAAGTGTACATAGTTAAATCACTTGACTCTTCAGCTGAAATGTTTGTTTGCAACATTTCTCATCAGAGCCACTGGCCTCTGTGCACATTACCATTACAGCATGTTAGCCAGTGTTGTTTTCATTAGCCACTTTTCGGAGACCCTTTGAATGGAAACAATGAGTGCTGCTTCCATAAACTCTATTTCACGGCTCCAAGGGCAAAAGAAAAGCATGGAAAAAGGAAACCAGTCCAGCGCAAAGCCAAACCCAACAAGAGTAACTCAGAGCAATACATTCCCATGTCTCCCCCTCCCTGCCCAGTTCATACAGGAAAGGCTAGTCTTGCTCCAGGAAGGAGAGAACGGAGGAATTGTGTTGGGTTTACAACACACAAACAAGTCCCTGCACTGTGATCTTGGTAGGGAGGAAAGAAGAAACAAACAAGCCAAACATCTTTGCTCTTTGTTTTCTGCCTGATTAGAGTTAAAGGCTCAGGCAGGGGTCAAAGGTCAAAGTAGATACTCATTTGGATGATAGCAAAATTTCCATTCCAAGTCATTTCCATGCTTCATGCCATTCTGACAGTACAGTTGTTATTATTGGCCACTTTTTGAATAGCAGAGCTGGGTGATAATCATCTCCCAGTGTTAAGGGGAAAGTTAAGTGTTTGTTTTACACACCTCAGTTGATAAGCTATGATGACGTATGTGTGAGTAATGACATACCGGATATTCTATTGTTTTAGCTTTTTTTTTTTCTCCCTGTGGTGTTTACTATCGCTGTCCGTCTATTAAAAACAACTTCATTAATGTGTTAAACAACTGTTTCATTTACACTTAATTTGATATTTAAACGAACACACACAATACTAGTGGAAGAAAAGCTTAACTAAACAGAAATATCATAGAGGGAGATAATTAGTGATTGGAGCAAAGCTGCAGACCAAAGAATCAGTAACCTTGAAGGTGCTTTCCATCAATTTTACATGTCAGAATTGATTAACCTGTCGTAGTTAGTTCTGCGTAGCCTGTGAAAACTGTTACATAATGCCTTCCTCTCACTGGAACAGTTTTGTTATCTCTGAATAGTGACATAACTCAGGTATATTGATTTGAGTTAATAGGCTAGAAACATATTTATTACACTGGGGGTGCGTCTTTTTTACCAGGCAGGTAGGGTCTGATAAGATACGCTGTTAAGCTGCATTCAAGACTATTAAATTAAGGCTGAGACACAGTCTATGACCTCATGGGAGCTATGGGGTATGACACATGTGCATTATAACTGGAGCTGTGCAATTGAAGGGTTACAGCTGATGGTGCTAGAAATAAAAGGATGTTGTCCGCTCAGGTCCTCTTTGAGTGCTCAGCCTCAACTGCACCAATTTTGACCATTGTTTTTGTACGTTCCGAGTCTTTTTGCAAGTGCAGTACTTAATCACTGCAGTTTTTCTTAAATGCTGTCATAATGACCATGGAGAATACAAAAAACACTTGTTAGTAAAGTGTGAGAGAGACAGAAACGTTTTTAAAACGTAGGTTTCAAGTCAAAACTTGCAGCGGTGGCTGCACTTGTGACCTGAAGGTTGCTAGTTCAAGCTTATGACTGTGTAAATGTTCAAAAATATGTTACTATAAACATCCAATCCATCGTGTCTTTCCCCTACAGTTTAACTTTGGTGACGTAGCTGTCCATCAAGCCATTCACACCATAGAGTACTGCCTAGGATGCATCTCCAACACAGCTTCCTACCTGCGCCTCTGGGCCCTCAGCCTGGCTCATGCACGTGAGTAAAAACATGCTCACACACACAGACACACAACCATGAACAGTTTTGTAATACACACTCTGCAAAACATTATTTAAAGAGGTTGTGCATAGATAAAGACTCTGTCTCATTGTCATCACTGTGTGTGTGCAGAGCTGTCCGAAGTGCTGTGGTCCATGGTGATGCACCTGGGTCTGTCCTCCCGGAGCGGAGGCGGGTTCTTCGGCCTGTCAATCATCTTCTCGGCCTTTGCCACCCTCACTGTTGCCATCCTGCTCGTCATGGAGGGGCTGTCAGCCTTCCTGCATGCCCTGCGTCTGCACTGGTTAGACACACAAACATACATGCATGATATATACAGTATATCATGAAATACCCACACATATACAGCCTACATGCATGTTGTCAAATGTGTAGTATATGTGCATATTTGCAGGGTGAGCACACGCAGATACTCACAGGCCCAGGTACACAGATCACATGCACAGAGCACATGCAGAAAGTCAACACTCTCATATGCCTACTAAATGAATCCCATATTAATAGAAAACATAGACCCAGCCAGCAGGCTGTCATTGTTCAACTCTTGAACCAAGTATCTCTGCCAGAGCTACACTTCTTCAGTTTAACATGCACCTGAGGAATGCCAGCAAAATGAAACATTCCTGACACAAAGTGGTTTACCAAACAGTGAGCGGACAGGCCTCCAGATAACCTCACACCCTCAGCTCCATCGCCTCCTAGCACCACCTCCACCCTGTTGATCCAGCCCACACCAGTGTAAACTGTACTGACACACATGCAAGGCCATGCAAAGAAGTCATGGATTACCCTAAACAGGACCACACTTATGGGGATACTATTGTTAGATACAGCCATGCAGTAATTATCCTTCTTCAAATATATGTATTAACAGGTGTTAGGGGTATTTATAACTTTGTTAGAGGATAGTGAATCATATTAATGAATACATTTTTTCTCAATTTCTGTGTTTAGAGTTGTGGACACAGATGTAGGACTGCTGATAACTATGAGGAGGAGGTGTTGTGAAAGTGGGAGATGAGAAATGCACAGTGTCCCAAGAGAGGAACATCCCTTTCAGAACAGACTACATAATTTTACCAATCCTGTGATTTATAAGCATTCAGGGGCTGTTTCAAATACACACTGAACATCTCTGTCAGATAGTTCTGTGAGTCAAGTTTGAAAAATAAAAAACACACACTGTGAAGGAGAGAGAAAGAGAGAAAATGAAAGTGACTGGATCCATTCAAATTGTAAAAATATGTGTATATACTGTATATATATTTATAATTTACCTCTAGTGGTAAACAGATCTTATGTTAAATCAAGATTTGGGATCCATGGATTGGAAAATTCTGAGCCAGCTGTGGCTCAGGAGGTAGACCAGGTCATCCATTAATTGTAAGATTGGCGGTTCAGTCCCGGTCTCCTCCACTCTGCATGTCGAAGGGCAAGATACTGAACCCCAAATTGCTCCCAGCTTGATTGGTGTGTGAGTGTGTGTGAATGGTTACTGAGTAGCAGATGGCACCTTGTACGATAGTCTCAGCCACCAGTATGCCAAAGTATGTGTGAATGGGTGAATGTGTTGTTTTTGTTGTTGTTTGTAAAATTAGTATTATCATCAGTACTAGTGTTATTTCCACATATTTACTCCAGATATTTACCATTACAGTACTTTGAAAACATATTAGAGATTGTGACAAATCATACTGATGCATTTTCTTTCATCAAATATATAATGGAATAATATTAATTATGTATGGTGTCAACAACAGTGAATATTCATCCTATTTTTAACCCCCTAAAGCAACAATTACAATACAAATATGTACAGATTTAAGAAATACGATATGTGCTAATCAGTGAGCTTTAGGAGTGTTGGTGGGTGTAATTTTAAACCAATTCAGACTAGCTGTTTCCCTCTGCTTCAAGTCTTTCCGCTAAACTAAGCTAAGCTAAGCTAAGCTAAGCTATCCATGCCCTGACTCCAGCTTCTTGTCTACTGCATGCAACATGAGAGAGTGACATTGATCCTGACAACACAGAATGGGCCTGAAAATCCAGTGCCCTTTTATTTATTACATTTATTACAAGTTTTTAGTGCTGGTTCATGGTCACACAGAAAGTACAAACTGATATATTAGGATTGAATTAAAGGAATTATATTAGCCGGGCTTCTGTCTGTTGCCTGGTATTGTTCTAAGTCACCGTCCATTTATCACTGCCTGGTTTGTGGCAAAATAGAACTAAGATCAGGTGCCACCCGCTACATTTCCGTTTGACAGACCGTTCCCTTCAAACCTATTAAGTGAAAGCAACCAGTGTATTTTCTTTAATCCCTCTGGTCTGGTTCCTGCTTGTAACACAGAGCCTTACGTCATGATTATGAGATGGATAAACAGAGACAGGGAGAGAATATCCTGTGTGTTTTTGTTGGACAGAGGTTTGGTGTTAATGCTTAACTGCTGCTCTCAGGGCTGATTGTTGGAAGCAGATTTAGGTAGAGCCTGTCTGTCTGTCTTTCCTCTGTCTGTCTGCTGTTCCTGTAAACTAGTGGAAAGTGATCTGTCCACCTTTCAAATATGAGCTCAGCTGTCTCTTATCCAGACTCTGTTGTTCTTCCAAGAAATCTACAGTGTGTGTTGTATAATCCCACCTATCAGCTTTACACATGGGCTGTCTGTGTGTTCCAGGCTGGAGGTCAGCTTCTACAAAGCTTTCTTTCAAACCAGGCTGCTGTGGAAGCAGGTGTAATCAGCTGAGTTAAAGCAGAGACAATATTAATACAGTCAGTCTAGAATGGATAAGACTGAAATGCTTTAGATTTACCCAAGGCCATAAAACACACCCATGTCTGCATCAACAGCTGCAGAACCTTTTTTTTTATGACAGATCAAACATGTGGAACCACAATAACTCTCGTAGCAAAATACCTTTAAGAAATGACAGATATTCTTAGAAGTTGCCCTCAGATCCCTTTATACCATGGCAACAAGTATGTAGATTGCTGTAAGCTATGGCCTAATCTGAATAATGTTTCATGAGTTGGAGGATGGGACATGCATAGCAGCACACCACCAAGTAAAAGATATTTTCCGGTGACAATCTGCTTTGAAAAAAAAAAATCCACATTTTTGTACACAGTTAACCCTTGCCCCATTTGTAACCTCGGCATTCGAACATTACTCAATTTCAGTTAAGTTTTATTTATAATCACAAACATAATCACAAATCATGATTTGCCTCAGAGGGCTTTACGGCATATGACATCCCCCTGTTCTTTGGACCCTCACAGCAGGTACCTCAGGAGGAGCAACTTAGGAGGGATCCCTCTTCCAAAATGGACAGATGTGCAATAGATGTCGTGTATACAAAACAGAGCAATATAATAAATGTATCGTGATCCATATGACAAAATGATACACAGAGACAGAGAGAGATGCACAGCAAATTGTAATGACAATAGCTACAATAACATTAATTTTAGTAATAATAATAATAATAGTATTTGGTAGCATATACAGTACAGGCCAAAAGTTTGGACACACCTTCTCATTCAATGCGTTTTCTTTATTTTCATGACTATTTACATTGTAGATTCTCACTGAAGGCATCAAAACTATGAATGAACACATGTGGAGTTATGTACGTAACAAAAAAAGGTGAAATAACTGAAAACATGTTTTATATTCTAGTTTCTTCAAAATAGCCACCCTTTGCTCTGATTACTGCTTTGCACACTCTTGGCATTCTCTCCATGAGCTTCAAGAGGTAGTCACCTGAAATGGTTTTCACTTCACAGGTGTGCCTTATCAGGGTTAATTAGTGGAATTTCTTGCTTTATCAATGGGGTTGGGACCATCAGTTTTGTTGTGCAGAAGTCAGGTTAATACACAGCCGACAGCCCTATTGGACAACTGTTAAAATTCATATTATGGCAAGAACCAATCAGCTAACTAAAGAAAAACGAGTGGCCATCATTACTTAAAGAAATGAAGGTCAATCAGTCTGGAAAATTGCAAAAACTTTAAATGTGTCCCCAAGTGGAGTCGCAAAAACCTTCAAGCGCTACAACGAAACTGGCACACATGAGGACCGACCCAGGAAAGGAAGACCAAGAGTCACCTCTGCTTCTGAGGATAAGTTCATCTGAGTCACCAGCCTCAGAAATCGCAAGTTAACAGCAGCTCAGATCAGAGACCAGATGAATGCCACACAGAGTTCTAGCAGCAGACCCATCTCTAGAACAACTGTTAAGAGGAGACTGCGCAAATCAGGCCTTCATGGTCAAATAGCTGCTAGGAAACCACTGCTAAGGAGAGGCAACAAGCAGAAGAGATTTGTTTGGGCCAAGAAACACAAGGAATGGACATTAGACCAGTGGAAATCTGTGCTTTGGTCTGATGAGTCCAAATTTGAGATCTTTGGTTCCAACCGCCGTGTCTTTGTGAGACGCAGAAAAGGTGAACAGATGGATTCCACATGCCTGGTTCCCACTGTGAAGCATGGAGGAGGAGGTGTGATGGTGTGGGGGTGTTTTACTGGTGACACTGTTGGGGATTTATTCAAAATTGAAGGCACACTGAACCAGCACGGCTACCACAGCATCCTGCAGCGACATGCCATCCCATCCGGTTTGCATTTAGTTGGACGATCCTTTATTTTTCAGCAGGACAATGGCCCCAAACACACCTCCAGGCTGTGTAAGGGCTATTTGACCAAGAAGGAGAGTGATGGAGTGCTGCGGCGGATGACCTGGCCTCCACAGTCACCGGACCTGAACCCAATCGCGATGGTTTGGGGTGAGCTGGACCGCAGAGTGAAGGCAAAGGGGCCAACAAGTGCTAAACACCTCTGGGAACTCCTTCAAGACTGTTAGAAAACCATTTTAGGTGACTACCTCTTGAAGCTCATCAAGAGAATGCCAAGAGTGTGCAAAGCAGTAATCAGAGCAAAGGGTGGCTATTTTGAAGAAACTAGAATATAAAACATGTTTTCAGTTATTTCACCTTTTTTTGTTACGTACATAACTCCACATGTGTTCATTCATAGTTTTGATGCCTTCAGTGAGAATCTACAATGTAAATAGTCATGAAAATAAAGAAAACGCATTGAATGAGAAGGTGTGTCCAAACTTTTGGCCTGTACTGTATGTTACAAGTGCTTATTAATATATGATAGTATATGTATGTGACAATAATAATCATATGTGTATAATAATAATAGAAGTATGACTAATAATCATAGCAGCAGTAGCCATGGACCATGGCAGCAACACGACCACAATCATAGGAGGTCCCCCAGTGGACTAGGCTTATATCAGTCTAACTGGTCCAAGGCAAGCCTGAGCCAGCCCTAACTATAAACTTCATCAAAAAGGAAAGTCTTAAGTCTACTTTTAAATGTGAAGACAGAGTCTGCCTCCCGCACCAAGGTCCAAAGTCCTTTTTATACAGAGATCCTGCAATGCTGGCGTTCTGGAAGCAAAAGAGGTGTGATGTGTAACACAACAGCATCAGCTTCTAGTGTGACATTTAACCAGTGTTGGGAGGATTACTTTTAAAACGTATTCCACTACATATTACTGAATAGATGCCCTGAAATGTAATTTGTAACATTTTCTATCAGATTGCTCAAATTAAGTAACATATTCCAAATATTTTGGATGGCCATTGGAATGTTTCAAAATCATCTTGCTGAACCCATTTGTCTGGTGCCTATATTTCGATGCCAAAAACACATGACAGTGTTCTGGCTGTGCAACTCCTCTGCTTTTGTCATGTGCCAGGCGCAATGCACACACTTTTTTTGAAAAGATCTGTTTATGGGAAATGAGTGCCACTAACACCACCAGTTTTGCACCATGTCCTTACAGCAAGCGAGCGGTGGTCTCTGTCCACACTAAATCTGATAAATAAGCACTTCTGTTAGGTCATGTAAACAAGCTATCTCAAATACCTATCAGCTGTGGGCTTGACTGGAGGTGTAACCATTTAAAAGATGTAGTACTTCCTATCTTTCTACGTTTGTACTTTTTTAAACAGAAATAATATTGCCAACAGCAAATAGCTTGTTATTAGTGATGGTTATTTACCAGAAACTTTCGGCTCCTTTGCAATCTCCCTGCAGCCAGCTGCTATCTTATTTACTGTAGGTTTGTGGTTAAATTTAAAGTTAAGTTTTGAACATTCCATTAGAAAAACAGACATTCATTCAGGTTGCATTTAGTTAGGACACAGTGTTAGAGAAATGAAACAAAACTAAAGTAATCCCTTCAAGTAAGCTATTTTTAAAGACAGTAACTGTATTTAGAATACAATCAGTTTAAACTGCGACAAAATACAGTTACTCATATTTTGTAATTTAAATACAATACGCCATCACTTGTATTGCGCTACTCCCCAACCCTGCATTCAACAGTAACAAAGGCAACAATCATTTACCAACCCTGTTATATGGCGGCTGATCTTGTCTTGCTCAGAAGGTAAGGAGCTCATAAATCTCATTGTTTCCCCAATTTGTGAATATTTTTGGCTGCTGTTCTTCTTGTTTGAGTTAGCTGCTAACAGCTAACTGCTTTTTGAATCTCACAGTGGTGGGTTGCACACATAGCACACCATCAAAACGTCACACCTGTCCTGTCCATGATCCCGTCCTTAGCGCTAGCATTGATTTGGCTCTGTAAGTACCTCTGCTGCCGGCTTAAAGGCAAGAGGCCCCATTCAACAAATGTACCTTCAATTCCAGAATGTCTAGAGAGAGTGTGACTTCATTGTCTTTCCAGGACGCCATTACTCCTCTATATCTTTACATAGCAAAACAGTGTTTGCTGTTGTATTAATGCTGTGAATGCCATATAGAGCTCCTTTAAACACTCAAATATGTTATTTTTATCAGCTTCAAATAATCAGGATTGGTCGATTGTAATATAGGTTATAATTATGCAGAGATTACAAATAAACTGTAAAAATCAGTTGCAAAATGGATTTTGAATTTAAATTAGAACATTCAAAGTACATGAACAAAATAGTAATCAGTGCCTTAGCCATCACAAAGTAATTCTATCAATGATCTTTTTAACATAAATGAATGCACAAGCTTCCAATGACCCACAGAAAGAGGCTGTGGTTATACTGGGCAGCTCTCAGGCTCCAGTGTGTGTAACTGTATGAATGTGAGGTACTTTGTTAATAAAGCAGCAGCGTGTCAGCTCAACAGGTCTCTGCTAAGGTTAAAAAGAGTGGTGGAGTATTTTTCACAGAGGTGAGTGAATGGAAATAGTCATGTTCAAAATAAACAGCAGTGAACCTGGACCCTCTGCTCTGCTGTCCGCTCTTCACACACACATGCTGATGAGTTATCCGCACAAACACACCGACCAACACCAGAGTAAGCGGAGTATAGTGTGTGTTAGGAACAAGCTTTTTTTTCCACCTCCACAGCTGTGTGGATAGGCAGATGAGAGGATCTCTCATTTCTTTCCTCTTTTTAAGTGTTTGCCCTCTCACTGCTCTGGCAGGCCAAATATTTGCCACAACTGGGAGACATTCCTGGGCACTCCCCTCGCTCACACAGGCCAGGAACCAGCAGGAGCTGAGAATCCACTCTTAGATTTTTCCTCTTAAATAAAGACATCAGAAGATGTCAGGATTTGAGGATTATAGTATCCAAACCGTAGATGCAAGTAAATTTAGTGTGCTTAGGAAAAATCTGACAGTGTGGCACCCAGAGAAAAAATATGTAATAACACTGACACATACCAGAAGAGCAGTAAATGAAGTGCAGTTCACTGTTCTTGCAATTTGTCCTACAAACTTTAACTGGATTAAACTGAATTATATTGAACTTGAGCTCAATTGACTATGGCTCTTTACATTTTATCACAAAAAGTGACTATGTTGTCATAAAGATTATTACTGGTATCAAAAAGTGTTTACTTATTATTAATAAGTTTGCTGTCTTAAAGGGGTTCTGTACAACATTCAGAGTGTATGATTTGTTTGGATATGGTTCTGTCTGGAGGTGACTGAGCTGGCGTCTAGAAGCTAATGGTGCAAAGACCATAAACAGTGCTGACAGAGCTAACAGTGTTATGCAGGAGGTAAATAACCCTAACCAGAGGTGAATGTGCATTTTGTAGGATAACAAAGCAGCAACCTTCGGGGCTGAAAAATGAAGCTAATGTGTAAGTGCCTAAATATTGTAGTTCATTGAATGGCTGCTTGAGGTGGGCTACGAAAGTCAGTAAATCCCCATAGACCCCCATGCTTACATGCCCAACTTTACAGCAGAAATAAATATATTTAGAGCCAAAGAGCCCCCGATGACTGTTCCATTTGTGGGTGAATGTCGAAAAAAATGAGTAGCAGGTGGCACCTTGTATGGTAGCCTTGGCCACCTGTGTGTGAATGTGTGTGTGAATGGGTGAATGTGGCTCGTAGTGTTAAATCAATCAATCAATCAATCAATCAGTTTTTATTTATAAAGCCCAATATCACAAATCACAGTTTGCCTCAGAGGGCTTTACAGCATACAACATCCCTCTGTCCTTAGGACCCTCACAGCGGATAAGGAAAAACTCCCCAAAAAACCCCTTTAACGGGGAGAAAAAAATGGTAGAAACCTCAGGAAGAGCAACTGAAGGAGGGATCTCTCTTCCAGGACGGACAGACGAGCAATAGATGTTGTACAGAACAGAACAATATAATGAATTAACAGTAATCCATATGACACAATGAGACATAAAGAGAAACAGATATTATATTAATAATGTGATTATATATGTATGTGACAATAATGATATGTGTATAATAGTACAGGTATGACTAATAGTAACAGCAGCAGTGGGAGGCATCAGGCAGGACCACAGCAGCAGCACAACCACGACACATCATCCAGGCACAGCTGCGGTACGAGTTAACCTGCGAGACAGTGGAGCACAAAG
Organism: Cephalopholis sonnerati; assembly: GCA_019142605.1. Taxonomy (NCBI): domain Eukaryota; kingdom Metazoa; phylum Chordata; class Actinopteri; order Perciformes; family Serranidae; genus Cephalopholis; species Cephalopholis sonnerati. The sequence continues at coordinate 4,309,278 of JAGQAX010000020.1, forward strand.
GCACAAAGCACTGTGAGTGGTAGTAAAACTAGAAAGGTGTTTTACAAGTGCAAATCCATTTACCATTCAACTGCAATATGAGCTCAGTGCAGAGCAGTGGTGATGAGCTAGCCAGTGGGATACACACATGCACTGTCATGCACGGGCAACTGGACCATCTTACTACAACAGAGAGGCTCAGATTACGACAAAGACAGAGGGAGTGGGACTTCATTCCAGACCCGCAGGAAGTGCGCTGGGCTTTAAAGCCAATTTTGCAGTGGCCAAAAAGTGGTACTGCAAGGCCGAAGTCAGACATCCGGCCAGCAGAAGTTGGCTGCTTGGCTGTGCTCGGGCGCACGCGGCAGTGCTCGGTGGCTGTAAGTCAGTCCCTCCAGAAAATTGTTATCGCAATAATTAATGCAAATTCAACGAAAGTCCGCAATATTTGCGGGGGCTTGCAATTTTTCAAAAGTCCCACAATTTTTCACCATTTTTCCGCATTTTCTGGCTGACCAGAAGTCGTCGCGCATGCAACGTAATTTGAAATGTCATGAGACGCGTCATCAAATTGCGTTAATGCCATTGCAGTATGGAGAAATGCTCTGTATTGACATAAGACCTTGTTTAAATGCATACAATATGTGTTGAATTTATTACAATGTTACATTTACAGAAGTTATAGCTTACATGTTATTTTACAGTCACATTGTCTGATTTAAGAGCTACTATATTTACTCAGGATTTTTTTGCAACATTATTGGAGTCCATGTTTTGAAACTAATTAAATAAAACTAAAGAAGAGGACTGAAACATTTGCAGCTGTTTTTGTAATATTCAGTATTATTATTATAGCAAGTGATTACATGACTTATTTTTTTGGAGGCAGTAGTTTAAAAAAAAAAAAAAAATTTTCTCCTGACTTTCAATTTTTGTCATTAGCCGCAATTTTTGTCATTTGCCGCAATTTCCCACAAAAAAGTTGGCCGCAAATTCAAGGCTTTTTTGCCGCGAGATCCTGGAGAGGCTGGTAAATCTCTACTGTGCTTGCTCTATGGGCTGCACAGTGCGGAAGATGCGTACTTTGTACTGCAGAAATACAGCTTTTCATGCACCACTAAGCAAATTTACATAGGAATGACCGGGGTCCTGCCTCCAGTGCTGTATCCAGGTCTCTTAATACATCCTTGCTTCATTCTCTGCTCAGGATGCCATTACTCCACTATACCTCTACATAGCAAACAGTGGTTTGCTGCTATATTATTGCTCTGAATGTCCCATGTAAAACCTTTACATCTCTGTGGTATGACTCTTTCATTTTAAGATATTAACCCCTTAATATAAAAACCATTGGAGGAATGAACAGAAACTGTATTTTGATTAGGAGCTGGCAACATTCTACATGTGTTTCCAGCTCCCCTGTGATCTGAATCACCAGGCATCCCAGGAAGGATTTTATTCTAAATACATATTTATTGAACATAACTTTTCCTGAATGAGCAGGCAGCTCATCAGAGTCTGGTTTTATTGGTGAAGATATGAGTGGGGGGTGTCAGTGACAGAGTGCTCTGGCTCTCAGCAGCCATATTTGGTCACATAGCAATCTGAGCCTCTGCAGACTGTATTCCTCATAAATGTTCTGTCTACTGACTCTCACAGTTCTTCTCTGCATTGCTGTCATCTCTGTGTCAGTGTCTCAGACATGTTATTCTGTACAACCAACAAGCATTTGTTCAAGCATTTGAAAAGGCTAAGCCTCCTCCTAGCTTACTGCTAAGCATCTGGTGTGTTCACTGTGGAACATGGAGCTTGTTAAAGCCAGAAATGTGTTCCTGCATATGGAAAGAGTTCCATTTGGATTTTCCCAATGCCACGCTCTGCACTGCAGCTACAGAGTTTGTCTGATGAAGCAGCCTTGTGGATTTCAGGACTTATTTTGATACCACTTTCTACAGTTAGAAATGTTAATAATGCTTTCATTAAGGGTTTTTAATATCAAACATCCAGTTATAAATGCTAATAAGTCATTGATAAACAGATTATAGTTCAATCCAAGCAATGTCAACCGGCAACCCAGAAGTTGTTTTCATGCTTATAACTGATCAATTGATGAATTAGTGCATGTTCTATGATTTATTAACCATTAAAAAGCAATATGTTACGATGTACAATCCTTGATCAAAAGCACCTTACTATAAATCGGCATGTAACATGCACTTCAGTATAAGTCTCACTGAAAAAAAATGCTCAGACTCTACATTTGCAGTACAACAAGCAAGCTGAGAGCCTCCGACCCCAGACAACACATGGAAATGATACTCATGTGTCTGCTGGAGTGAACGAGTGCTCTGTGGTACATCCTGTACTAGTGTGAGTTTTTTATGTAGAGACCAAAGTTTTGGGTAGGATTCCAGCCAGCTCATGTGTGAGTTCACTGACAATCAAGGCTGATAACAATCTTTTATTAAAATCATATATCAGCCAGTCACTGTCATGTACTGCCGATAAGACGGAGACCATTGTTTTTATTATCTGTATTTGTTATCAGCCATTTCAGATGACAGCAAATATTTCCACTCTTGTGTGGGAGGATTTGACTTTGACTTACTTTAATGGAATGTGCCCTGCCTTAAAAACATAACAGCCAAATGGATTTTTATCCTCCTTGGTTGTTTTCAACCTGACAAGAATGAGATTGATGTCACTGATGGTGCACTTCAGTCCTGAGGTCATCAGGTCAACATTTCATTTGTCTGGTACCTTGGTTTACCATCAAATACCTGCAACACTAATAACATCAGCCTCAGCTGTACTTTGTATTTAGTGCTATTTAGGAAATGTTAGCATCGTAACATGCTAAACTAGAAGGATGAACATGGTATAAACTTTAATTAAAATGTGTGATTGCTAAAGATCAAAAACAAACTTTCAACCTCAAATTTTATCCATCTTACGTTTCGTTTTTTTTTTTTTTTTTAAAGAAGCCTACAGCCAAACAGAACCACATCTAAAGGCAAAGACAGGGATTCAAATTTACAAATGGGGCTAACTTTTTGCAACCCACTTGCCAGGAAAATATTGGCATTGTAAGTTTCTGCAAATGATATATAACTTACATTTATGCAGCTGTGGCACAGGAGTTAAGGTGGGTCGCCCACTAATCGGAAGATTGGCAGTTCGATCCCTGGCTCCTCCAGTCCACATGTCAAAGTATCCTTGAGGAAAAATACAAACCCAAAATTGTTTCCGATGGCTGTTCGATTGGTGTGTTAGTGTGGTAAAGAAAAAAAAGTAGTAGCAGGTGGCACCTTGTATAGTAGCCTCGGCCACCAGTGTATGAATGTGGGTTTGAATGGGTGAATGTGACTTGTAGTAGTGTAGTGTAAATAGCGCTTTGAGTGGTCAGAAGACTAGAAAGGTGCTATGCAGTCCATTTACCATTACCATGTATATTTGTGTGTTATTAAGTAGAAGATAGATGTTTAGGCACAAAAACCACTTGGTCATGGTTAGGAAAAGATAATGTTTTGGCTTAAAGCACCTGGTTTTGGTAGAACTATCCCAACTGGAAATGCAGTGATGTCTTGGTAAAAAACAACCACTAAAGGCCGCTGGAAACACAGCAATGACGTCTTAAAAACACCCAGTTTTGTTGTCTGTCTGGTCTTGAACAGTGGCTGACACACCATCCATTCATCCCCTTCATCTCCTGATGAAGTCAGCTCATATACTACGTTGAAATAATATGTATAAAAAGTAGGAATTTAATGTATATGTGCTTTACAGAAAAGTACAATGCCAACATTTTCTTGGGCAATTGGGCTGCTGTGCACGCACAGGCAGTCTTTCCTCAAAGGCCCTCACAGTTTTTCACTTGGTTGTACACATAAAAAACTGACAGAAATGATTGTCTTTAAACTCTGCCCTCTTTCTCACCTACACACACCGAACACATTACTGCAGGGCGTAGGTGTCAATGTTGGTTTTAAGTGAAGAAAATGAGGTGGGAAGGGGGAAAGTTTTAAGACCAACTTCCTGCTTCATATTACATACCTACCTACTGTACTATGTCCCAGATATCAGCAATTAAATGAAGTTGTAATCCATTTAATGTGCTATTCATGTAGCATGGCTTCTGCCATTGCTACCACCAGGCCCTCAGGAAAGTCGTTCAGCCTTGCAGCCAAATTTTCTCAGTGGCCAATCGTGGTATTGCAGCAAAAAAAATCCCCTGAAGTCGGAATAAATTTGCCAGTAGACCACTATTATAAAAGAGACGTCTGTAAAACTGTTTACCTGACACATCAAACTGCAAACAAGGTCAATTATGACTCTTTCTATTATGATTAGGATTGAGGTTTTATAGTTGTGCAACATTCCTCAAACCAGGAATTGCGATTTAAAAATCTGTGATGTTAGCAAAATTTAAAGTCTATGAGCAGTGAAAGGAACTCTCTCTACTGCGCATATTCAAAGGGCTGCATACCATGGAAGTAAACCCGGAAGCTAGAAACTTTTTTGGCATATGCGACAGGCAAGCAGCTTCATTTGACTGAGTAGGCCTCATTCTCATTTTCGTGAACACAGTATGAGGTATAAGAATGAAGTAATTAAAATTTGGTAGTCAAAAGTCAAAGGTCAAGGTCACTGTGACCTTGTCTGTTTTATTCTTTTGAACAGGACATATCAAGAATGCCTTGAGAGAATTTCCTTAAATTTGACACAAACATCAATTTGGACTCAAGAATGAACTAATCAGAATTTGGTGGTCAAAGATCACTGTAACCTCACAAAAAAAAAGTTTTTGGCCATAACTCAAGAATTCATATACTCATTACGGCAAATTTTCACACAAATGCCTGTGAGGCAGTAATTGTAGTTCTTATTTATTGACGTTCACTAGTTTTTGGTATTAATTTATGGATGAAATGGATGTCCTGATTTGTTACTTTCTGACCATTAACGAGTGTTACATTGAGAAGAGAACAGAATTGTCCCTTAGAAAGTAACCTCCCAACTCTAACTTCCAAATGAGATAAATACAGAAAGTTGCGTAGTATGTTTGATGGACAGGTGTGTGAGGGACACCACTGTCCTGATCCTGCTCACTGTCCAAAGCGTACAGTTATTTGATGTGTTTCAGCTTGAGAATCATCTTCCTCTATTCACCCTGATAATATTCAACAGGAAACATGTAGTACTTGGGCATTGTCTTTGTGTGATGATATATTTAACCATACTTATTAAAACCCAGTTCTCACAACCACTCACTTCCTGCTTGTCCTCTGTTCTCAGGGTGGAATTCCAGAACAAGTTCTACTCTGGCCAGGGCTTCAAGTTTGTCCCCTTCTCATTTGAGAGCATCCTGGAGGGACGATTTGACGAGTGATCAGCTCCTCCAGCAGAGTCTCCACTCTTCCCTCCTCTCCTCTGTGTTTGTGTGCATGAGCCCAAGTGCAGCCCTCTGTCACCCTCTAGTGGTCATTTGTGGAACTTGTACTGTGTAATGAGCTATAATGTGGTCCTTGTGAAGGGTTTTTCCAGCGCATATGTGCCAAGCTGTACCCATACTGGAGCTTCTATTGCTGTGGCACAGTACCATCACTGTACTCAGCACTCAGCACGTTCACCACTGCTCTAACAACATCTCCTCTGCCAGCTTTCCTCCTAAGATACCCATTACCAAACATACTTGGAGGGGTCTGTGTTCTTGTACACGAATCTGGTTTAAAGGCAGTGGTGGACAAGTCGCCATTACTGCAGTGGCACAACACTCATAAAAACACCAATAACATTTTAATGTATGCAAAGCACTTTTTAAGCCCCTTTTCCAAGAAATCTGTCCTGCAATACATATTAGATTTTGAAAGTATAGTTACATTAAGGTCACAATCTACAAAATGTGGACTTTTCAACTAAATTCAGCCCAGTTTTAACAGATGGCTAAATGTCTTATCTGTTCTTTGCTGTTATCAGCTGCTCCAACAGCAAAGTGACACTTTAAATAGAAAGTGAAATACACAGTACTCTGCTCCATGAAATTAATTTTACTTTTCTGAAACTCAGTTTTTATTAAACCTTCATTTTAGATCAGATTCGGAGCAGCTTGCCATCAAAAGACCAGGTGATCTGTCTACACTGGGCCGTTAGTGAGCCACCATCCTACTGAATTCTCAGCCTGGCACTGTTTTGTTTGTTAAATTATGCAGTCCTTGTAATTCCAATGTAAGGAATCATGGAGTTTAATTATTTAAACCAGAGCTAGCCAGTATTGCCGCTGGGTTAATGAGTTTGTCCAAACAGCACTCTCACATCTGGACTGTGGAGGTTGGACAGAAGCACTACATTCATGTTATTTTTTTCCCAAATCCTGACTCACAACCCATTTCAGACTAGTGCTTTGTGACTGCATAACATCCAGATTCACACAGACTGACTTCATCTGTCAGAGGAGACACATTAATGCAACACATAAATAAGCTTTGCTTTTTAGTGTCATGTCCTCTCCTGACAAACAGCGCTACAGTTTTGCTGGAGGAGGGCTGAGAAGCCTTGTCTGAGTGGTTTGATGGTGTCAGGTCAGACAAACTTGAGTTGAAAGTTGAAATAAACTACATCAAACCTGTGCCCTGTGAAGGCCCCTTATGTATATGCACAGCTTGGAGCAGTAAGGCAGTGGAAAAACCTTTGAAGAGTCATCCTGCTCATGAAAATGACTGTGAGGTCAGCTGTGGACCATTGTAGAAATCCCAGTGTTTACTCAAAGCTTGAAGTTTTACTGCACCTCTGTTGTTCCATCCAAAAGAATTGACAAATCATCAGACAGTACAGGGAATAACACAAGAAAGAAGAACTGTTCTACACTACATTTGTGTGTGGTAAGGATATATTTCATAGGTAAATACAGTATTTATTGCCCAATCATGGTCTCTGCTGAAATCTCGGATTGTGGTGCTATTGCTATGAAGGGGTCTGCCTCACGAGCAGTCAGATGAAACTTTATTGGAAGAGACAATGAAGGCACACTATAAAGTGATTAAAGCTTACAGACCAACTTCCTGCCTCAACTTTGACTGTACAGAGTCTCTGATCTCAGCAGTCACTAAAATTAAAACTCAAGCTGCAATAACCTGGAATGATCCTTTAAAGTGCTGCAAGTGCAGCAAGACTTAACTTCTGCCACAGCTACCACTTACTATGGGTTGTAAAGTGTAGTTTCTGTCATGAAGTGGCATAATGTTGAGTTGGGCCATAATTCAACAGCTGGCAAGATTTGTAATATGACTAGCTGTGGCAAAGCAATATGACGCCTCCTAGTATTTGATCAGTTAATCCAGAAATCACATTTTTCTAAACTCCAGTTTATAGAATCAGAGTATAGACCATATTGATATACTGATTAGTTGTTATGACCCAGTGTTATGCTGAGAGGAGAAGAGAGCTGACCTTGATGTGACGAAGACACCGTGTCCTCTGTTGATCTGTAACTTCCTTGTGCTCATTTTGTGTGAATTGATGTTGTAAAGCAGTTGAGGAAGTGAAATGATGCGTTTAGCCTAAAATATCTAAAAGTTCATTGTTTGGAATCACTTCCAGTTGCAGACATGTGGGAGGGGATATTATCACTTATGAAAAAATTATGACCCAACTTTGTCCATCTTTTTTTTTTTTAAGTATACTCCTTTTACATATCTTAGCTTTAATTTTGAAATTGTTGTGCAACATCGCTCAACAAATGACTTCATCTGTTAACCACACATGTGGGGTTAAATATGGTAAAGACTTGAAAATGTGCTGTGCTGCAATGAAACACCTCTCTTCTGTTCAAACTAAAGCACAGTTTGAATTCACAATAGCAATCATGTTGGTTTGATAATCAAAGTTATTGATACTGTATTTGATTTTCATTATTTTTATGATATTGTTAGTGTTTACACAAAAGGTTTTGGTTAATTTGTATTCACATTCTGATGTCAAAAGTCTGAAGAAGAAAAGAGCCTCAAAACAACACATGCAACTGATGTAGGTCAGTGACTGGTGATATGGAAGCTAATGTGTCTGTAATCAATAATAAACAGAGACCAGGGGATTGATTATGTGTCCTATTTTTCTTCTCTGTCTCTCTCAGGGCAAAGCATTTAAATCAGGGGTGTCAAACGTACACCCTTGCGGGCTAGGACTAGCCCCCCAAAGGGTCCGATCTGGCCCAGTAGTTGAATTTGCAAAGATAATATTGATGCACTTACGAAGACCTTAGGCCCCGATCATACAGAAAGTTTTTCTAGCAGCTGGAGGTGGCTTTTTGTAATTGTTTTTAATGAGAATGGAGATTTTTGCTCAATGTTTTTGCATTGTTACATGTCTGATGTTTTTGCCAGAGCACCCTAAACTTCTTGAGGTGAAAAAAATTGAACTCAGCCTCAAAGCACCCGATGTCATCTTCATTTTTTTCCCAATTGTCCAGTGAGATGATTTGAGAGGCGGCCTTCTGTGGTGGTCATTAAAACAAGTTTACAGTTGGTAAACAGTGGAAGAGAAACTGGTGGTAGTGGCTGCTGAATACCCAGAGCTATACAGCTTTGCAAACCGCAGTTACAAACTTCCCCCCGAGTCATCCTAAAATATGCCTGGAAATGGCAATCATGGAGGCGAAGCCTATGGAGAAACTGGTGGGACTCCCCATGATCCACCCTCTTTTTCAGGGTCCCATGTACCCACACAGATCTCCTTTTCCCTTTGCCCAACAAACTATTTGCTGACAGCCTCTCACCCTCAACCAGAGCTAGAGCAAGTACACTCTGCCTGTCCATTTTAGGAACTGAAAATGAAATATGAAAGGAAATTAATGATATGAAATTTAAAAAATAAATTATTCAATAATTGGTAGACTGATTACACAGAAAGGTTGGGGTATGGAGGTGATGGTGTGGTTGCCTGGCAACAATAGAAAGGTGCAGCAAACATTTTTTACTAGTGGCATTTAGTTAAAAAAAAAAAAAAAGGCAGTGCAGTCACCTCACATTTGGCAACCTGCAAAATGCTTTCTGTGTGATTGGAGTGTAAGAGCTGCCAGGTTTTAGGACCAAATTCACTTCTTCATGTAAAATACTGCAATGCCAGGGATCAGCATGACCAGGGCCCCACCTCTGCCTGCTGCCCGGCACATAATGCACCTGACCCTGATTCCTGTCTTTGTGGGTGGTGGGCCCACAGGGTGGCAGCTTCATGTTAATTATTTGGGCTGAGCCAGACACTCACTGGCGAGCTCCCCCCCAGGTCTGATTCCAGGACAGCCCCGCTGTCCCCATACCAGGCAAGGTGCTCAAAGTCCAAATATGTTGCATCATCGAGGTCTTCTTGAATCGCTCTTAGTCTGGCCCTGGACTACTTTGTCTTGAGAGACCCTACACGCAACCCCTCCACCGTGTTAAGGTGGCAATTCTTGGAGGAGCTTTCGATTCCCTGATCCAACTACGTCCCAACCTTCACCTACTGTCATGAGCTTTGGGTAGTGACTGAAAGACGGAGATACAAGCAGTGGAAATAAATCTCCTCTGTGGGGTGGCTGGACTCAGCTTTAGAGATAGGCTAAGGAGCTCAGAAATCTGGAGGGAGCTCGGAGTAGAGCTGCTGCTCCTTTACATTGAAAGGGGTCGGCTGAGGTGGTTCAGGCATCTGGTTAGGATGCCTCCTGGGTGCCTCCCGCTAGAGGTGTTCCAGGCTTGTCCCACTGGTAGGAGGCCCCGGGGCAGACCCAAAACACACTGGAGGGATTACATATCTTACCTGGCCTGGGAACGCCTTGGTCCCTCAGGAGGAGCTGGAAAGCGTTGCTGGGGAGAGGGACATCTGGAGTGCTTTGCTAATAGATGGATAGATATAAAATGCTGCTTCAGAGACTTTTTACTCTGACCAGAATATAGTTCTCTGAAAAAAAAACAATAAAAACTTATTGTGGTCATATTTAAAGGTATTAATTATGAAAAATATTGTCAAGCAGCAGCTTCAGTACAAAATAATCTGTATCAGACCTGTATCTTAAAACAGTATTGGTGAAACCCTACACCTAAGTCTCTGCCAAAACCTTTGATTTTTGAGCAGTTTTCAGGCAGGGTATAACTAAACCTGCTTTTTCAATAGCTTCCACTTTAGTTTGGTACAGTGATGCCAGAATTACTACACAGCACTGGAAATGTATGGAGAAATGCACATGTAATGACAGTGAATAGTAGACTGACTCTCCGGCTGTTCATCATCTGCTCTGTAAATGGATAAATGTTTTCAGAGTGTATGTCTTTTTTTGTTGTTGTTGTTGTTAAAAGTCAGATTTAATTTGATTTACTTACAACTTTTTTCCATCTCAAAAAGATCATGGCACAGGGTTGTTGTTTTTTTCTTCAATGACAAATGCAAAATATTACATGAATGTAGGTGAAGTGAAAACTTCTTAGTGGGTCACCCATACTCAAATGGATAGCTTTGAGTACTGGACATTAGGCCTATATATTATAATGTGTATTTTTATCACATTTCATTTGTTATGTACTGCATATGTAGTATTTCCAATAATGACATGTGTCAATGCAGTGAGTATTGTGGGATAGACAGATAAATAATTGGTAATGGATTCCTCCTATTAAAAGTGACATTAGTGTATATATATTTATACTATTCTTATATTAAATTCAATGTTTGCCGTAAAAATATCATTGATTTGTGATACCTTAAAAAAAAGTTATCATCTTTTTCACCATTCAAGTACAACTGAGTTCTGTACAGAAAGCTGAACAGTGTTATAAAAAATGTGCTGTATGTCATTTCCATAGCGTCAAACAGCTTTTAATATTGCAGGTGAGGCAGTGCGTAATCACGCCCGGCAGAGGGCGCTGAGCTGCAGCTGAGAGGAGTCGACTTCAGAAACAAACAATAATCACAGGAATGGAGCAGCGACAGAGAGCTGCGTCAAGCTCACGACACTTAGCGCAACCAATACCAGAAATTCATGTTTTTAAGAATAAAATTACATTTTTGCAGCTTCAAGGAGTCGAGCATTTTAACCGTGAGTACTTCAAGCTGTCTGACATTTAATCTGTCAACAGTTTCATAATGTATCAGTTTTGCATGGGCCTAAATGGGTGTTATCAGAATATAAACGAAGAGAAAGAAACTATGTTAATGAGAGGGCAGTAAGGCTGATTGAAATTGCTGTTAATTGTTATGCTTTTGTTAGGATGCTTTACTTATCAGAGGAGATTTTGGCTGGGGTGTGACTTCGTTTTTGTTTTGTTATGTTTTGTTTTGTTTTGTTTTGTTTTGACTCTCCCCAGAGCTACAAATAGTTTTTCCCTTGAGCCTCCCTAAGTGACTGGCAGAAAATGCATGACCCTCCCTCCACGATGAACTAGTTTTGGAATTTCAATACTTACCCTTTGATGGTTAAAAGTTGAACATGAAATCCTGGAGTTGAAAAAAAAAAACCACAGCTCAGTTTTTCACTCTTGTCATGCATGCTGGTTAGTTCGTGCAAATGGTTTATTTTTGGCCAAATTATAAATGTGACATAGAACAACGTGTTTTTGATGAAATATAACTATTTTAAGTCCAGATAAGGTCATGTTTTTTGTTTGTTTGTTTAGGAATGGTTTGTTGCAGATTATGTGTCCAAGGATTTTCAGAAATTTGAAAATCCAATGATAATTCTGTTGTTGTTGTTTTTTTTTCAGTTTCCAGCTATGATAAATGGTGGTGATTTTTAAAGAAAATATGCAATTTGGAAGGCTTGTTTTCTTTAAAAATCGACAGTAAAATAAATACAAAATACAGCCATTTACATTTGTATACCCCTCTCCTAAGTCAAAATAAAAAACATTCCACAGCGCTTAAAAATGATTTGACTTGCCTCCCCCTTTTTGCACCACCCCTCCCCTTTCATAAGTAACGAGCAGTCCCTTATGCAATTACAATTTAGTAACAATAGTAACAAATACAGAAACTATGGAAACATTGTGAATCAGTAGCAGATATTTTATAAAATTACATGTTGTTACATGTATTGCCAGTATTAGGACAAATTTTCGTTCTTGGCCTTTCTGAAAGTTACAACACAGATGTCCAGTCAGGCCTTGTTGCTTTACAGGATTTGCTTTAACTTCGCTTTTATTTTGAAAGGTTTGACCAGAAAGTCGATGTTGTCGTAGCGAGCTTGGCGCTGCTGTCCGACATGAGTTCAGTGGTCTGTGGAATGTTTGGTTAAGTAGAAGTACACGAGCTGGCAGTGAAAGTAACCTTGTGCCCGTAAAAGTCTTTTAAATAAGCTCCTGGACGCTAAATAAGATCGAGGATCTGGTCGGAGGGAGCAGAGGAGGGTTTGCGGAAACTGTTGGAACATTAAATTTAAAGTCACGTCGGAACAAAAAGGAAGACAACGAGTCGAGCAGTGGATCCGGTGGCATTTATCATTCAACCTCATCGGAACTGTTTTTCCTTTAAGCTAGCGTTAGTTGTAGTCAAATCTATATGGTTACGTCCTCGCCTTACTGGAAACAAAGACGTCAAATGTGCCCTCTAATATTCCATGGTAAGTGCTGCAGCGAAGTCCTATTGCTACTCTTTCCAAAGCCAAACTCCATTTGGAAATCTTTCTATTCAGAGAGCGCTGCTCACAGACTGACTTGAGCTCACCGTAGTGCAAAAGGGGAAAACGGATTGGTATTGGAAATATGTTACTCTTCACAACGTCGTAGATTTAAGTCTGCAATCAGCAATTATTTTAATTCATTTTTTTGGAAACGGCGTCTTTATGAAATAATACATTTTCAACGCTAACGTCCACATCTGTAAGTAGTAACGCTCACCACATGTAACGTTAAACCTGTAAATGTGATGAATGAGAAATGCTCGGGAAATTCTATGAATGCCGAGTTTAACAACGTGTCTCTTTGACTCCTAAAATCAGTTGTACTATAAATAAACGATATGTAACACTGCGTATAAGCAAGTTGTTGTGTTTTACAACAGAAATAGCATAGCTCTTTGATAGGGAACTTACAAAAGCTAGCTGAAGTGTTGGCCTTAAACCAGTAAAGGCAATGGCTCCAAGCAAAGTGTCAGGTGCAGAGACATGAGAGATTTTCTAAATTCTCTCAGTGGAGCGACTGTACTGTGTCCTTTAAAAACTGTTGGAAATATCAACTGGAAATTATAGCTGCTGCGCAGCAATGGTCGGGACTGGGCAATTTTAGGCAAAACAAGAAAGAAAGAATAACATTAACTGCTAGCAATTTTGAACAAACTGGCCTGATCCAGCTTAAAGCTAAACATTATCCGTGGTGACAAAGATGGAAACATTTTTAAAATGTAAAAGTAGCCATTGGATAGACTCTGCATATTGACTGATAGCTAAGCCAAATAAACAGGGAAAAGAGACAAGGGATAACAGGGAAAAGAGTATTTGTCTCTCTGCGAAACTGCCTGGATCATAATTATTTTAACCTTAGTAGTCTCTAATCCACATAGCATGATGCCTGAACATAGGACTTTCACATTAGAACGTCCGTTCTGATGTAGCTGAGGCTTGAACTCTGACTCTGAGACTAAGGTCCATCATCTATCTCACTGAGCTAATTGGCAAGTGACAATTCATGTGTGGCTTCACAAATTGATTAAGCCAAGCATCAGGGTGCCAGACAGTAGCCATCCATGCCATGGAAAAGCAAATTTCAAAGTGAAAGTTCCAAAGCTGTAGCACATATGGTTGATTTGTTATGAATTTTCAAAGTTTTGAAATTTAGAGGCTTGCTGTAGCACCACCATCAGCACTATTGTCTTGTGTTTCTAGTTGAGGACATCTGGCATGGGACTGGACCTTTGTGAAAAGTTTGGGTAGATTTCTCATATGGAAATGTTGCAGGAGCTGAGGCTTGATCTCACAATCTTCAACACCAAGACTCATCCTCTATCTCACTGAGCTAACTGGCAAATGGAAATGTTCACAATCTTCACAAATTGACTAAGCCAGTCACCTGTGTGCAAGACAGCAGCTGTTAGCTTGTAAAGGCAGATTTCAAACGGCTGTCAAAAATTCAGTTATTAAGACAAAAATCTGAAAATACACAAATTGCATTTAGACAGCATGGAGATGTTGGTAATTTGTTTTTAACAATGATTTATTGGCTCCATAAGTGAAAAACTGATGTTTAAAAATGCCATTTTTACATTGACTCCAGTTGTTTGCATGAGAGCGAAATTCAAAATGCTGTAAAAAATTCAGTTTTTTAGATAAAATTTCTGATATTTTCCAAACATCATCTACCATGAGTCCAAAATTTTGTCATTTTTTTAATGAACATTGAAAATGTATTTAGCAAGAATTTGCAAGTATATGGTTACAATACCATTTACAGTCAAACATTTTGATGCACTGTAGGCTCAAGTTTCAGTAAATCAAAAATCTGTGTGGATCGTTTGTGTAGGACAATTTGAAGATGCTCTGTAGCAAGTTTGGTGTCAATTGAGCAAAAATTGTGGGAGGAGATAGGTTTAATAAGTTTTACAGTTTTTGAGAAAAACAGAGTGATGGACTTAATAATTTGCAATAGATTTAAATGTACAAAAGTATATTTAGTATTGGGGCTACATTTTGGTGAAAGTTGCAAATCTGTAGCACATATGGTTGATTTGTTGTGAATTTTCAAAATTTTGAACTTTAGAGGCTTGCTGTAGTGCCACCATCAGGACTATTGGCCTGTTGTTGCAGCTGAGGCAATCTGGCTTGGGACTGGACCTTTGTGCAGAGTTTGGTGATTTTTTGCACATGGGAAGTAGGAAGAAGAACATGCAGGATAACAATAGGGTCCTGGCAACTTAGGCTGCCCGGCCCCTAATTAATGACTGTATTTGTGCATCTGTAGCTTATGTGAAAGAGACTGTAGTTTTTACAGTAGGATAACTATTGGGTTTTGGCTCATTATTGAAACTCTTCAAACTAACTTTGAATGTGCAAGTGTTCTAAAAATGCCTTCAACTGCTACTTGATGAGAAATAATCACCTGTAAAGGGGAGCTACGTCCATTTTTAGTATTCATACATGTTATTTCTATGGTGTAAGACAGTTCAAAAATATTAGTAAACACAAATAACTCTCCTAAATCCAAAAACTAGAGTGCTAAAACTAATTTGTGATGTCATTGGGTATAAAGTCTGACGCTGCTCCATAGACAGTGAATGGTGAAAGATGCTCTAAATGACAATGACAGCACTAAAGATAATGTTCTGAATATCCATCCATCCATCTATCAGTCTATTTCCACCACTGTTCCGAAGCTGGGTTGTGGGGGCAGCAGGCCAAACAAAGTACTCCAGACATCCCTCTCCCCAGCAACACTTTCCAGCTCCCCCTGGGGGATTCTGAGGCGTCCCCAGGCTAGATTAGATATGTAATCCCTCCAGTGTGTTCTGGGTCTGCCCGCTGATCCACCTCATGCTCCATTTTACCCTCACTCGTTAACAAGACCCCGATATGCTTTAACTCCTTTGCTTGGTGCAGTTGCTCACTGTAGCTCACTGACACCTCTGAGTATATAGGTCCATTTTCTGTTTCACAACCAAGAACACTACAATAAGATAAAGGTCATTTGGGTATAAAAAAGAAAATGAACATTCTGTGGGTCCACAAAATCAGTCTCCGATTCATTGTCTGTGGAACAGCTCCAGACTTTATACCCTTCGACATCACAAGTTAGAGACTTCCTTCTCTAGTTTCTGGCTTTGAGAGAGAGGAGCTCATGTTCACAAATATTGATTGAACTTTCATAGACAATGGAAATGACCAAATGAAATTCTTAATATAGGTTTTGTTCCCCTTAAATGTTGTTTTTTTTAATAATCATTGTATTCTGAGTTATTGCTTTTTCCTTTCTTTACTTGCCTTTCCACAGTTCCACACTGTCCTTTTTTGAAGTCATAGGTCAGCTACAGAACAGCAGGCCTGAAAACTGTAAGAACTTCAGAGTCATGGTCATGGACAGAATTTCACTTATCTTAAAAGATGCATCTTTTTCCCACAGTTTAGACTCATGGAAAACAATGAATTAAGCTTTATGGTCAGTGGCTGTGTGGCATTAAAATAAAGAAGGCTGAGTACCAAATTCTGGGCCCTAGTACCCCAGACTTTGGTACTACGCCTCTGTGGGCCTCCTTCCCTTACTCTGTTTTCTTTCTTTCCTTTCTTCCTGTCTTGTCTTTTTTTGTGGAACCCTGGCAGAAGACATGATAGTGTAGGTAGCTCCAGCTGCATTTAAAGACAAATCCTAGTGCAGGGACGGACTAAACCATTTTGCACCTGTAAGGAATGAGGAGGGCCCTCAGGGAGCTTCAACTATTTTTTTGATACCAAGTTCAGTCTTTTAACCAAGTTATTCTCCAGTTTTAATTTAATTATAACACTAATTTCTTAGAAATAAAAAAAATTGCAAACAAAACCAAACTTTAAATTCCAGGTTCCAGCCCCCCCACCCTGCCACTGGGACCCTTGGCAATCAGTGCCATTTTTGCTCCACTACAACACCCCTGCTAAGCACCCATTTAATGTATGTAACAGCTCAGTTGTTGATGTAACCTGCATTTATGATCATAACACAATTGTGTTGTTTGTAGAGCTTCAACTAATTATTATTTTCATTTTAGATAAATCCATTGATTATTTTTCTAATAGTTTTCTCTGAATTTCTAAATATATTAATCCACTCATGGCTGACTAATTGTTAGAGCACTAGTTTTCTGCCAACCGCCAAAAACACTTTGTTTCAGCTTTTAAATGTGAACAGAGAGCTTTATAAAAAAACATCCTGAAACCACTGTGGACAGATGTCGCTTTCACATGTAAACACAATCAGTTCATCCTCTGAGCTAAGATTCAAAGCACAGTCCCTCTAATGCAACCAGTTAATCTGCTCCAGCCTGTGTGGAGGCCTGGCCATCAGATGTGACTCCTGTGAACTGATTGCTGTCTCTGACTGATGACTCGCCAAAATTAGAGTGTATGTGACATGGATCTATGAAAGCTCACCACATCAGCAGGAATACAGCCTGTCTGCTGCTAGTGGGGTTCAATGGGGACTTCTGTCCTCCATTTCAGAACTAAACGGGGCCCTTTGTGGGGGACAGAAAGCAGTATTGGAAACAGATGTGTGGGGGTTTCTATTTTGAGGGGGCACAAACAAGTGGGCTCCAGTGAGCTGTGAAATGGGATAGTAGAAAGGTTCCTCACAAAAACAAATGAGTTGGTGTGAAGATGACAGTGAGAATATACAGTATATATAAGTGAATATCTTTAATGCTTTCAGAAGCAAATAGTAAAATGTGAGTGGGGGTTTTTTTTGCCTTGAGTGGACATATTAGGTATATTAGAACTTCAATATAGACAAGTAAAGGTAACTAATTTAGAATTAATTCTATGGAAATAAAGGTTTAATAGAGTAAGCTATTTTTTAATGGTTTTCTGTTCATTTAAGTAAAGAAGAAATAAATGTTTAAGTTTGATCCTCAGTTTGCCTCCAGCAGACTCGCAGGTCAAGTTAGTTCAGCTTTGACTGTGTGGATGTGCAGGATCAGCCAATAAAACACTGATGTGTGTGAAAATGTAAAAGTCCTTATTCTTACTTTAGTTTGTGTGAAATATTATGCTACCAGCTCTCATAGACTGTTAACAGTTAGTGATTACTCTGGTCAACGTGTACATGTTACACACATTGGAATCATAACGTTTGATTTGGTTTGACGGAAGGCTAAAGTGATCACACGTAAATGGAACCAACAATTTCCATTTTAAATTGAAAGCAACATTAATCACTCATTTTTATGCCTCCATGCTGGTGTTAGCTGTGACCAGAGGCATTTTTTTTTTCGGGTTGACCGTCCGTCCGTCTGTCCTTCCCATCCTTTTGAACATAATATTAAAAAATAGGAAATTTCTTCAAATTTGGCACAAACATTCACTTAAACTCAAGGATAAACTGATTAGGGTCAAGGGTCAAAGGTCACTGACCTCATCTGTCCCATTTTTTATGAATGCGATGTCAAAAGCACCTTCAGGGAATTTCTTTGAATCTGACACAAACGTCTACTTGGACTAAAGAATAAACTGATTAGGATTTTGTGCTTGCAGGTCTGTCAGGCCTGTCATGTGCAATGACTGTTTGTAAGAATGGATATATGTCCACAGGAACACTGCTCAGCCTTGCTGCCAATGTTTCCCCAAAAGCATTTTCTTCATAGGCCACCATTTTAAAAGGGATGTCTGTAAAACTGTTGACAGAAGACCTTAAGCTGCAAACAAGGTCAACTATGACTCTTTTTAGTATTATTTGTTTTTATCCATGGAGGTTTTATATTTCTAAGACTTTCCTCCAATGGAGACCAAAACTGTTTTTGTATTAGGCTGTAAACATGTTTATTTCTGTTGCAAAGTTTGGATTTTAACATGGGGGTCTTTGGGTACTGACATGAGCCAGCCTCAAGTGGCCATTAGAGAAACTACAGTTTTTGTCTCTTTCCCATTGGCTTCATTTTTCAGCCCCAGAGTTAGAACAAGAGTATAAACATGCTTCAGACATTCAAACCTTGTTTAATCTTCCCCCTTTTATGTGCAGGATTCCATGTGATGGTGTGACGATGGGACAGGGTGGTGTTGGAAGTGACTGCAGCCCTGGAGGCTGATGAACCCGCTCCATTGGCCAGCCAGGATGCACATAGCTTCAGTGGGTGTCAGCAAGTTCTGCTTCCTGTTTTCTCTTGTATTCTGCGCCCTCCTGCTTCTGCTCATCCCCAACCTCCAGCCCCCAGCGCGCCAGGTCGACCTGCCTCAGCCCCGACCCCAAGTCAGACCCGCGCAGGCAGGCTCATCACACCATGTCGGGGTTCCAGCAGTGTCTGTCCATGCAGGGGAAACGGGTTCTGCCGCAGAGCTAAACAGAAGCTCAGCAGGGCAGGGGAGATCCATCAAGACTGAAGGTAGCAGGAATGATATCATTAGTCCCAAAAGAGGGATGGACTCTGAAAGAGGAGCTCTGTCTGGAGGAAAGGGTGGTAGACCTTCAGGGTCTAGGTCACGGGACCTGTTAGAGTTAAAGGACATTTTTATTGCAGTAAAGACTACCAGGAAGTATCACAAGTCCAGACTGGAGCTGCTGATTCAGACCTGGATTTCCCAAGCTATAGAACAGGTGAGGAGAGCTGGAGTTTGTTACTGTTTTTTGCTGGACCACAGCATGTGAGGCCAGCCCTATTGACGCAGGAGTTAGTGAGTTAGTGAGTGAGTGAGTGAGTGAGTGAGTTACACTACTGGTCAGAGTAAGTGATGACGCAAGTGTTGGTGTTTCCCCATTAGCTGTTTTTTTTTTTTCTTATAAAATAGGCACTGACTGACAGAGCTGTGGAAGCTGACAGCTGAGTCCTGCATGGGTCCATTTTTGAAAACCCTTACCTGCCCATACCCATAAAGCTCAGTAACAGAACCGACCCCTTACCCGTCATTGACCTTACAAGTCAAAGCTGCACCCGCCTGCACCTGTTAATAAAAGTCCCGCGACCCAACCCACACCCGTGATTAAACACAAACAGGCTACAGTCACTCACATTAAGCTGGGTTCTCCGTTCTTGAATTACAAATCCAGCGGAGGAAAAGCCTCTTTCACTGGCTGTGCCGATGTTCAGATGGCAAAAACATTCTGCGTAATCACTGCCAGGTTAGGAAACATTTGAGCATGCTCCTGCCACCACTATAAAATCTCAAAAGGATCCTCTTTGGATGTCTTGAACTAAGTGTAGGCTGCCACCTCATCTTTGGGCTGCAAAAAAATGAAAATTAAAACATATATTTTTGTTCTCACCCGCTACCAGCCCACGTGTAGTTCATTTTTATCCATGCTCGTATCCGTGAATTTATATGTATACATATTTTTACCCATTACACAGTTTTTTGCGAGTTACCCACGGTTACCCAACATGGTGCAGGACTCTGGCTGACAGTGCTGTATTACTGTATTCCTCATTTTCTGTAGCCAGTGTGGCATGATAACATGGTGGAAGTAACAAGCTAGCTAGCTAACAAGCCAGCCCCTGTCAAAATGGCAGTTTTCGATGGAGGAATGTGAGGATCAGCTCAGCAGTTTGTTAGAGGAACAGCCGTGTGTGTATTACACAAGCCTTAAATTTATTTAAACTTTACTGACTAATACATGTCACAATGTCAGGCCCACAGAGGGTCAGATATGAGGAGAGGGTGGAAATAAGACAGCGATTAAAATTGAAGTGAATATTATTACGTGTTGTAATGAACGGAACAGGTGCCTCCACAATGACAAAATTCCCCTTTTGGTAACTGGCACCGACAGGACGTTCACAAAATATCATTACAGGTGGGGCTTGGCTCTGATAGTGGCTGCAGGCATCGCAGATTCCACCAGCCACAAGGGGAAGTACATTCCCCGCTGGAGTGGGGTGAAGATGAGGGGGTTGTATTGAATGAAGAAAAATGAAGCTTACCAGCGGGTACAGCTCAAGTCAGTCATACATGGTACAGCAATATACCAGGTCATAATGTTCAGCATAAAACACCTATCTGGCCATTATTCAACAACATGTCTTTGGAACAGAAGGAGAGACATTTGGTCAGATACTGAATTGGTGACACTCATCCCTGGTGTCTACCTTGAAGCTGTGGTGTATCTCCCTCTTGTTGCAGTGTATACAGTATATTTGTGTATTTGTAACGACTGTGGTTCAAAGCTTGATTTAATATGATTTTGGCTTAGGCTCCATAGGATTCAGTTTTTTTTTACCTGTTCACAAATTAAAGTCTTTTCATTTTAAGTAACTAAATTTAAAAAAATTCTTCAAATTTTATCAAGCAGTGTATCTGAAATACTGCAGAACATTATGTCTACTGCACCAGTGATGGTGAACAGGAGGAGTGATGCACTCCAACAACATTTTAGGTAAACTTGCACCGATTAATCGGCAGTGCTCGGAATTGGGCCGATTCTCACGTGATCAGCCATGACCTGCAACCGGCCGGTCAGTCTAAAATGTGGCGATTTAAAACGCCGGTCAAATTCCCGTCGTGCCGCATGACTGACATCGTGTACCACCAGCAGCGCACACACACACACACATATGTGCAACTCAGTTCTTGGGCGATGTGAGGAAGGGGACCTCAGGGTCCTTTGGGTAGGACAACTATGGAGTAAATGATTCCGGCCAGATAGTCAGGTTCGATAGTTCGAGAGGACTTTAATTTTCAATGCAGGAGGTTCACAACACGTGTGTATGTGTGTGGTTCTGAAATAAACAAAAGGAAAAAATAGCTTTACACTCAGTTCTTACCAATATGCACAGTGTTTCCTCTATATGCAACTAGCAGCTGCTGAAATATGACCGCCGCTGCTGAGTGGTTTTTTTTTTTTTTTTTGTCTTAGCTCTTTAGAAACTACCGTTATATTATTTGGTGCTACGAACGCTTCATATCCAGGTCAATTCACAGTTGTGAGTAAAGCATATAAGAGGAGAGAAGAGGGCTCCATCTTATTTCTTCATAAATTAAAATTATATTATTTTGCGCAATGGACGCTTCATATGATAACATAACAATATACTATTTATCGTGTTATATGGTGAAACGTTTCACCTTATAACATGATGACATATTGTTATAATGTGAGATTTATGTTTGAATGAGGAAACGATGTGCGGAGCATGGATAAATTGAGGAATATTGCTCATTTACACAAACTAGTGCAGTGCCCGTAGGAAGTATGTAT
The DNA here is from genome assembly GCA_019142605.1 of Cephalopholis sonnerati. Taxonomy (NCBI): domain Eukaryota; kingdom Metazoa; phylum Chordata; class Actinopteri; order Perciformes; family Serranidae; genus Cephalopholis; species Cephalopholis sonnerati. Next base: position 4,331,072 of record JAGQAX010000020.1, read on the forward strand.
TTCTATAGAAAAGTGGAAGCTTAAGTAGATTTTTCATGTATGGCCAAATGAGGCTGTGTTCCATGGTTGGATGTACAAAGAGGTGTACATACTCTTACATAGTGTTAATAGAGAAACTGTACATTGGGTAAGACATGAACGTACATTGAGATACGGAGAGATCAGCCATGACCTGCAACATCATTAGGTTTCCTAGCTTTCCGTAGGCGAACAATCTTGAAATGGTAGCTAGCAAGCACGTAACCCTTCGTAACCAGGAAAAACAAACGTTTTCGACCTAGCCATACTTTGGTATGGGAAGTTTAGACAATGTTTTAGTCAATCTAACCATGTTGTAGCCATGTCAGCAAACACCATGAGCAGATGAGAACAGCGTGGTGAAACTTAAGAAATACTACTTACCATGAGATTACTGAGACATGTCATGTTAATGCAAACTGCACCACTTCATCTATTCCTATATGGGGGAGGGACGAAAGGGAATGCCATAACCCCGGGTGTACACTGGATCCGTCACGTGCGTGGTCCGGCCGTGGCACAGACTCCTCCATCCTGTGCCGGGCGTCAATGTCCACTGGAAGCGTATCTATAGTGGCGCACACGCGAGCAGCTGGAATTGACGGATCGCGAGATCATGATGTCACGCAATAATTTGCGGAAACACTGGAGGTATAAAGACATCAACAAACAAAGAAAAGACTTCTCTACCTGCCGGGGGCCACAAACTTTGATGTCATGTTGTTGTAGCGATGTGAAATTGCGGCGTTTTCATGGGTGTTTTTATTTTGAAAATTGACCTGGATACTCTCGTCTTTTGTGCGCCTGACTTCCTGTTTGACTCATTAGGTCTGTGGAAATTGACGCTTCGTTAATCGAAAAAACTTCAAAATCAAGGATGCACACCATCGTGCCATGCGCAAGCCATATCCGAAAGCTCAGGTTGATCTGACAAATAGAGAGATATGCGAGCCACAGACACACTGAGAGAGATTTCTTGCTTTATAGATAGATGGTTTTAAGTTCTACCTCATGCTTGGGTTGAGACATGGCGAGATTCCCCTGTTAGGAGCACAGTGTATGATATTGTGATAAATATATGTAAGTGAAACATGGGCAGCTTCTCACCTTAATCATTCACGCACACACATCAAAAGAGAGGAGGAGGAAGTTGTTAATTTTCCATGTTAAACTTAACTGTGGAGCTCTCACTGCTGCACTGTACCGCTTGAAACTGACGAGGCGCGTGTCCGTGCGTCGAAGATGCGCGTGTCCGCACGCTTACTGGCGGGCGCATCCTCAGCGCTCAGGGCTTTCATACAGGCGACCTACACAATGTCGGCCGTGTGGAATTTTTTTAAGTCTTCTGTGCTGTAAAATGGTTTGAAAAAAATGAAATCAGAATTGGCCAAAATCGGTATTGGCCGTCCAAACACTCAAATTGGAAATGGGATCGGCCCAAAAAATTGTAATCGGTGCAAGTCTAATTTTAGCTTGTTATTCAAGGAGAATACATTGTCATTGAAATGCTGACGGCTGAGTATTGATTACCTCTGTTCCAGGGTCAGTGTCATCCATCTTACTCTGGCATTTTCATCAAAGCTGTATGAGCACATGCCCTTGTAGAGTAAAACGAGCCACTGCTTCAGTGTTTGCATTGCAAAGCATTACATCACATTTATTTAACAAACACATTTATCCAAAGTGACTTTAATGTAGAAACACATGCCAATTGTTAGGCCTGCTGGATTGTGGCAAAAATCACAATCATGATTATTTTGGACTAGAATGAGATCACAATTATGTAACATGATTACTCATTGACCAAAGGCTCTCTTTACATCATCTTGGCTCAAGGTGAAAAAAACATGCCACAGCCCGGCTGATAGTGAGTTGGGCTTTTAGGGAGGGGTGAAAAGGCAACACTGTAAAGGAAAGGGTGTGAATAAAACGTTTGAGTTATATAAAAATTCACACCCTGCATAGTTGTCAGAAACAGGGAAACTAGTTATAGAGACCAAAACTGTTTTTTGTACCAGGCTGTAAACATATTTAGGTGCACTTCCATGTTGACTTCATTTTTCAGCCACAGAGGTTGCTGCTTAATCAGGGACCTTACTTTAGGCAGTTAATCAAAAACCCATTCAAAGAACCCATTGACTTTGAGACAAGGGAACCAGGAGTCAAAAAATGCTAACTCATTTCCAGGTTTTTAGACTCACCGCTGCACCACTCTGCTCTGGTTTTCCACTATGGATAGTTCAGTCTTACACCTCTTTACCTTTTTAAAGGTAAACTTAATCGAATTTCAACCAGCTCTGTCATCACAGTGTGGGCACTGTGTGCAGATGAACAGTGTTTGGCTTTCCCTTGTGCCGCAATCACTTGAAACTCCCTGCTCATATACTGGCAGACTGTGATGAGGTGTTACACATGATCTGGTGGACGTTTTTTTTGCAACAGATAGGTAGGGAGTTCCAGGCACTTGCAGCACAAAAAGAAGGCAAACACTGTTTATCTGCACACACTGACAATATTGTGATGGCATAGAGCTGGTTGAAAATTGGTTAAGATTCCCTTTAATGTACGTAACTAGAAGTTGCAGTCTTAAATTCTAGCTAGCATGCAACTTGACATTATTTCAACACAAAATAAATCACATTTATTTGCAGCTCCCAGTCCAAACCCCACCTAAAGAAATGCATTGCTAAATTCTGTGGTTATGAAATATAATCACCCTTCATAATCCCTGTTACCCAAGAGCTGAACCATCCAAACTGGCTGCCAGGGGTGTGGTACTTGAGCTGAAAGCCCTCTATAATGATTCATCAGTTGTGATCACAAAAGATATCAGCTGCATGCAGGGCACATTATTGATTAAAAAAAAGCAGCTGTCATGTATACACATTCCTTTAGCACGTAGAGGGTCCTGTGGTTACAGAGTGAGGCGAGACACAGAGAGCAGCGGGGCTTCACAACTATGTGGAGTCCATCAGTTTATGTTGGGATTTAGGCTTACATAGTAATGTTAATGGATTTGGCTGTTGCCTGCACACACCCTGTTGTCTGTCCGTTAGTTTTTGTGGTTTATAGGGTGTTGCCGTATCACTATCACATTCCTCTGTGATGCCGTTAGAGGTTGTCGTTATTGACATTTAGTGGAACCACAGGACATTTATAAGAAAGTAAATCTTGCATCTGCTCTGTCAGAATCTTTTTTATAGGTTGTATGTAGAAGTATTCTGCAGTCTAAACAGACGTTGGTTACTGCAGTGTAGAAGTTTGTAAGTTTGACTGGCATATCTCACTTTTAAACCATGATCTTGTTTTAGTAAAAATGAGTTGCTCATGCTCCTGCAAAGTCATGTCCTTTCCTAAATCTACTGCTGAGCTATACAGGTCCCTAAGTTATTAATTCACTAATGGAGCTGGAGCCTATCTCAGCTGACACTGGGCAACAGGTGGGGTACACCCTAGTCAGGTCGCCAGATTATCACTTGACTAACACATAGAGACGGACTGAATTGTACCAAATCGAACTCTCAAAGCCAGACTAACACACTCAGATAATGCTAGTGAGAGTTTTACTCCTGCATGTAAACAGTCAAGCAGACCCAAACTGGCGTAGGTGCTCTGCATATGCTCTACAGTGTCTGCACCGGGCTTTGACCTGAAAGTAAAATAGCATTAAATGTGTAACAGAAGAAGACAAGAAATAAAATAAGTAAAATGCGTAGCATGTATGAAATGTACAGAGCTGTTAAGTTGTCCACCATGGTACCAGTTTGCCACTAGCTAACCGTAGCTAACTTGTTTGTCCATTGTTTGTTCTGTGATGTAATAGGTCAACTGGACAAAGGTCCAGTACTAACAAGCTGAAAGGGGGCATATTGCCACCTATCATTGGAGAATCGGACATACTTGTGTCAATAAATCGATTCCCCTCCCGTGCTTTATACTGGGACAAGGACAGCAGTCCAATTAAAGGGCCTAGTTGAGCTATAACCGTAGCCTGGCTAAACTGTGCATGAAAAGGTACTGACTAAGAATTTGTTTTACTCTAGGACCGGATACGGAAAAAAAACTTTTTTTCCAAACTTTTTAGCTGCAAGTAACGATTATTTTTTCTACTACTAGATAATTGTTTGGTCTATAAAATGTCAGAAAATTGTGAAAATTTGATGTCATAACCAAATATTAGCAATTCACTATCATAAAATAAAGAAAAACAGCCACTCCTCACTCTGTAGAAGCTGCAACTATACAATTTTTGGTATTCTCTTTTAAAGGCATTTTTTACCTTTATGTGACAGATGGCAGTGTACAGGCACAGTGCCAAATTGGGGGAGAGAGAGGGGTTTGACATGCATCACAAGTCCCAAGGCTGGATCCAGCCTGGGGTGTTAAGGCTATGTGACATGCCCTGTAACCACTTGGCTACCAAGGCACTCAGAATCTGGTATTTTTACTTGAAAAATAACTTAATTGATTATCATAATAGTGGCCAAATAAGTCTCTGACAAAACAACAACAGTAATGGGTTAAATCAATAAACTGCTTCAGCTCTATTTTGAGCAGTTGGAAGTTGCAAGAAATCAGGTTTAGTCTGCAGCTGACATCAGAAAAATGGACAGAATGGAAAAGTCATTCGTAGTCAGCTAGCTAACATAGCAAGTTTTGATATGTACAGGTTTTTCGCACACACTAAGTCAAAAGTGAATGAAAAGAAGCTGTGGTTCAAAGGAGTCTTAAGTACCTCACATAAAGTTAAAGTATCCATCAGAGAATGCACTGTGACCAGCTCTGTATCGAGAGCTATTAAAGCAATTAGTAAGTCCCAGTGCTGGACAAAGAGCCTCAGTGTGCAGAGAAGGAGTTTTAACCGCAGAAACACTCCGGCCCACTTCACCCTGAAATGTCCCAGTCAGAGAGGATGGAGGAGTTCCAGTTCAGTTTGTGCTCCCATTTTTAACAGCTCAGCTCATACTGGCTCTGCTGTAAAAGGGCTCCACTGTGAGTCTGTTCTGTGTTAGCTGTCAACCGTAACTAACCACATACTATCAGGGACTGGCAGGCGTTACAGGCCTGTTGGCCATTTTATTTTATTGCTCCCAGGTCAGTTAAGTCTGCCCACCGTGTTTACAACCCCCTGTAAAATTAAAAGCTGCTTTAATGTAAATATGTTGCTCTGTCTGTGTGGTGTGTTCTTCACATAAAGAGACAGATGATGGTTATTTAATAGAAGCCTGAGGTCAAGTGAAATGAGCCCTTTGACTGTGTCATTTGATGGTGTGTGACAGTTAAAGCCTGCCTGCCTGCCTGCAGGGCTCTGAAGAGGCTGAGCATGCCTGTCACTGCCTGCTGTCCACTGTCCATATACACATCTGCAGAAAATACTTTATAATCAGAGGCTCTTAAATAAACTGGAGTCTAGATAGAATGAGTGATGATCATTGATTGACATGTCAGTCAGCACTTTACTGTCAATGTAGTAGGTGAACTTTGTGTTGTTTGTCTGGAAAAACTAAATTTAACAATTAAACACCTAGTCCCTTTTACTAGCCCGGTGTGGCTACACTTTTTGACAAATAAAGGCCTGTCTCAATTAGACGCCTGGTCTGGTTGCCAAGCAGTTAATTTTTATAGAAGTTCTTTGGATATATAAAACAGGTTGCTGACTACCCACTTGAGCAAACGTTAGTTAGCTGGTTCAATGGCACATAAAAATATAAATGTTTTAACTTGCTTCACATCATTAGCTCAGTTAGATTCTCCACATTTCAACCATGTAGTTAATTTTACTGAAACCATGAGCACCAAAGAAGACAGTAATTAATTAAGATTTACTGGCCTGGTAAACAAGAGTGATGATAAAAAGTGTTGACTCCCTATGTTGCCTCTAAAGCAGTCATAAAGTCAGGATATGCGTCCATTCCTTGATTACCCTGTAAGTTATTCATATTTCTTCATATTCCATCGAAAGAATCAAAAGGGTTTTTGATATAAATTACTCCCAAGTTGTAAGTATTGTTTTGACAGGATAAAGTGGTGTTGTGTCAGTATGGCAGGTGCTGTAATCCTCGAGTGCCGTAAAAAGAGTGTCATAATGCTCTTTCTCTCTGATGCACTGTCTCTCGGAGCTAGATAATGAATGATTAATAACTGATATGTTATTAGAAGCCTATTTTTATACAAGTGATGTTTATACTGTCTTAAATAAACAATTTGATTGTATTTCCCGTCTTTGCTGTGCAACAGTGTTGTGTAAAAGGAATTAAAGACCTGTCCCAAATATAGGCCTGTTGAGTTCAGTGATTTAAGCAATTAATAGCCTGGGCTATTAAAGGAAATTTTTCAGTAGTTTAGCCTGGATTTTATTTGCACAACAAAACCGTAAGAGAAACAAAAAGTTTGAAAAAAAAAAACAGCCATGCACTTCCTATTCTTTTTTTTTTTTTCTCAAAAATTTTCAACATAGGTGGTAAAAGTTCCACCAAGCAGCAACCTTAAAAATTAAGCCAACATGGAAGTGCCAACATCTGCAGTTCTTCAAGTGGCCACTTGAGTCTGGTTCCAAAACAGAGTAAAACCCCACTGTCATGTTACAGTGCCCAACCTCACAGCATAAATAAAGATGTTTACAGCCTGGTACAAGTTTTGGTCTCTACAGCAAATGTCCCCATTTACGACAATTGCACGGGGTTGAACTTTTATGTAACTCACTTGTTTAAATGTTACTAAGGGCTGCTTTGAGTGACAGGTGGGTCTGTTTGTTGTCAATTCACTACCATAGCAACAAAATTGATTAAGTAAAGCAACCATGGCTTCCAATCCTACATGTTGTAGGAATGGAACAAAAATCAGGTTAACAATATTTTAAATGTCTAATAACATTAAAAGTTGGCATTATTCTTTGTCAAGATGACGCTGGCATAGGACATTTGGAAGATGCGTTATCACAGCTGTGCATGCAGCATGCTAGCAGTACTAACAAAGTTAGCAGCTAGTGTTAGGATTAGCTCCACCCTCTTGTCCAAATGGGGTCACTTCTTGCCCCAAAACTCCAAGATGGCGACGGCCAAAATGCCAAACTTGAAGAGTCTCAACAGGAGTCCACAAACCCATGGGGTTGTCCTTTATTTTACACAGTCTGTGGTTTCTGCAGTATGTCTGTTAGTTAAAGTGCTCTTAGTTTAAACACTGAGGTAATGTGAAATGTGCTCTTCCTTAACTTCTCTTTTGTTTTAACTGTGTTTGGCACTAATGTCTGTTTGTCTGGGTCTCATTTTCACTCCATTTTTGCTCTCTTCCTCATCTACCAGAGAAAACAATGGAGCTCTTCATTGTGTCCCAGTAGGAGAGCATGAATGTCAGTGTGCATATGTGCTTGCACTTACAGTTTTTAACAGTGTTTCTTTGTCTGTTTCAGACCTATGTATTTACTGATGGTGAGGACAAGGATTTGCGGATGAGAACAGGTAAGAGGCTGGACAGTTCTCATAGGAAATAAGAGCTGAATAAGCTGAACAAAATAATAAGAACAGAATTAATTTAAGAGCTGTCTTTGGAATAATAGTGAAATTCAAAGTGTTTCCTCATTTGTTTTGTGTAACCATATTATGTTGTCACCCAGCAAATCAGAATAAACCTAAATAACCCTTTGTTGCAACCATGGAACCCCATTTTTAACATTTGGGGCAAGCAAGCCAATTAAATTTGAGCAGTTGTGCATAACAGTATCTGGGCCAAGCTAAGACATTAATTATTTTATTGCACAAAGGCAGTTTTGATACATAGAGGTAGTGGTGCAGAGATTACTTTTTTTCCAGCCTACCTGGAAGTTAGTGTCACCCTAGTTCTCTTGTCAAAAAGCCAATGGGATTTCTCTATTGGAATTAGGATTATTGCAGACAGTAAGCTCTGTTGCAAACAAATGTTTATGGTACTAACACATTTTGTTTAGCAACATAATGTTAGGCTCAGGGGTGTAAATATAGACAGTGCTGGCATGGCAGTTGCACTGAAGTGCATGGGGTAAGGGGGCCCCATGGAGATAGCGGGCCCTCTTACAATATGACCTATTTTATGTCATAGAATAAAACATTAAAGTCTCTTAAACTTGTGTTAATCACAGACCTTATTTCAAGACTCTAACCAAAAACCCATTCAAAAAACCGACTGACTTCCAAGAGGAAGGAACCAGAAGTGCTAAAATGCTAACTCATTTATGGGTTTTAGGGACTCATTCCGGACCCATTCTTTAGCAAATTAAAAAAAGGGGGTATAGCTGTGTGTCAGCATAACAATGTTAACAGATGTCAAAGTAATGAATAGTTGGTGCACTAGTGTCACAATACTCAAATTTCTAATTTTGATACAATACCTTGAAAAATATCAGTGGCCATTACCATTTTCAATACTACAGGAAAAACTGACAATAAGGGCATACAATTTAAAAATTGTTTTAACAGATAAATACAACGAGGCTAACAAATGACGATGATGACTTTTTTTTCCTTGGTTAGTGTCAGAGTACGGCAGAATGACTGTAGTAAACATTAACGATAAGAGAGAGCAAGAGAATTCAGCTGGCACTGGTCTATCGATACTGAGGAAAAGGGTATTGAAACTGTTTCAAATATTCAGAATTGATGTGTATCAGTAAATAAATATTTTGTCAACACTACTGTGGCCACAGGGTAGCATGTACACAGAGAACAGGAGGGGACCAAGAGTCCATCCCTGTGGCACACTACTTGTTATAGGAGATGATGGAACATAATCACTTATGCCAAAGACACCAAATGTTCAAGCAGACAAAAAAGATTTAAAGATGAAGAAATGAAAAATATATATGAAGACAAACCATGGTGTAGTTTAACAGGTTGAAGAGCAAGTGTAGGTGCGCATTGCAAGGTTATCCTGTCATTAGAGTTTCAAACTGTAAGTCTGAAGTATGTCAGTTTGTATTTTTGATATGCATTAGATATTATTATCTGATATAAGGGACATGCTGTAGAGTCCAGGAAGATGAACAGATGTACATCCCCCCAAGAACTGTGTCATAGTGTTTTAATGTGCAGTATCTGTACTGTAGTGTGTGTGTCACACAAATATGTAGTCATGGCTGCAGGTTAACATATATGATGTACAGTATCTCCAGAGCTCATTTTCTGTATGTGAATCATCTTCTACCAACATATAAAATATACAGGTATAGGCACAGTAAGAAACTGTCCACAGCAGCATGGAGCTGAACCATGCTGTCCTCTGCTGTCTCTTTCCCAGGAGTGAACATCATCAACACTAACTGCTCAGCAGCTCACACTCGACAGGCTCTTTGCTGCAAGATGTCTGTGGAGTACGATAAATTCATCGAGTCCCAGAAGAAGTGAGTGAAAAGTGAACAGACTGGTTAAACAGCATGGATGCAGTAAATGATTAATTAACCGGTTTGACCATGATATGTCCAGGAGATTACAAGTCACCAACATATAGTCACCCAAAGGTACAGTGCTGACTGTGTGTTTGTGTTTTTATGTGTGTTGTAGGTGGTTTTGCCATGTGGATGATGATAACTACGTGATTCTGCCAAGCCTGCTGCGGTTGCTCTCTTCCTACCACCACAGCCAGGATGTGTACCTGGGCCGGCCCAGTCTGGATCATCCTATAGAGGCTGCAGAGAGGGTCAAGAGTGATGGATCGGTCAGTCTGCTGCTTCCACCTTATTAGGACGTTCTGGCTGCACTAACTGATAAATATAGCAGCGAGACAATAAGACAAACCCAGGCTTCAGAGTGTTCTTTTAGAAATAAAAGCATGTTTTTTTCTTCAGACTATAACTCCCCTAACAGCTGGCTGATCTTTGTCTCATTTTAGGTGTCTGTCAAGTTCTGGTTTGCCACAGGCGGAGCAGGTTTTTGTGTCAGCAGAGGCCTTGCACTGAAAATGAGCCCATGGGCTAGGTAGGTTATGTCCCACCCGCTCTTTGAACTGTTTGAAACTGTGTTATGTTCTGAAGTCGGGGTTCTTACTTTGCTGCAGTTTGTGGTAGAAAAACAACATTTATATGTACAGAAGGCGAAGAGCAACCCTGCCTGAAGCTCCAAGTAGCTAAAGAATTAGAAAAAACTAACAAAGTCTTTAAATAACCCTCAGAGAATCTGCCCAGACCTGTTGTAGTCATCTCCTGTATGTTTTAATGTGTAGATGGAGACAGAAATAATCACAGTGATAGCGATGTCAAAAGAGCAAGAGTTTCCAGATGCAGAGAGTGACTACGTTTACATGCACAGTAATATTCCCCAATTATTATTTTATATTATTTTGATGAATATGACACATTTTGAATTTGATATATGTCATGTAAACAGCATATTCTGTTTGGATCTCCCAAATTAGGTCATTTCCAAATGTAGCATTTTTGGATTAAGACATGGGATATACAGATATTATCCAGGTCAGACATGTATACAGTGCATTCAGCATATGTGTCCTAACTGGGGTTTTTTCCACAGTTTGGGGCACACAACCTCTTACCATTTGCAGTCAGCTGTGTGGGTTGTACACACTGTGGGTAGAGATGCATACCCACAAGACAAGCCCACGTGTCCGATAAGAAGAAAAAAACGCGACTACTTTTAAACAGTCAGTAACTTTACATGCACAGTTAAGTCGAGCTATGGTCATAGCTCTAGACCATTTAATTGGACCACTGTCCAATATACAAGCACTGGACTGAAGTATGTCCGACTCTGCTACGATAGGAGGTGATATGCCACCTTTCAGCTTGTTAGTATTGGACCATTTTCTGGTTGATCTATTACGTCACAGACCAAACAATCGACATAAAAGTTAGCTACAGTTAGCTAGCGGCAAACTGTTACCACTAGACTTGCACCGATTGCAATTTTTTGGGCCGATTCCGATTTCTCATTTTCAGAGTTTTTTCAAACCATTTTACAGCACATAAGATATTACAATATTTTCCTTTATTAGAACATTTTAACCAAGATACAACCTGCCTTTCGATGATCATCTCAAACAAACAAAAACAGTGACACAGGTCACCTGTATGAAAGCCCTTAGCGCTGAGCACGCGCCCGCCAGTAAGCGCGCGGACATGCACATCTTCCACACACGGACACACGCCTCGTCACTTTGAAGCAGTACAGTGCAGCAGAGAGAGCTCCGCTGTTAAGTTTAACACAGACAATTAACATCTTCCTCCTCCTCTCTTTTGATGTGTGTGCGTGAATGATTAAGGTGAGAAGCCGCCCATGTTTCACTTCCATATATTTATCACAATATCATCCACTGTGCTCCTAAAAAAGCTATTTTTCAGAACCACACACACACACACACACACATACACACGTGTTGTGAACCTCCTGCACTGAAAATGAAAGTATCCTCTCGAACCTGACTATCTGGCCGGAATCATTTACTCCATAGTTGTCCTACCCAAAGGACCCTGAGGTCCCCTTCCTCACATCGCCCAAGGAGTGAGTTGCACATATGCGTGTGTGTGGTGTTACACAATGTCAGTCATGCAGTGCGACGGGAATTTGACCGGCGTTTTAAATCAGCATATTTTAGACTGACCGGCCGGTTGCCGGTCATGGCCGATCACGTGAAAATCGGCCCGATTCCGAGCACTGCCGATTAATCGGTGCAAGTCTAGTTACCACGGTGGACAACTTTACAGCTCTGTATGAGGAGACACAGCATGAACTGTGTGTCCTCGTCTGTCCAAAAATGCACGGCTCTGGATGTAGATTTCAGCATGTTGTTGTTTTTCTTCTGTTACACACTGAATGCTATTTGACTTCTGAGTTAAAGCCTGGGCTGGAAACTGTGGAGCATGCACATAACACCCAGGCAAGTTTTGGATTCAACTGACTGGATACATGCAGGAGTAAATCGACCCCCAATCACGTTATCAGGGTGTGTTAGTCTGACTTCAAGAAATTCCATTTAGTACAATTTGTTTTTTACATAGATTTTAAAAGTTCAGTTTTAGTCGGACTAACAATCGATTTTCTCTAATGTCATGTGAACGTACTGAGTGTAAGCCATGTAAAAATGTAAGTCATTATTGTCAACTCGCTCAAGTGGAAAGTGATTTGAGAGATGGCTACTGTCAACAGCTGCTGTGAGAACACACTTTGAAAGGCTTTGCAGGCTGAACCTCTGTCGTTTGGTTTCAGTTTAGGGAATTTCATCAGCACAGCGGAGAAGATCCGACTACCAGACGACTGCACCATTGGCTACATCATCGAAGCACTGCTGGAGGTGACCCTAACACACACACACCTCTTCCACTCTCACCTGGAGAACCTGCAGAAGCTGCCCACTGACACTGTGCTGGAACAGGTGAGAGAGTGTGTGTGTGTGTGTGCGTGCGTGCGTGCGTGCGTGCGGACGGGCGGGCGGGTGGGTGTGGGTGTGTGTGTGGGTGGGTGGGTGGGTGTTCAGTATGATATATTTGACAGACCTAAAGAAAAGGAGTCAGTGTAATCCAACATTGTCAGCAGCGGTGGACCTAGACTTTTGTCCTTGTGGTGGCCAGAGGGTGGCCAAAGCTATTTCAGGGGGTCCACAGATTTTGACAATTAATTTGTTTCTCGAGCAGTCAATTGCAATCAGAGCCTCTAAATGCTGAAATAAAGTAGCTACATATTAAGCACATAGGAGATGAGATTTTTGTATGTAATTTGCAGTTTATTAACAATGTACAAAATGTAAAACACAACAATCAATTTTTCAACAACACCAACACCATGACACCATTTTGACATGAATGAAAATTCACACACACACTCACACAGCTACTCACTCACAGTTACTCTCACACACACACACACAGTTACTCACTCACACTCACACAGTTACTCACACACACACACAGTTATGACTATGATTTCACACAAAGTGCAGCAACAGTGAAAATTAAGCATTTTTTAACAAAACAGTAATAATACCACACTCATTTTGCACTCATCATAAGGTTAGGATATAGCAAATTCAGAAACACTCAGGGGCATGTGTATTTTTAAGTGAAATGCATCGTTCTGGTGTCACTCTGAGAGCAAAATTAAGAAGTTATAAAAAAAAAAGCCCTTCCAGTCCTTATTGGACTTATTAAACTAAACATATCTTCTTCTAGATCGTGTTTCTTCAAATAACTAAACTAACTGTCTTTACTTATCAACAAAAGACTCGACTTCTAGATGTCTTGTACTGTTGAACGTAACTGCTGTGAAACAATCATTAAATAACGTGTTATTGATGTAGTTCACCGACTTTCTTACTGTCACCGCTCCCTTCGTTCACTCCCTACCTCGCTCCACCACAGCTAACACAACAGCACCGTGGTGAAGTTAATTTCAGGTTGGATATTTGACCTCTGTAGCCGCTTACTGATGGAGCATTCAATGTCCAGAGCTTTTATACAGAATAGAGGAGGAATAAAGTAGTTGTATTCCTGCATTGAACAGCAGCGTGACAAGACATGGCAGCAAACAGCAGCAGTGGCTAACATTAGCTGCTAATCTCCTCTCTCAGCGGGTGAAGCTGAGTCTCCTTACAGACACAGACATACAGGTGGAGAGTTGTTACAACTTCACTCATTTAACTATTTAATCTGCATGAAATAACGTCTCGGCATAAAATACAGTCGTTTCCTCACCGATATAACTTTGGTGTCATTAGGAGTCCATGCTTCGGACGATGTGTTCAGGTTAAAATCTGGCTCAAGGCAAAGATTTTTCTTCTTCTCCTAGTAAGGTGGATTACAACTCTTTGTGGTACATAGCACCAACTACTGTACAGGAGGGACCTAGCAGTCAATAGGTGTCACCGATTTCAAAATGCAACTGGCGCCTTTCGACCAGACGTGCGGTGCCGTGACATGTCAATCATCTGGGGTGGCACCTGGGGTGTCCAATCAGATTTCAGGGGGGTCCAGTGCCACCCCGGCCTCCCCTCTAGCTCCGCCCCTGATTGTCAGGTATGAAATGAATTTTTGCAGTGGAGGCTGTGATGGTGTTAGTCTATAATCCATTCCATTCAAATCAGTTCATTACATTAATGAATTGTTGTCACTTAATAACATTGAAAGACTGAATACTTGCTACATGCACTTTCATATAAAGCTGTATTAAATTAGCATCTAAAATTTGTGTTGTTAGTGTTTTCCTGAGCCCCTTTCACTACCTACTCTCTGCACTAAAGCTGAACGGTGTATATTTCTGTTTGCTCTGGTGACAGGTGACTCTGAGCTTTGGAGGCTTTGAGAACAGAAGAAATGTGGTCAGCATTGTTGGAGGCTTTTCACTGGCTGAGGACCCTACAAGGTGAGCCCTGATATTGATAATTTGGCTTTCTTGCCTCATGGCTCTCTTCAGCATTTAATATCACATACTGTGTGTCTGAGACTTCAGACTAGTGTTAAAGCATTATACTGAGTCAAATACAGCTGCAGTTACATGGACAATATTTCTTCAAACCAACTCAAATCATTCTAATGAGATATTCTGCATTTCTGCATCTTTTTGAGACTGGATGTGCCTGGTTTTAGCAATTTTATGCAGATGAAAGAATGCAGTCCTCGAAGTTTGTTTTAATATGAGACTTTCTTATTGTTGAGCTAGAGGCCGGAGCAATACCATCCAGAGAAACTATATCTTCAGACAGACAGTTTCTGAGGTGCTTGGGGCCAAGTACAATAACTTCAGTTTTGTCTAAATTAAACATAAGGAAATTAGAGCTCATCCAGGTTTTTATATCCTTAAGACATGTTTGAAGTTTAGTTTAGTTCTTCTTGGTATTTGTAGTCTATTGTGTGACACTTACACAGCGCCTGGATGCAGGCAACGGATGTGTTTAAAAAATGCAGCAACAACACAGACATTTCATATACATGACATATAACGCAGACAAAGTGTCTCTCGCTCCTTCCCTCCCTCGGCCTCTCTGTTGGTGCTCTGTGCATAAATAAGATTATTAGCTTAAATAAATAAAAAGATTTAAATATTTCCCAGCCCTGGATTCATTTGAAAGGCCATGGAAAAAGACTTTTTAACTCCCCCCACAAAGATTTTGAATCGCATCAAACTCCTATGGATTTAGGCCTTCTTGATACTTTTATACTCATGTTATAGTTTTTTGTTCTGTAATGCAAACCTTTAAACCTCTGTAGCTCCAGTGCTGTGTGCAAAGAGTTAACATACAGCCCTGCTATTCATTTTATATCATTTTTCATTTCCATGTTGTGCGGATGTATATTTTCAAACAGGGAAAAAAAATCCGTCTTTACATTTTATTTTGATCAGTCTGTTTTTATTAAAGTGCTTGTGACATCTCATATTTGGCTTTGATTTACAACTGAAAACATGTAGTCCATTTCGTATAAAATACCGAGATATATATCACGTATCGCCATACAGCCTGAAAATACAGAGATATGAATTCACCCAGCCCTACAGGCTACTGCTACTGATAGCAATAAAGCATAACAGTTGTTATGTCCAGTGACTCCTCAATATAGTCTGTAGCAACAGTGTTACACAGCTAGTGTTTCAAAATCAAAAACTACATGAATTAATCAGAGCACTGGCATGAGAATGTAGCACCAACAGAGCGCTTCATTGGAGCTGAACGGCCTTGGCCAAAGCAGGAACAACAGACCGAGACGAAGACCAAAAGCAATCAAAGGGCTCCACATGTTTTGCCTCAGTTTGTACTTCAAGAGTGCACAGTGGAGATAAGTTAGGGAGATAAGTTTTTCGTCAGGTCAGGACACATCAGAATTGATGACAAAAGCCTGATTGGGACATCCTGAAAATATCTGTTGCAGTTTGGTTATTTTATGAAGGCTTGTACTCTGGGAAACACTGAACTCTTGAAGGTTGCCCTTGTGAGAGAGGTAAATATGCCTGTGACACACCTCTCTTCCCTCCTGCAGGTTTAAGACCGTCCACTGTCTTCTGTATCCAGATACTGACTGGTGTCCAAAGGTGGAGCGTCGCCACAGAAACTGAAAACCACTGTTTTTATCCTGCAGCACTGATACCTGCTAAAAATTTATCCCACTGCTTCAGCCTGCCATGCTTGGATCAACCCTCAATCAAGTTGGAAAAATATGTCATGTCACATGTCAATTGGTGGATGCCTCTATCCAAAACAGTCTCACCTCATGCTTCATGAATGCACAGTGCAAGTGGTAGTGTTTTTTTTAAACAACCCTCAGAGGCAGAGCCTTTCAACAGGCAACATTAATATAATTCATTAAGTCTAAATAGGTGGAGCCAAAGGACGAGTTTTTCTGGCTACTGCTGACAGTGAGTAAGGGGCCGTACACATGCCGCGTCTTTAACCGCTCTGAGAATGCAAGGTTGGGCACTAGGCGCTACTCTTGTGCTTAATCTGTGCCAACTGCATGCAGGCAGGTTGCGTCTAAGGTTGCTAAGTGCTAAGCTAAGTTGCTAAGCTTACCAAAAATCCTGAGAGCTTGTCTTCTTCCAGGCATTGTTTAATAAGTGTGTATTAGGCCAAAAATATTGTCCGTGGGACAGATGTAAAGCTCTGTATAGCCCTGCACTAAAATAATTAACTTCTCCTCCATATTTACCGCAGACTGATATTTATGGAAGAAGGGAAAGATATCTGCTGGCTGTGATTGTTTTTTCCCAGTCACATGACATGCAGTGCACGCTGCTGCCTTCCAAAAGTTGAACTCTATTCATCTCAGGGTGCAGCTGTTGTGCCTAGCTAATAATGCACCTAGCTAGTACCCTAGTCTACCAGTACTGTGTCAAAACAAATTTGCTGATGAAAATAACTAAGACTGCATATTAATAGTTAAGGCTTTTGCACATTGAGTCATCTATTATTTTGTTTTTTCGTCCAAAATTGTGGCACGTTTAAAAAATAGATTCACTCTCATGTTGTCTCAATCGTGTTCGCACACTGTCTATGAAACTTTCATCTGTCATTAAAATTTTCAGAACAGGTTCGATATTCTGCAGATTTTTTTTGCATCTGTCAAAAGCATTTAGAGTAAAAAAAATGTGACTGCAGGACAGATTGGCAACAAGAGAGAGGAACAGGGCGTGCAGTATCATTTCATAACTCAGGTAGGCTGCTTTCCATAAGTCAGATAGTAATACTCAGGGGAATGATGATGATGATGAGGAGAATGTAATAGAGGATGAAGGTCGCGCAGAAAGAGAGAGACAGTGTGGAGACAGAGAGGGAGGACAGCTCAGCCCCTTCAGGCAACTGTGGTGCCAAATGCAAGACACAGAGAGTGGTGACAGTCAGGGAGGTACCTCCATCAAGCAAGGGAGCAAATGTGTCTCTTCATTTTGTCTCTTATTGCAAATTTTCTCAACGAATCAGAGTTCATGTGCAAGGTTTCAGTGTGTAAACATTTTTAATTGTTGATGGATTTAAAAAACGCATCCAAACCGAGCTCGGACATCAAGAGGGAGCTTAAAGTAGAGCCACTGCACCTTGGTGTCGAAAGGGGTCAGTTGAGGTGATTCAGGTATCCGATCAGGATGCCTCCTGGGCGCCTCCCGTTATAGGTGTTCCAGGGACTTCCTACTGGTAGGAGGCCCCGGGGCAGACCCAGAACATGCTGGAGGGATTACATATCTCATCTGGCTTGGGAACGCCTCGGGATCCCCCAGGAGGAGCTGGAAAGCGTTGCTGGCAAGAGGGATGTCTGGGGTACTTTGCTTGGCCTGCTGCCTCCTGCAACCCGGCCCCGGATAAGCGGGTGAAAATGAATGGATGGATGGATGGATGGATCCAAAAAAACCTGACTCGGTATGCAAAAGCCTTTAGAGTGCCACATTTCTACTAGTTTCCATCTTCCCTACTTCCTGTCTTTATCATTTGTTCAGTGAAGGCAATATTAGATGCCATTCACTGTGGTTTAACTTTACCAGTACAGTTGCAATGCAAAATATAAATGACTATTTAAAAAAGTCACTGAATTTAAGCTGTGTTCCATTTACCCCAGAAGTCGAGGTCAGAGCTGGGAATGACATCACATCCAAGCTGATAGTGTTCCAGCACAAGCTTGAAAACAACAACGTTGTTAGCAGTACCAGTTCAAGCAATGCCAGTTGACAACAACGCACTACACTGTATTATACAAACCACAGATAGAAGCTGGACAGTACTGTGTACATGAGTTTTAATGAGACACAAATAAGACAGAAGTGCTAATAAACAGTAAATTACTGTAGCTTTCTCTACTATATATGCGGTGAGCAGCCATATGGGATTTTCAGGTAAGAGTTGGTGAGGTTCCTCCGACTTTCTAAGTTGGAAATTTGACTTCAGGGGCGTTCTTTAAATGCTCAGAGTGGGAACTCGTAAATTCTGATTTCTTAGTAGGAATGGAACACACTTACAGAGTTTCTGCCCAAACATTCACATTCGCAGATAGCTAAATGATGCTCTGAAGTCTGTTGGCTCTTTGGTTCAACCAATTATAACATGTCTACAAAAAATAGTTCAGGAACTCCACTCTGCATGTCAGTGGCACTGAGCAGAGCGCCACTTTAGACAAATGCTACAGTACGTGAAGGACCCACAGTATTACCTTTGCCTTCAGTTCTCTTGTCTGCTTCTGATGGCATAGATGTTTGAGCATTAAATGGAAGGCCCACAAACCACTGATTCTTACTGCAAGTCATTTCACCTCTATTCTGACACTGTTGACATGTTACCCCAAAGTCAATATAAAACCAAGGTAATTTCTTTATAATGAATGATTGCTGAGGTACTTTTAAGAGTCTGGTTAAAATCTGTTGAAATTATCATAATTCTTTGGTCGCAAACATGAACTGAACTGATGTTTGATTTGAAGGTTTGAATGCTGCGTGGGCACACATTTATTTCAGTGTGTTGATGTTGATGTGATGCCCTTAGATTCTCAGCCAAATACCTTCTCCTTGTATTAGCCTATTTCTAACAGGCCCATCTTTATGGTTTTGCACTACTTTGATCTTGTCACTTCCTGTATGTTACTGACTGTAGGTCCATGTTTCAGTGTTGGTGTAAATATGAGTGAACTTGATGCTGATGATGTGATGTATTGATGAATGATGTATTCTTTCTTTGCATAGATTGTAGTTGTTGCTCTACATACGCTTCTTCAATGCAGTGATACTGTAGAGGCAGAGATACTGAGTTTGTTGGAGTTAGTGGAGCCAAAGATAACTCAACTACATTGCAATGAAATTTGGTGAGGATATTAATGTCCCCCAAAGAGTGTTGCTAATAATTGAAGTTTGGCACTGCCAGCAGGACATATTTCTCTGTTGATTACCTTGGTTCATAAGGTTTCACGCTGCAAAAAATGCCCAATCAAATTTAAGTGAAAACATTTTTAGATGAGCATTCTTTTCCTTGAAAAAAGCAAATATGGCTGCTAGTTCAGTAACTGAATTTCATTTAATGGGATTTCTTTAAGGGACAGTTCACCCCAAAATCAAAAATTCATATTTTACCTGTAGTAGTGTTTATCAGTCTAGATTGTTGTGGTGTGAGTTGCTGAATGTTGGAGACATCGGCCATAGAGATATCTGCTTTCTCTCCAATATAATGGAAGTAGATGGAGAAAAGACGAAGAGAAAGCAGACATCTCTACGGCTGATATCTCCAACACTCGACAATTCACACCAAAACAATCTAGAGTTATAAATAGCACTACAGGCAATAGGAAAATATGTGTTTTTGATTTATGGGTGACCTGTCTATTTAAAATATTTTAGGATGCCAGCTACCAGATATCTTAAAATAAAACTACAACTGAATTAATAAATACCAGATGATTAAATGACCTAAAATAAGATTAGTTTTATTCTTGTTTCCAGAAAACTTACAGGCAAGAACTGATTGTCCTTTAACACAGCCTATGACCTTTAAGTTGGTAGGCATGTGTGCTCAGTTATAATTTAGCAAATATTAACATGCTAACGCTCTGAACTGATATACTGAACAGTGGTGCAGTGGTAGTAGTGGATGCACTGCTAGGTAGATTGGTGGGTATAGTCTCCTGTATATTCCAATGGCTTTTTGGCTGTTGGTGGCTATACTGTAAAGAAGACAGGAAAAGAGGTAGATATACCCCATATATCTGCATACACCTTCCACAACACTATTGAATATTGGAAAGATACCTGCAAAACATCAGCATGTTAGCATTTAGCACAAGCATCAGTGTGCCCAAGTACAGCCTCAGAGTTATGCTTCTAGCAAATCCATTAAAAAAAGTTCTATAAAGATGCTTTTTCTAAAAATGAACTGAAGAAAAGCCTTACTTTACACAGCCATGCTATAGTTTCCTTAGTATGCCAGTTAGTCCGCTGACCCTCCATACTAAATGCTGATGATAAAATGGAAAAAGAAGTTCTTGTAGACAACATTTAAACTTAAATATCCAGACCTTTGATCCTTCCTTAGACTTCAGGTTTCCCAGTTTACTCACTTGTTCTCTGATAAACAGATTCTTTGGCTCCAGCCACTCTATTCACACCAACCAGCGACAGTATTTCTGCCTGTAAACAGTATTTGTGTAAAACACTCATCTACCTTTTTGCACACAAGAAAAGAATCCAAAATCCAGAGCATGTGTTCCACTGCAGGTCAGTGGCTGAGACTGAGTGAGAGTGTGTGAATGTTTTTGTAAACCTTTTACCGCTGATGTATTATTGTGTTGTTTCAATAACAATAAAACTGTTCTGCATTGTCAACTGTTTCACTGTTCATTGTTGAATTGCTACCATACTGCAGAGTTGATTGTGTGCATCTGTTTTGTTTGGTATCATTGAACAGAATACTATGTATCCATACCAGTGCTTTAGCAATATTGTTGTTATTGCTAAGTGAATGACATCATTTATGACAGGAATGAAATAGCTGTCAAAGTTATAGTTTGACAGCTATTCCCACGTACTCTGGGGAGCCGCCTCTCTGTAAGCAGTTAAAATCCTGTTCGACAAGCAGATGAGCTCATTGAGCAAAACACTGAAATACATGTGTGATTAAATTAAGCTGATTTGGCGCCAAGGGACTCTCTGCTCCTATATCACTAACTGGGTGGATGTGGATGAAGAAAAGGCTACACCTAAGGGTGTGTGTGTATACATATTTGTGTGTGTCTGTAACATCTGAGTAATTCAGAGATTATACGTGTGTGTCATGGTGGGGGCTGTGATGAGTTTCTGTATTCAGAGAAGCTTAACATGAAACCACCTATCAGTATCTTACAAGTTTACAGTGGCATGCAAAAGTTTGGGTACCCCTGGTCAAAATTTAATTCAGTGTAGCTAAGCAAATAAAAGATGACCTGGTTTCCAAAAGGCATGCGGTTAATGCTGACTCATTCCTTCAATATTTTAAGTAGGATTACTTTTTAATTTCAATCTTTTCCAGTTTCAAAATAACAAAAAAGGAAAAGGGCAGTTTGGGCACCTTGCATGTTCAGCACTTAGTAGCGCCCTCTTTGGCAAGTACCACAGCTTCTAAACACTTTGTATCCAGCTAAGAGTCTTTCAATTTTTGTTTTGAAGGATTTTCACCCATTCTTCCTGAAAAAAGCTTCCATGTATGTGAGATTCTTGGGCCATCTTGCATGCACTGCTCTTTTGAGGTCTGTCCACAGATTTTCAGTGATGTTTAGGTCGGGAGACTGTGAGGGCCATGGCAAAACCTTCAGCTTGTGCCTCTTAAGGTAGTCCATTGTGGATTTCGTGGTGTGTTTGGGATCCTTGTCCTGTTGTAGAAGCCATCCTTTCTTCATCTTCAGCTTTTTTACAGATGTTGTGATGTTTGCTTCCAGAATGTGCTAGAATATAACCGAATCTATTCTTCCCTCTACCTGTGAAATGTTCTCTGTGCCACTGGCTGCAACACAAGCCCAAAGCATGATTGATCCACCTCCGTGTTTAACAGTTGGACAGGTGTTCTTGTCATGAAATTCTGCACCCTTTTTTTCTCCAAACATACCTTTGCTCCTTGCATCCAAAAAGTTCTATTTTAACTTTATCAGTCCACAGGACTTCTTTCCAATAAGCATCAGGCTTGTTTAGATGTTCCTTTGTAAACTTCTGATGCTGAATTTTTTTTGATGAGGACGTAGGAAAGTATTTCTTCTCTTCTTCTCTTTCTGACTCTTCCATGAAGATCATATTTGTACAGGTATCACTGCACAGTAGAACAGTGCAACACCACTCCAGTCTGCTAAATCTTCCTGCAGGTCTTTTGCAGTCAAACGGGATTTGTCTTTTGTAACAATCCTACAAGCAGCTCTCTCTGAAAGTTTACTTGGTCTTCCAGACCTCACCTTGGCCTCCACAGTTCCTGTTTACTGCCATTTCTTAATTACAATATGAACTGAGGAAATGGCCACCTGAAAACACTTTGCTAACTTCTTATAGCTTCTCCTGCTTTGTGGGCCTCAGTTATATTAGTTTTCAGAGTGCTAGGCAGCTGTTTAGAGGAGCCCATGGCTGCTGATTGTTGGGACAAGGTTTCAGGAGTCAGAATATTTATAAAGCTTTAAAATTTGCATCACCTGGCCTTTCCTGATGATGACTCCCTCTCTCCCTCTCCCTCTCTCCTTCCAACCCGTTCTCTCTCTTTCTCCCACCCTCAGTCGTTCTCTGTCTGAATTCAATTCAGTTCAGTTCAATTCAATTCAATTCAATTCAATGAGCTTTATTGGCATGAAATTTCAATTAAGAAAGTGAAAATTCAGAAACAATCTCTCTTTTTCTCCATATATCAAATATTACACATTGTGGATTTGCGTTATCATCGGAGCAAATTTAATGCATTGCCCTTTGATTCTTCGGCAAAGGCACTTTTCTTTATAACATCGATCATACTGAACACATCAGTAAGAGAATGGTTTGTCGGGCCCTAAGAAAAGTGACTCTGACTCTGAAAAGACTGTTGCCCATTTTTGTGGTTTTCGCTGGACATAAATCAGAATTAATCATGAAGGAGGAATTCCACAGAACCGCAGGTTTGTCAGTGTTAATAAGAAATGAATCTATGTGAATACATTATGCAATGATTTATGAATACTTTTCATATATTTAAAGATTCTGCAGTATAATTTCGCTGCATTTATGGGACTCAACATCCCCATCATAGCTCAATCTGAGAATAAAGGAAATTACGTGAATCGGAAGTTACTTCACAGTAATTCAGCAATTCAAGTAAGGTCAACCTAATATTGCAAGAATAAAGTAAATATAAGAAAAAATTCTCACCAGTCTGTACAATATTTTTGTTTGATTTTGAGTTGCTGCCAAATGTGTGGGCCCCATCAGATTACAATTGAATAAGAGGTTATAGCAAATTATACTGAAATATATCTACAATGTTAATTTATAAAAGTGTTTCTATATTTTCTGCATATTAGATATGCATAAATGCATTTTTTGAAGATATGTTCAAAGTCTACGTATACAGTCTACATTTATTAAAATCTTCAATGCAATTGGGGTGAAATAAGTGGCTAAATTTTTAACTACTTTTTTTATATGTATATACACACACGCACGCACGCACGCACACACACACACACACACACACACACATATATATATATATATATATATATATATACACACACACACACACATATATATATATATACATATATATACACACACACATATATATATATATATATATATATATATATATACAGTACAGGCCAAAAGTTTGGACACACCTTCTCATTCAATGCATTTTCTTTATTTTCATGACTATTTACATTGTAGATTCTCACTGAAGGCATCAAAACTATGAATGAACACATGTGGAGTTATGTACTTAACAAAAAAAGGTGAAATAACTGAATATAAATTCATATATATATATAAAAAATTAAGATCATTGTAAACATGATTGGATCATCCAGTCAGGGGCCCCACCTACTGTTGAACAAAAACTTCAATACAACACTTCTTTTGGCTCCCACTTTTCACAGGTTTAAGTTTAAGATCTGAGATTTTTTTTATGCACTCAAGATAGAAAAAATCTGGTTGTAAATTTGTTAAAATCTGTGTTAGTCAGCACTTTGCCAACATAATCCATAATCCATCCACCTGACAGGTGTGGCATATCAAGATGCTAATCTAACAGCATTGTTAATACACAGGTGTGCCTTTGGATGGTCACAATAAACAGCCTCTCTAAAATGTGCAGTTTGATCACACAACATAATGACACAGATGTTACCAGTTTTGAGAAAGCCTGCCATTGGCATGCTGACTGCAGGAATGTCCAGCAGAGCTGCTGCCCTTGAACTGATTGATCATTTCACTACCAGAAGACATCTTCAGAATTTTTTCTGTGAATTTGGCAAAACATCCATTGGCCTCACAACCTCACAAGTCTATTAGGATGACAAGATGAAGACGATTAACATGCAGATAAGCTTCCCTGAGACAGTGTCTGACAGTTTGTGCAGAAATTCTTCGGTTGTACAAACGAACTGTTGCATCAGCTGTTTGGGTGGCTTCTCTCAGACAATCTTACAGGTAAAGATGCTGAATGTGGAGGTCCTTAGCTGCTGTTGTTACATGTGGTCTGTGGTTGTGAGGCCAGTTGGATGTACTGCCAAATTAACAGAAATAACACTGGAGATGTCTTATGGTCGTGAAATGAATTCTCAGTTCACAGACAACATCTCTGGTGGACATAACTGCAGTCAGCATGCCAGTGACATGCTCCCTCAAACACTGCGACATCTGTGTCATTGTATTGTGTGATCAAACATAACACTTTAGAGTGGCCTATTGTTGTGACCCCCCCCCCCCCCCCCAAGGCACACCTGTGTAGTAATGATGCTGTTTAATCAGCATCTTGATATGCCACAGCTGTCAGGTGGATGGATTATCTTAGAAAATGACAAGTGCTCACTAACATGGATTTTTATTTAAAATTTTGGAGAAATCAATCTATTATGCACATGAAAAAGGTCTTGGATGTTTACCTTAAACCTGTGAAAAATTAGAGCAAAACCAGAAGTGTTGGGTTAAAACTTTTGGTCAGTACATATTTCTGAAAATCAGTATGGCTTTTGATTTTGGTGTACCACCTATAGCAAAACTTCCTGGGGGCGCTCTGGGTGAACTAACCCTCAAACATACTTCTACACACAAAGCTGTTTTGCATGGTTGGTTTCTGTCTGTTCACAGTGACTGTGCAGGAGTGACCTGGAAGATGAGCTGGTTTTGAACATTAACTTTAATCTTTGAGCCCAGCGGAACACACAGCACAGACACCGCTTCCTGCAGCCTGAAGCCTGGCACAAACTCGACCCACCGCTCTGTCTGCTGCACAGCTGGTGAGTGCCTCCACGACTTTGAAACCATAAAACACAAGCTGAATGATTCCTATCTGGATACAGGGAATGTGTGGCAGATTTGGGAGAAAGATAAGGAAGTTGCAGCGTAGTTTAACTCGATTAGTCCTTTCGACAGACATAAACAAGTCACATGACCGATCGCTTCTCTTCAGGCTGAAACTATGTTGTTTTGTTGCATATCGATCTGCAGCTGATCTCTGCGGACTCGACCGACCATGGAAATCTCATTTGCAGGCAAACGAGCTCTGGTCACGGGAGCAGGAAAAGGTAAAAGCAACACTTTACACGAATACACACACAAGACGGAAGCCAACGCGCGTACACTGACACCACCAGGCTGCTTTAATAATCACATCCTCTCCAGCTTTACCACACACACTTAGGGTTTATCCTAAAATCCCTCCTCGACTCCTCTATCCTCGATAACTTGACCCGGAAATCGATCGAGACTCGCCATCTCGTCTCAATTCGTTAAACGCACTGAGAGGAGTCGAGGAGAAAGGAGGCTTCCAGAGGAAAGGGAAGCGAGGATACACGAGTGCAGCCTTGGCGGAAGTCCGTTAGTGAATGGACAGCACAGTGCTGCAGGTGATCAGACTAATCTGATACATCCCAACATCAAGGAGAGAGGGAGAGGGAGAGAGGGAGTCATCGTCAGGAAAAACGACTTTCTTCATTTATTAGAAAGATTGTTCTTTTCGTGATCTGTCATTGCCCTCCTTTACTTTTATTATGGATACAATCAGTCATTTCCATTCAGCGTCGAGTTTATGAGTTACAGAATTTTAATTTTCCCTTACACTTTTGGCCTAATAAAAAATTTCCAGTGTTCAAAGACACCACAATCATAATCTGGGTTATTAAATAATGAATGCAAATAATGCAGATGCAAATAATGAAAAGGTCTAAATCATATAAACAACACTTTGTGACTCTGAGCAGGACACAGTACTTTTTATAAATAGAGAATGCAGGTTGTTGTTTATGTGCAGGTGATTGCTAGACAGAGAGAAAACACTGCTGCTCTGCTACTGATAACTGTATCTGTATCTTTATCATTATACAGTGGTGGAAAAAAGTTTTCGGACACCCTTAAAATTTTACACAATCTCAAATGTTATCATGAAATATTTGTGGAAAAATCTTTTTTGTGTTTCAAAAGGTGTAGCTGCATTAGACAGACACAAACAAATACAAATGACATTTTTCTTTCGTTTACCAAAAAACTAACAAAACTAAATTCTTGACAGTTTCAGTATGTCAGTTCTCAACATTGTTGGTATCAAAGTCAACAAATAACAGAGAATGTGTTCAAAACTGAACAAAAAATAAATAAACCATCACATCATCAAATAAATATTTAGCAGTCCTGCCATTAGCACACAGTAGAGCTCTAATCCTGGCTGGCATGTTCCCCACGAGCCTTTCACACTGTTGAGGGATAATCTTGTCCCATTCTTCTTGAATTACTGCTTTTAATTCTTCTAAATTCTTTGGTTTACACTTTGAAACAGACTTTTTCATAATCCACCACAGATTTTTAATGGGGCTCATGTCCGGGGATTGAGCTGGCCACTCTAAGACCTGGACACTGTGCTCCTGCAGCCAAGTTCTACTGGCCCTGGATGTGTGGCAAGGGGCATTATCTTGTTGAAACATCCAGTTTTGACCTTGACTGGAACAGTGCACGTGCAGAAGGGAGCATGTGGGTTTCGAGAATGGCACAATACTTGGCAGAGTTCAATGTGCCATCAGCCACCAGCAGCACTCATGCATCCCCAAACCATGATACTGCCTCCACCATGCCTGACAGTGGGTACTGTACATGCTGGAGATAATGCTTCGCCTGGCCTTTCTTCGTACCCTCACATTAGCAGCAGGAAGATAAAGCTGGAAACTGGACTCATCTGACCACAGAATCTTCTTCCAACTCCTGGCTGTCCAGTTCTTGTGTGCTTGGGCCCAACGACACCGGGCTAACCTCTGTCTCTCATTGATCAGGGGCTTCTTGACAGCCTTGTAGAACCTTTAGCCAAGATCTAACAGTCGGCCACGTACAGTGCGGGTGGAACACTGGACACCAGTTTGGTTTGACCACTGCTGCTGAAGCTCCTGTGATGTCATTCGGCAGTTTTCCCTGCACATGCAGATCAGGATGCGTTATTTCTTGCTGAAGAAACCCTTGGACGCCCAGATCTCGGTTTGTCTTCCAAGCTGTTGGTTCGTCTGTATTTCTGCAGAGTGTATCCAACTGCTGAAGGACTGCATCTGCACTTCCTGGCTATCTGGCTATCTATCCTTCCTGGCTGAGAATCTGTATCTTCAGGCGTGTTTCCTGCGTTAGATTCCTTGTTTTAGCCATTTTTGTCTCTGAAGAACTTTCAAATGTGCTGGCTTTTATATAGATACGAAGCATGGCAACAAAAATTGTGTCTTTTAATAAAAAGCACGACCTTCATTAGTAGATCACTGGTACCAAAATGACCCAATACTCAAAATTTCTTATGTATTTTTATGGAACCAATCAATTTTAAGTTTTTAATGGCTTTTTTAGGATTTGTTTAGTAATGTGGCTGTGACTGTACTAAAATAAATTGCACTTGAAGACCTAAGAGTGATTCTTAATGCAATATTTCACAAATACATGGGGTGTACGAAAACTTTTTTCCACCACTGTATATGGATATATAACATTACGCGTTTGCAGTCACAAACTTCATCAAAAGTTTTTGTCGACCTTATTCCTGGGGACGTCGCTGTAGATGTGATTATGTGCAGTATTTCCTGTGAGATAGTGGAAGTAGCAGTAAGCTTGTCAGTCCCAGAGGCTTATCAACAACAGCAGTTCTTTCAAAACTATCAACCAAATGAAACTAAATCTGTGGCTCGAACGGCAGTATTTTGAACATGCACCCAAAACAAAGAGTTTCATAAGACATAGCAAAAAAATATTAAATTAGAATTTGCAGAAGAGAATGACACGTAGACTGACAGGTCCATCACTCAACGTCAGTACATGATATCCCTGTCTTTCCCTGTCTGACTTCATTCTCAGCTTACATTAGAAAACTGCTCGTTATAAAATAAAGTCACCAACATACCTTGAAATATGTATTTAGTCATTAGGGCTGAGAATGTGTTACTGATTTACCGTACTTGTATTGTATCATATAAAAAATGAACAGCAAAAGTTATTTCTTTTACTACTACTTTATAGTACTATTACAGAAGTCTGCTGCCAAATTCAGCATCATGTTTTGCTCAGAACAGTTTTTATACATCTGAAGTTAAAAAACGTGTAAACTGCTTTGTTAACGCAGACGAGTGAAGGATTAGCTGGGAAACATCACATTTATTCACATGGAGCTACAGTTAATACGGAATTATCTTAAATGTTTGCCGAATGTGTTAGTATCTCTTGATAAGTCATCAGAAATCAGATGTCATCTTTAGAAGGAGCAGATGTTTACCTTAAGCTAGTTCGGGCCATGTTAAAGTTAACAATATTTAACAGAGCAAGGCAAGCTAATCGATAGCGTGCTCGGTTGAAAAGGAAAAAAAAAAAAAACATTGCCTTGAGATTGCTGTCAGAGATGACAGAGGTATGATCACTTAGTCTTGTTTGAGCTATAACAGGTGGTTTGTCCCATGTTTTATTTCTCAGTTGCTCTTGGGAAGAAGAATAGAGTACTGTAAACAAACTGTTACCATTGGAAATTGCCGGTTTCGGTTCAGCCCCGGAAGTTGCGCACATAATTCGTGCTAGGAATCATGGGGACTAGGAATAAGGTGGATAGCTGTTAATAAAGCCTCCTGACAGCTGATCCAACTGTGCTCAGCAGAAATGGACGTCGCTTCACGTGACGCTTTAGCAGAAAAGATGTCTAATTTCTCTAAAGACGTATTTCCTCATTTCTTCTCTCCTCATTTCTCATCCTGGCATATCTCCCCCATGTCTTACAAGGGCGGAATTAAGACGCAAGGATGAGATGCAAATGAGGGAAACGCGCAGGCGAGATCAGACATTGGGATGACCCTATGGCCTACACCAGGGGTAGGCAACCTGTGGCTTTGGTGCTCAAGTGGCTCCTGGTGGTTTTGACAAAGAAACAAAACAAAACAAACAACAAAAAAAAACAGTTTTGTTTTTTAAAAAGGTAAAGTCTTACATTTTGATTTTCATTTATCTTTGTTGTAGGCCTAAAGATTTTTTTACATTCTCCAAATGTAAAACTGTGTAGCCTATGCACCAAAAAAAAAAGAGTTTTAACATTTCATCAACTAAAATGTCATCATTCGTGTATGGCCTGGCCCCTTTTTCTCTAAATTTTGCTGACCCTCAATCGTGTTGGCAAGTCTTAAGTTTCCCTAGCTAGGCTACCCAAATCCAAGGAAGTGAAAGTCTTTAAGGAAAATAGAGAATTAGTGCCAGGATGGCTGAACACCCCATGTATAAAGACAGTGTTCTTACCATAGTGGCTGCGGGCTCGATTCCAGCCTGTTGCCCTTGCTGCATGTCATGTTTTACCAGTAGGTGGCTACTCTGCAGTGGGCTATTTATGATTTTTGGTACTTTAACTATGCAGCGTTTGTGGTGAAAGTAAACAAATCTGTCCTGGCACTATTAAATTATCTATTTTACTCAAAGGCTTTTGCTTTTTTGGATTTGGAATCCATTGGTAGGCCGGAGGAAATATTACTTGGCCAAACACCACAGCTACTCTCTCAACACACTAATAAGTATCTTTTCAGAACTTTTAAGAGTAGCCACACTTCAACAGATAACAAAAAAATGGTTGAAACCGGAGGCACCACAACTCAGCAGATGAGATGATAAACCACAGCATTGGGAATCTAGCTAGACTATTTGATGATAGATAGAGGATAATGCAGAAAACAGGTATTATACAAAAGTAGAAGGCAGGGGAAAATGAGGGGAGATTGAGGAGGAGATGGGATGACAGGAAAGATGGGGAAAAGAGAAGAAAGAAACATACTTTTTCTAGTATTTATCTCCTGAACCAAACCAATTCTTTTTTTTATCTGTCTTTTTTTCTGCAGTGTATTTTTTTAAAGCGTCTTAGTTATTTTATTTACTTCTTTCTTCTTTAAGTTCCACACATGTAGGAGTTTGGTAACAAGATGACACATTTTAAGTTCCCCTTTGTGTCATTTATGAACAGTATACAAACTGCTGTTAGATATTTGATAAATGGCATTTAACATACCATGATGTAGCTGAAAGCAGATCTAAGTGTTTATTAGTGTTTGTTAATAACTCTAACTCCTCCTGTGGACACCCAGAGGTGTAGGCTATTGTAGGAACAGTAAGTGAATGACAACATAGTAAAACACAGATGCAATAATATAAGATGTCTTTATAGGAGAGATTATTTGTTAATTGTTGACAAAGCCGTACATTAATACACACTCAAACTGTCCTTATACCTGATTATAACTAAACTTCTGTATAGTGTGTTCTAAAGCATTTATTACATGTTTATTTACTGCTCATTAATCCTAAATACTAGGACTATAAGTGAAGTGTAACCGTGAAAATGAATGAATTGATAAAAACTGAGGTGATAAAAGTTAATAACAATTAAAAATGATAAAACTCATGCAGTTTCATGTGAATTTTGAAAGACTGATGGAAGCATGTGATGAATTTGCACATACTCTCACAGAGACTCATCAATTCCAACACACTGAGAAAAAGGAATAGAAAAGGCTTTGTTCGTGGAGCGCAGTGTGGCAAAGCCTGAGACATGTGTGGAATGTGTGTGTGTGTGTGTGTGTGTGTGTGTGTGTGTGTGTGTGTGTGTGTGTGTGTGTGTCAACTCTGGTGTCACAGCAGTAGCTCCACTCTGTAATAAGTCTTTGTGTTTATGGATGTTTTGTGTCTCAGGGATTGGCAGGGCTACAGCTCTGGCTCTGGCACGCTGCGGGGCAAAGGTCACGGCGGTCACACGCACGCAGGCTGACCTCAACAGTCTGGTGCAGGAGGTACTCCACTTACTTTGACTCACAATTATATGTGATGGATGGGAGAGGGGGGAGAGATTCCAGTGGTAATGATTTACGAACCATTACGTCATCTGACAAATGAAGACGGTAATATTCTTACAGAGCTGATTGTGTGAGGGTTAAAACTCTGTGCACTGACAATATTGTTGGGACCTGACCTTCATAACAGGTCTCCAATTAATGGGAACTTATGGTTCAAAGTATCAAAATGGCCATCAGAAATTAATTAATAATCATTAATATTTATTAATTATGTTAAATAATGTGACCTAATTTACATTAAATGACCTCATGGGGCACCATTCCTGAGAAGGGAAAAATAGCAGTCTCGTATTACACAAAACGATCAATTTGGAATTCTGAGGGGAGGTTTTGCCAGACCATGTGGTTAGTCAGGACAAAAACAAAGACAAAGGAGAAGGAGCGGGAACCTTGAGTCTCCTCTTTGAGTGTAGCTATGTTGAAAGCCAGTTTTGTGTGTGAGTATGTATAGTACAGGCCAAAAGTTTGGACACACCTTCTCATTCAATGCGTTTTCTTTATTTTCATGACTATTTACATTGTAGATTCTCACTGAAGGCATCAAAACTATGAATGAACACGTGGAGTTATGTGCTTAACAAAAAAAGGTGAAATAACTGAATACATGTTTTATATTCTAGTCTCCTCAAAATAGCCGCCCTTTGCTCTGATTACTGCTTTGCACACTCTTGGCATTCTCTCGATGAGCTTCAAGAGGTAGTCACCTGAAATAGTCTTCACTTCACAGGTGTGCCTTATCAGGGTTAATTAGTGGAATTTCTTGCTTTATCAATGGGGTTGGGACCATCAGTTGTGTTGTGCAGAAGTCAGGTTAATACACAGCCGACAGCCCTATTGGACAACTGTTAAAATTCATATTATGGCAAGAACCAGTCAGCTAACTAAAGAAAAACCAGTGGCCATCATTACTTTAAGAAATGAAGTCTGGAAAATTGCAAAAACTTTAAATGTGTCCCCAAGTGGAGTCGCAAAAACCATCAAGCGCTACAATGAAACTGGCACACATGAGGACCGACCCAGGAAAGGAAGACCAAGAGTCACCTCTGCTTCTGAGGATAAGTTCATCCGAGTCACCAGCCTCAGAAATTGCAAGTTAACAGCAGCTCAGATCAGAGACCAGATGAATGCCACACAGAGTTCTAGCAGCAGACCCATCTCTAGAACAACTGTTAAGAGGAGACTGCGCGAATCAGGCCTTCATGGTCAAATAGCTGCTAGGAAACCACTGCTAAGGAGAGGCAACAAGCAGAAGAGATTTGTTTGGGCCAAGAAACACAAGGAATGGACATTAGACCAGTGGAAATCTGTGCTTTGGTCTGATGAGTCCAAATTTGAGATCTTTGGTTCCAACCGCCGTGTCTTTGTGAGACGCAGAAAAGGTGAACGGATGGATTCCACATGCCTGGTTCCCACTGTGAAGCATGGAGGAGGAGGTGTGATGGTGTGGGGGTGTTTTGCTGGTGACACTGTTGGGGATTTATTCAAAATTGAAGGCACTCTGAACCAGAATGGCTACCACAGCATCCTGCAGCGACATGCCATCCCATCCGGTTTGCGTTTAGTTGGACGATCATTTATTTTTCAACAGGACAATGACCACAAACACACCTCCAGGCTGTGTAAGGGCTATTTGACCAAGAAGGAGAGTGATGGAGTGCTGCGGCAGATGACCTGGCCTCCACAGTCACCGGACCTGAACCCAATCGAGATGGTTTGGGGTGAGCTGCACCGCAGCGTGAAGGCAAAGGGGCCAACAAGTGCTGAACACCTCTGGGAACTCCTTCAAGACTGTTGGAAAACCATTTCAGGTGACTACCTCTTGAAGCTCATGGAGAGAATGCCAAGAGTGTGCAAAGCAGTAATCAGAGCAAAGGGTGGCTATTTTGAAGAAACTAGAATATAAAACATGTTTTCAGTTATTTCACCTTTTTTTGTTAAGTACATAACTCCACATGTGTTCATTCATAGTTTTGATGCCTTCAGTGAGAATCTACAATGTAAATAGTCATGAAAATAAAGAAAATGCATTGAATGAGAAGGTGTGTCCAAACTTTTGGCCTGTATGTATGTGATATGTGTTGCAAAGGGTCTAGGTTAGTACAGAGGATGTTTAGTTGCATGCAAGACTGTCTGTGTAAAGCATTAGCAAACTAATATCACTTAGCTTTGGTGAAGCCAACTAATCAATAACCTAACTGCAAACAAACAACCTGTAACACATACACTGATAAAGGCAAACAGTCCTGCTCAGTTCGCACTACTGTACTACCTTGTGTTTGGCACACTAACTTGTCTGGTTCTCCAGTTCTGTGTCTGCTGGAAGTGGGCCACATTCACAGCAAAGCTGCAGCTTCTGCTGTGAGCATGCAGAGGTGAGAGAACAGGAGAGGGGTGTGGCAGGTCCTCCTGCCTACATCCTACCTCTGTCAGGGTCCAGGAGCAAAGAGAGCTCTCCTGAGGTTCAGGAGAAAGAAGGCCCTTTGATGGTTCAGGGGCAGAGAGATGGAAAGCGGAAGCTTTTCCTAACGTTGGCTTGGTGATATCTCAGAGTCACATGTCACTGTGTCAGTAGTGCCCAATCAAGTTTGAAAACAGGGTCCATGGGCAGGATTTCCATTGAGGTGTGACAACATTCCTGTGAAGATGAATGCCAAATGGCTGTCCTTTGCTTTGATGAACAAAGAACATGCGGCCTTGTCCACCATTTCAGATGGCAAGACCCAGAGGGAAATCATTAACATGTCCAGTTTAGATCTTAACGAATGATAAATCATCTTTGGTCCAGTGAATCCCAACAATATCACACTGGGTATCTTTTAATTTTAGATTTATGATCTTAAACAGACTTTGGCTGACATAAGGCCCCGTATTTGTTTAGTTTTCAGACTCTATTATTTTTGCATCATTCTGATATATCAGAACTATTACAACAATTGGTGTCCCCAGTTACAAAATTGATTAACTCATGTTGCAAATTGTCTTTTACCACAACATTAACTGTAACCATTTTACCATTGTAAAATACATAAACATTAATCACTGTGTAATGGGTAATGTGAGTGATTTAGAGCACATTTAAACACAGAGTTCTTCGGCTTAGGTGAAATCAGCTTTATAAAGTTTAGTCATTTGAACTGAAAACTTAAAAATTGTTGACTTAACATAAAAAAAAGATGCCAAGCTCACAATGGATGAGTTTTTGTGTCAAGTGAACATGAAGTTTCTATGTTATTTTGAAAAGTTCAGGGCATTTATGTAGACTTTACATTAAAAAGCTGTGTCATGGATGGATTGGGGTTTACACTGTACAGGAAGATAGCTATTTAAAAAGCGAAAATAAGAGCCCTACTTCATTATATTTTTATATTTTGAATGCAAGAAATGAACTATTTGATGTTCAAAATTTCCTGGAGGGAGAGCCCACAGATGCCCCCCTTAAGCTGTTCCTGATCTGTTTCTCTTTCATTTCTCAATTAACTAATCAATAACTAATCATTAGTTACTCTATAAACTTTGATTATCTATTACTCATTGACTAATGGTTCACTAACAGTTTGCTCCTCATTTGTTTCCTGCTAATTATTTATTATTATTTTTATTATTTTCTCTCCTTGTCAAGTGATACTGAGATTTCTTTCTAATAATTAGGTCTGGAGCTGTGCCCTAATCTGTGCTAAATACTAAAAGTATACAGTGTGTACCTACAGAGTTTCTGTTTTGTCAGTCAGTATAGACAAAATCAAGAAAATAAGAAGTGTATGGTTTTATACCAACAGGATATGATTCTGTTTTTACTGTATCCATTGTTGAATAGATTAATATTGGTTTAATATAAACTAATCACATTGAGACATTTCTGTTTTTGTCCTTCTCCTCCTTCATCACTCAGTCAATCCATCTTTATCTGTGCTTATGTATGTTTTTTTGTCTTTTACTTATATACTGCAGATAGATAGACTGCAGATGAAAATATTCTGTATGGCTAAACCTGGCACATTTATGTGACTTAAGTGATCATGTTCATTAATGTGCACTGTCCCTTTCTAAATAAAATAAACATAAACATCTCCTTCTACTGTCTGCACTGACATCTGTGGCATTGGCTTCCTCTTACAGTGTGCGTCCATCAGCCCTGTGTGTGTGGACTTGGCAGACTGGGGGGCCACGGCAGCAGCCCTGCAGGACATCGGCCCCATCGATCTGTTGGTGAATAATGCTGCCTATGCCAATCTGCAGCCATTTCTGGAGGTCACACCTGATCAGTTTGACAAGTAAGACTAAATACTCTCTGATGATGATTTCCAATTAGAAAGCTGCCGCAAAATAAATACTCACAGAATACAGTATGGTTTATCAAGTTTGAGTTGGAATATACAGTTTCAGCATGTGGCAGCCAGTGTGTTTATTATGTTCTAAGGTGTCTTTCATCTCCAGGTCATTCAATGTGAATGTGAAAGCTGTGCTGCATGTCTCTCAGGTACAATGATGGCTCAAATCCACATCAATAAGTTATTGGTTTTTGGTCTTTTTCCTCTTGTTAGAAGCTGGCCAAATGTAGATGATGTCCAGATGTTTACACAGACTTTGATGTAGTTTGGCAAAAGCAGATGTTTTGCTGATCTAACCATTAATAATAAACTCAGGTTTTGGTGTCAGGGAAAATATTGTATGCTTCAATATCACAATTACAGGAAATGTCAATGGTTTAATCGCAGCATTGGTTTGAATTCAAATATCTGTATCAAATCGCTTCTGTTGAGTCAAACAGAGTTGTGTCTCTGTGGTCAGATCGTGGCCGGTGGTATGAAGGCTAGAGGATCAGGAGGCTCCATCGTGAACGTGTCCAGCCAGGCGTCACAGTGTGCCCTCAGAGACCACACAGTCTACTGTGAGTAACACAGGAACAGCCATGTGCCAACTTTCACCCTGAGCATTTCCCTGAAGAAAGAGATTTCAGTTCGCAGATCTCTTAAATGAAAGAAGCTAGTTCAGTACATATCTGAACATATCTTTAACAAAATCTTTAAACTGAACTGACTGTACTGAATCATCATCGCTAACTGAAGCAGCAGCTTTTAGCAGTGGAGCTCCTCACTGGTGACCAAGAGCACCACTGTCATCTTGGCTGTAAGACACAGAACAACTGTCTGGTTAAAGGAATACTTCTTCCCGAAATGACCATTAGTATATAAGTTACTCACCGTGAATGATGGATCCAAAGACTAAGAAAAGTCTTGATGAATTGTGGTCATAAGCGGCCACATTTACAGCAACAGCAAAACTATATCAAAACATCCATTTTCACACTCACACACAACTTGCGCAGTATAATCCAGGTCTCATTTATCCAGTCATAGGCTCAGTACCTCCCAAACAGACAGCTTTTTCTGATGGGGAACTGAGTGGAAAGTGAAATTTATCTATGTTCTCTTCAAAGCCAGACTTCATTGACAAAAACAGTAATTTTACCTTTTACCTTTGCTTGTTTGTGTGTGACTTTGGTAAATCCAAACAAACCCTTTCAAACACCAAAGTCACACAGTAAGACAAACAAACTGATCAAGGCAGGTGGCACGGTGGTGCAGTGGTTAGCATTGTCGCCTTACAGTAACTTAGGTGGAGGGTTCGAAGCCCAGAAAAGCCCAGAGGGGTAAGGAGGCCTTCCTTTGCGAAGCTTGCATATTCTCCCCATGTCAGTGTGGGTTTGCTCCGAGTACTCTGGCTTCTTCCCACAGTCCAAAGACATGCAGGTTAGGTTAATTGGTGACTCTAAATTGCACATCTACTAAACCATTGTGAGTGTAAACGGCTCTTCTTCTCAATGTTCAGCCCTGTGATAGTCAGACACCCTGTTCGGAGTGTACCCCGCCTCTTGCACAATGTCAGCTGGGACAGGCTCCAGGTGGATGATGTTACAGGCAGCAAAACGTTTACCACGGCATCTTTAGACTCTTTCATGCTTGTCACATGTGCTCAGTGTGAACCTACTCTCATCTGTGCAAAGAATGGGGCTCCTGTGGCAGGCCTGCCAATCCTGGTGTTCTCTGGCAAATGCCAGTTAAGCTGCATGGTGCTGGGCTGTGAGCACAGGTCCCACTAGAGGACGTCAGGCCCTCATGCCACCCTCATAGAGTCTATTTCTGACAGTTGGGTCAGAAACATGCACACCAGTAGCTTTTGCCTCTCCATTGCACCTGTTGTCACTTTGATTTACACCAAAGCAGGTGAAACTGATTCACAATCACTTGTGCTTTCTAAATGGACAGATTAATATCCCTGAAGTTTAACTGACTCAGTGTTATACTGTGATGATTAAGTGTTCCCTAATTTTTTTGAGCAGTGTATTTACTTACTTTGTCAACATTAAAAAAAACATGTTAAATGCTAATTATTTAATTTTTTTTCTTTAATAACTCTGATTTTTCATTGTGACATGAATTTTACATGTCTCATTAAAAAAAACAAAATGAGGAGTTGTATGGTGTTTCAGTGTTGTACACCGCAGAGCAGCAAAAACCTGCCAATGCTAAATCGAAAGCACTGTCATTAATTTACATAAGGTTTTTTCTTTTTTGAGATGGAGATACATTGTCTATGCTAAAAGGATAAACGAACCAATTGTCCAATTACAGCTCAGGGCGTGATGACCATGGGCAATGCTTAGTGTCTGATGGCAGCCATGACAGACAGCTTTTCATATTAAAAAAGCTTCTTGTGGATCAGCTGTCTAGAGGAACATTACCATTGACAGGACATTTAGTTACATTTGTGATTGACTGAATGCAGTTGTAGGAATTCTCAGTCACAAATTCTTCCATAATGGGACACATAACATATTTCCTTGTTAACTACCCTGCTAACCACCACAGATCCATGAGTTTGGCTGATTCAGTTATTTGTACATTTGTATCAGAAGGTCCAGGGGCAGCACTGAGACTGCAAATGAACAGGACCCATGTTTCCGTGCTACAGCCCTGGTAAGGTTCCTGTTGTCTTTGTGTTCCTGTCATTGTTCAGGTGCCACTAAAGGAGCCCTGGACATGCTGACTAAAGTGATGGCTCTGGAGCTGGGACCCCACCAGGTACACTCACTCTTACATAACACAGCAACCTCCTTCAGTAATTCTGATCATAGTTTGGCTTGTTAAAGTTTACAGTCAGCTGAGTGAACATCATTTGGCCTGATCCCAAAATTCTCATTAGTAGCCACAGTGGCTGCTGTTTAGCAAATTTACACAGTGTCTTTCATAATGACAGTGGTGCAGTAAAAGCTTATGTACAGAAAAATAAATAAGCACAATTAAATCTTTTAATTTAAATAATGCGTCTCTTCTGTTCGAAAACATGTTTTAATAATGAGCAGATGAAAGGTGTTCTCTGTGATTGAATGTTCGAATAGTTTTAACTGAAGTGTTGTGTTCTGATCAGATCCGTGTGAACAGTGTGAACCCCACAGTGGTGATGACTGAGATGGGTCGCAAGGGCTGGAGCAACCCTGAAAAAGCTAAGACCATGACGTGCCGCATCCCTTTAGGTCGCTTCGCAGGTGCGACACTACAGGCTGTATATACATACACCAGTCCATCTG
This sequence comes from Cephalopholis sonnerati, assembly GCA_019142605.1. Taxonomy (NCBI): domain Eukaryota; kingdom Metazoa; phylum Chordata; class Actinopteri; order Perciformes; family Serranidae; genus Cephalopholis; species Cephalopholis sonnerati. Next base: position 4,370,134 of record JAGQAX010000020.1, read on the forward strand.
ATGCACATCTTTAAGGCATAGTTTCACATTTGGGGAAAATACAGTTATTTGCTTTCATTCCCAAAGTGAGATGAGAGGATAATGATGTCAAAATATTGTTTTTAAGATTTCACAAGGAACTGCTCCTAGTCACTCTTACAGTAATTTTAAGAGGCTGGGGGAAGCCCAGAGTCATAACATCACAGCCAGAGTAGCAAATCTTTATAGATTTAAGTGGAAGATGGTACCATAGAATGGAATAAGCTTCCTCTGTTTATTAAAGCTGGAGTAGGCACCTCAATTTTGGTGCTTTGGGCAAAGTCCCACAAAAAACTTTGAGCTTATTTCGAGAGAACACTAGACTTTTTTACCTTCTCTTTGCTCTGTTTTAAGCTTTAGAAAATCTAGCCTGTGATTTTGACCAATCACAAGTCATTCCAGAGACAGGGTGTTTTACAAATATGCAGATGCACGTGCACATCCCTTCAGATGGTGAAAGCCTGATTCAATGGTGAAGGATCCTGCATAGAAAGTTTCTATTCCAACATTGGCAACAACTGCCTACACTGATAGCAACCCAAAAAAGTTAGATGGGCTTATCAAAAGAGAGGCTAAAAGAGAGTCTGACAATAACAAAACACAACATGTTAATATTGGCAAAGTGTTTCAGAGATGGAGAGAAAATGTTCGTAGTAGTTTAGCCTTCTGCTAACTGGTGCTAGAGGCTCACGGCTGCTGCTTTAATTAAAAGTTGATGTAGCCTAACATTATTTAGAGCCTGGAATCACAGTGTGTCCTCTGCCTCACTCCCCACTGATACAGACCACCTCACTGGGAGGAGAGCAGGCAGCAGCTCTGAAGACTGACCCCCAGTCAGCTGCTACAGCAACTCAGCACAGCCAGCACAAACCCCAGATCTGAGGAACCAGACAGTCCCTACCTGCTGCTGAATCAGCAAACTGTTGCTGCCGTTACACCGGTTAGACCCAATGCCAATGATGGACCAAACTCCAACAGGTCCCGCTGGGACACCCTGCTTTGGGGGGTTTGTGCTGGCTGAATTCAAGCTGCTACAGTTGGTGACCGAAGGTCTGTCTCCAGAGCTGCTGCCCACCCTCCTCCCAGGGAAGCAGTCCACAGCAGTGGGGAGTGAGGTGGAGGGACCATGGGGTGGCTAGCAGCTGATTCTTGTTTCATTTGTGATCCGATATACAGAGAGAGCAGAGCAAGGAGGGGCTGAATGAATTAACATTTGCGCAACTTAACAATGAAACATGATAAAGAAATTAATGTATGGTAAACACGGTACTATGTCGTACTAGGTCATCTGGTGGGAGGGGCTTAGGACAGACAGGGGAGAGCTGGAGGAGGGGGTCCAAGGCAAAGGGTAAACCTTGATTGATAGATTGCATTCCTTTATAGAATATGAAGATCTTTATTATTTTTTTCATCTACCATCCTCTTCATTGGTCTTTGCATCTTTATTTATTGCACAACTGTTATTTTTTATGACATTGTTACTTTCCCATTTTTTTTTCTGCTGTCTAAAAGACTTTTATAAATTGTTTGTTCATGATTGTTCTGTTTTCTTTGTTCTTCTACTCCCACTACTCAGCCTCCTCAGATACTAGGGTTCTGAAAAGGAGGCTGATGGTTAATTCAGATTCAGGAATGTGGATTCACCCTCTCCTGCCCATTCAATCTACATGTGTTTTGTGGACTGTGTTCACATTCTCTGCAATAAAGTCTAGCATGTTCTTGGTCAGTGCTGGTGACAAGACAAGACTGACTTGTCACCAATTCTGTTTATGGTTTTCACTGACAGTCGGGATACAGAGGTGTAGCCAAAGAGTGCATTTAAATCTAAATCTAATGTTACTGTCAGCATGGACACAAACAAAATGCCTCCAGTGGTGCAATTATGCAGTATACACATACTTACACTCCATAAAAGTGTTAACTGAGCTCCGTGTGTGTGTGTGTGTGTGTGTGTGTGTGTGTGTGTTTGCAGAGGTGGAAGATGTGGTGAACAGTATTTTGTTCCTGCTGAGTGATAAGAGCAACATGACTAACGGAGTCACTCTGCCAGTGGATGGAGGCTTCCTGGCCTGTTGACCAACTTGGGCCTCATCTCAGTACGCCACCCCCTGCTCAGAGGGAAAAGAACAAGTACCTCCTGTCTCATCACCTTTTTACAAAAGATGTCATTATACAAAAGAGGTCAATTTTACATAGTAATTAAACTCAACTACTGCACAAACCAACCTCTAACCTCTAACTTTTATTAATTACATATTAATACGTCATATTAGAGTATGTTTCTTTGCTATTTATGATAATGATTTTGAGTATCATTGGTACCTACAGGGCACCACATGTTTGCAGATGAGGTTAGAAACAAGTCTGAGTAATGATGATGTAGAATTTTTTAAAGGTCAATTGTTTAGGCTTAAGTGGCATCTAGTGGTGACATTGCAGATTGCAACCACCTGAAATTCCTCTCCTCTCTACAGTGGCTGATGCAAAAACGTTGATGGCCCTATCTAGAGCCAGTGTATGGTTTGTCCATTCTGGGCTACTGTGAAACAACATGGCGGGCTTCATGAATTCTGTTTCCCAAACTGGTCAGAACCCTTCAAAGATCTCACAAACTAAAAGAAATCATATGATGAATAGCAGTAGAGAATTAAAAACACATTTTCAGACAAAAAATGTCTTTATTTTCTGACATATCTCCAATATCTGCATTTTCTTGTAAAATATTGTAGACATTGCTTTGTTTTAAGGTGACACAAGCTGAAAAGTTTGGCCACCAGTGTACTTTAGATAGCACTGTAAAAATCATTCGAGAATGTTATGGATATTCAGGACTGACTGGCAGCAGCTAATGATTATTTTCTGGATTCATTATTTAAGTAGTTAAATATTTAAGATTGTAAAGTCTGTTACAACTTTCTTTAGTCCCAGGTTATGTCTTTAATCGGCCAGTGAAATTGAACAAGATGAAACCAAAGAATGTTGGGACATTTTGCTTGGATAATAACTTAAATGAGTGATTATCAAAAAAGGTAGTAGGAAATTTTCCACTGATCAACTTATTGATCAATCAACTTCAAAAGCTTTCTAATTTAAGCCATATTAATCTACCAATTTTCAGACAGTCAGGTGACATGCCCCCAGACCAAGCACTTTTTTATGTTTGACTAAGGGTCAAGATGACAAGTATCATTATATGCTAGTTTGTGCAATTTCGGAAAAACAAATTAAAGCTACAGTAGGTAACTCTCAGTGGGTAACTCTCTGAAACTGTCACTATATCCTAACAGTAGCACACGAGACTAATAATTTGTGAAAAAATCATGTTCCTCTGGCTCTTTCTAGCGCTCCTAATAGCATTTACAAGAATCCACCACACCTGAACAAAATCAACCAATCCAGAGCAAGGAGGAGCCTCTAAGGCAGTGTCAATCACTGCTGCCGCACACACTGTACTGCCAACAACGGTGTCCACAGCAAAGACAAGTTAACAGAAGAAGATGGACAACGAAATGATTCCCACGAGTTTCCCACACATTCATTTACTTGTGGTGGCCTGCAAGGATATCAGCATTTATCACCACAATTTGATTTTCTACTTTTGGAGCTGGACAATTAATTCAGGGGCCTGTTAGAATATATTCATCATTCTGTTATTCAGAGCACCATACGCTGTGGCAGAGCATAATACTGGAACAGATGGAGCAGCAGAGTGCCAGGCGCAGTGAAAGTAAAACTTGACCACTGGTATTTCATATAGAAATAGACGCCTCTGTCTCTTAGAACAACAGTGCCCGGATTTTTGTGTCGTCCAGATAGGGCCGGAGCATCTTGTCTGCATAACATCCAGGAGAGTGGAGGGATACCCGGCCTTGTGAAGGCTGGTTATCTCAGGGAGCCAATGAAGATAACAATTGTTTTGGGTCAGGCCGACATTGCAATTTCAATGTCTGATCCAACCACAAACTGATTGACTGATCAATTCTCCACTCTGCAACGCAAACTCAACAAACTGTTACTGAGGGAATAAAAAATTTCTCATGAAGACTTGGACTTGTGGTGCATTTACGTACACGCAAAAACCTCTAATCTTAGAGATAAAACACAAAATGATCATAAAAGGACACACACGAACAAACAGAAAAGAGAAATTTCTCGGTGCTTTAATTTTGAAAGTCTACATCAGACCTCCCTGATACTGTGTGAGTGACACTGAGGTGGTGTACTGTCATTCTGAACCATAATTGGTCTGTGGAAACAGGCAGTTTCTTTTTAATATCAAACTGAATTTAGATGGAAATACTGGAAATACTTTTATATTCATTGCATGGATTGTATTCCTTCCTATTACTTTATTTAAATAAGTAATAGATGAATTGATTAATTGATTCACAATCACACCATGAGACAGGCTGACTGAATCGATGTGAGATCACATCCACAAGAAGGTAACTTTTATTGTGAAATTAGTCCTTTTGCACCCTAACTGCAATGCCTAGTATATATGCACACCACAAAACAAGTGGGGGCTAGACTGACTATGTTTTTTGAAGTGGAGGCTGGCTTGACTGCAGTAGAAGGACATGGAGGGAAATAGCGGCAGAGTTGCAGCTGCCAGGTGAGCAACGTAGCAGTTAGCAAACACACACACAGACACTACTCTATATAGTGCCTGCAAAACTTTAGGTTATTTAATACTCAGTATGGGAAGCTATTGCATCGTGTGCTGTAGCCTGCAATTCTGTAGGTGCTGTCATCGTACAGTCTGCAAACATCAAACTTGATGTCTTACCCAAGTTTATTTGATCCATGTCACACAGTGTAGCTTACATTAGACTTACTAGTGCAGTGCCCGTAGGAAGTATGTATTTCTATAGAAAAGTGGAAGCTTAAGTAGATTTTTCATGTATGGCCAAATGAGGCTGTGTTCCATGGTTGGATGTACAAAGAGGTGTACATACTCTTACATAGTGTTAATAGAGAAACTGTACATTGAGTAAGACATGAACGTACATTGAGATATGGAGAGACACGCAACATCATTAGGTTTCCTAGCTTTCCATAGGCGAACAATCTTGAAATGGTAGCTAGCAAGCACGTAACCCTGCACGCCTGAAAGGAAAAACAAACGTTTCCGACCTAGCCATACTTTGGTATGGGAAGTTTAGGCAATGTTTTAGACAATCTAACCATGTTGTAGCCATGTCAGCAAACACGATGAGCAGATGAGAACAGTGTGGTGAAACTTAAGAAATACTACTTACCATGAGATTACTGAGACATGTCATGTTAATGCAAACTGCACCACTGTCATCTATTCCTATATGGGGGAGGGACGAAAGGGAATGCCATAACCCCGGGTGTACACTGGATCCGTCGCGTGTGGTCCGGCCGTGGCACGGACTCCTCTGTCCTGTGCCGGGCATCAATGTCCACTGGAAGCGTATAGGCACGCACGCGAGCGGCTGGAATGAAGGGATCGCGAGATCATGATGTCACGCGATAATTTGCGGAAACACTGGAGGTAAAAAGACATCAACAAACAAAGAAAAGATTTGTCTACCAGCCGGGGGCCACAAACTTTGACATTATGTTGTTGTAGCGATGTGAAATATGCTCCGGAGTTTTCATGGGTGTTTTATTTTGAAAATTGACCGGATACTCTCGTCTTTTCTGCGCCTGACTTCCTGTTTGACTCATTTGGTCTGTGGAAATTGACGCGTCGTCGCGCGCCGTCCCACAAAAAGTAGACCCAGCGCATATTTTGAGCGGAGCAGAGCGCCGAGCCGCTTCTGGTGGAGCAGTTTACATTGACTTGAATGGCCGCGATTAGCTCCAGCACCCGCGCCGTGGCTGAATCGCGCACGTGAAGGATCCAGTGGACATCCGGGGTAAACCTGTGCAAAGTTTTGGGTGACGCAGAGCGGTATAGCAGTAGGATACTTTGATCTTTTATTCCATGAGGCGTGGCTAGGCTGACTGGTTACACGGAGGTCTATGAGATTTTCACTTTTAATGCGAATGTTGTGAATATGAATCCAAAAAACTTCCAAAAATCAAGGATGCACACCATCGTGCCATGCGCAAGCCATATCCGAAAGCTCAGGTTGATCTGACAAATAGTCAGAGAGATATGCGAGCCACAGACACACACACAGACATTTCTTGCTTTATATATAGAATAGATATAGATCGATAGATCATAGATAGATAGATAGATAAGTCTGTAGGAGATATAAGTGAGAGCATGTGTGGGGGAGGGGGCTGCGCAGCATTGACGCTGTGATCAGTTAATTTCATTTAGGTGCAGTGGTTTCTTAAAAATGCCATTAGGAGCACGAGGAGGTGCCAGAGAGCATGATTTTTTCACAGAGTATTTTTCAGTTTCAGCAACTTTTTTTTTTTTTTCTTTTTATTAAAGTTACCTACTGTCGCTTAAAACAATACCATAGGAATACTCCAAGCACTGATAAATTGGGGGGAAAAAACCACAACAATAGAACAAAGACTTCCTTCCTTAAAATAATAAGACGCTATTACATATTTACCAGTGTGCTTGTTTTCACATTTATTGCATTGTATTTGCCCAGAGTTCTATTCAAATGACTGGGCAATTAGTCCATTTACTGTTGTGATGTGTTATTGTGGGTCGTAAAGAGAACGAAAAGGCTGAGTGGGGAACAAATCATGACAGAACACAGAGTACCTTACATATACATTTGTATTTAGTATACAAAAAATTGAAATATTTCACCACACAGACATGTGAAGTAATAAAAAATAAGACAAACAGTTGGAACAAGTATACAAGTCATCTTACATTACATACATACATGGCCAATGCATTTCATCATACAACCTCTCCTAAGAATTACAGTGGGTCAAAGAACCAGAGAACTTCCATGCAAGAGTAGATTAGAATTTTTTGCTGCGTTTCTCATCTACATTTCAACACCTTAGCTAGGCAGGACCGCACAACATGATTCAACCACACAGTTTGCTATGCCAACCAAAGACAGCGTGACAGAGTGGACTGCAGTGCTGCGTCTCGCCACACGAGGGAGACAGACACACTGCAGACCTGGAACCATACAGAAATGCATTTCATAAAGGTGCAATCTGCACTGTTTGCCACAATGACAAACTCCACAAAGATTGGCCCCTTTATTGTACACTGTTAGCAACACTTCTAACTTCAACACAAGCGACTATAATCCCTTTAGTTTGAATTGTTTTAGTTTTAAGAGCTAAATATTCAGGTACATGTAGATAGATATTCATAACGCATTCCTTTTCTAAGGATTATTCTGTACATCACTAGATGTCATTAATATCCATTTTTTTCTTCCTTTATGTTCACAGATTGTTGAAAAGTCTTGTGTATTACTACAATACAATATGAAATAGTACCAAAAACTGGACACTAAAAAACTTGGCTTAAAACAATACTGTCTTTTATGCACTACCCCAAACTGTGAAACAAAGCTGTCTCACTGATACCAACACGTGCTTGTCCACACACACAAACACCAGCGCTCATATACACATCCGTGACTCTCTCTCTCACGCACACACACACACACACACACACACACACACACACACACTCACTCACACGCACACACAGAGGAACAGAGACAAGATCTAAACAATGGGATAAATTAAGACAGAATATTTTAAGACCCATGCAAGCTCCTCCACCCCCAGAGGCAGAACTCAGGCAGCAAGGTTGTACAGCCCCCATGTTTGGCATGCTTGTCTTTCACATGTTCACAGTTAGATGAAGTTACCCACAGACACCTGACTAAGATCAGATGTTTGTCCAAAGTAAACACCGTGCTCAAGAAACATCATTTTTTCATCATAACAGGACAGCACAGATTGGATTTCCACCTTGCTAACAGTGAAATATTTTAGTGAGTGAAACAACTTCAACTAATTTGACAAAATGATCTTAACTCAAAGTTCACTTATTAGCTTTTTCTACAGCTTTCAACCACACCTCATGGGCTTCATTAGCAAAGAAGTCCCAGTGAATGACCCACAGAAGTCTTCATCGATGAAGACCATAAGATGATGTTAATAGCTCAACTGATATTTGCAAGTTAAGCTTGAAAAATGTAATGCTTGGCCTTGTAAATAGCACAACAACTCATCTTCGACTGCGCACACTCTCTTGCTGAGCAGGCAGCAAGGTGTGGCTGAAAGCTAAAACCAAGTAAGTGGACCTGATAACCGATCAGAATATTTTGTCAAACTAGCTCAAGATTGAGCCTTCACACTCAGTCTTAAAGTAAGTTTAGGATTGAGGATTTGTGCAAGCGTAATGAGAAAAGCCAAAAAGAGACACTGGAGTTAAAAGTCACCAATCTTACAATGTTATGCTTTCATGTAAACCTTTCAGAAGAACATGTTCATAGTTTTGTCCATCATTCCTTTCAGTATCAATTACACTGCACTTGCTGAGATGTCTGAAAGGGCAATAACCATGAGCAGTCAGACAGCTGTTGCCATTGGCAGCTTAATCTCTAAAACACGATTAACCCATATTCCCCATTCCTTAAAGAAATGCCTCACCCACCGGATGACCATTTGTATATCAAACACAGACCATCTATTATCTTGAATTTGTGAAAAAAAAACTATCACCAGCCATCACAATGAATGCAGAATCCAAAAAAAGGGACATTGTTCACGAATTGGGCCATATTTAAAACAGCAAAACTATATCAAAACATCTGTTTACATTTCTCAAAGTTTGTAAATGGATATTTTGATATAGTTTGGCTGTTGTTAAATGTTTTCCCCAGTTACTTCAATTCATCAAGAATGTTCACCTTTTTTGGATTCTTTGTTCACTGTGTAGGCATATGAAAAAAACATTTTCTTCACAAATTCAGCATAACCCTCAGTGAGTAACTGATATAAAACAAACGGCTTTTTGACCATGGCCATGGTCACTATCTGGCCCCAGATTTTCTCTGTGTTCATTTGACACACTGATTTGGCAATATGCATCATATTAGCAAAAATCTTAAGTAATAATGGTCTGACAATAGGCTTTGACAAAGGGGGCCACAATAAAAGAGGGTTTCATGCTAAAGTACAACTGCTGAATTTGCTGTAAAGTGCTGTCTTGACTCATCAGACTTTGCTTTCTTAAATCTCAGCAATGAATTTAGTGAGTACATTATTATTGATTGGAATGAGGGCTAAAACTACAAAATAAGAACCAGGAATTCCCTTAAACGTATCACATTTCTTGTAGAGAAAACACATTAAACCATGCTCTATTTGTGAAGTTTAGTGAATACAGGCAGTAGTATTTTGTTTGTTCTGTCAGTAGCAACAGATTTGTGTGTGCATGCCAGTAGTATGCATTTGTTCTCCACATGCTGATCTTAGATCAGGAGCTGAGGGTAACTTCAGACCTGAAGGCTTATTCATAGTTCACTTTCTATCTAGTCAACACTGCATTAATTCAAGCAAGCGTGGCTGAAACAGAAGAGATGTCGCAGTATGAAGACGAGTAATAGAAACCTTTATCAGCCCTCATGGCAACTTGATGTGGTTCTATGAGTACAAAGTAGGTGGACAGTCAATGTCTTTCACGGAGAACCTATGAGCCTATTCAGTAATGGTAAAAAAATTGGATTAAGTATTGGTCTTGTTACCAATATCGCTTTGAAAAAACATCAATATAAAGAAAGCAATCTCAGCAGTGCACACTCACTCTCGCTAGTTTTCTCTCTCATCCTCTCAGAGAAGTAGTGGTTGTTGTTCATGGTGATGTAGTGAAGTGTTTTAGCAAGGTTTCCTCCTCAGAACATGGTGCACCTCTTTCCCCTCTTCTTCACAGGCGGAGGGCAGAGCACGGCTCGGATGGCCTCATCAAATACCGTCTTCAGGCCTCGCTGGGTCAGTGCAGAGCACTCCAGGTACTTCACAGCCCCTGAGGAGAGAAAAGATTTCTCAGTGAAAACTGGAGACAGTTAAAAACAAACAGATATGCCTTCAACCTGAGGGCCTCAGTACCCTTTAAATGAAGTCCTTAAAGTCCTTAACAATCTGTATGCACATCTCTTCATACAATGACTGGCCAGGTGTGCAAAGGTGTGTAAGTACTGCAACACCATGAATGCTTTCAGGGTAAATGTGTACCCTTATCCACATAAGTAAGATTTGTTGCATTGAGACTACAAAGACATACAAAAGACACAGAGCTGTTTGGAGAAAGATCAGCGAGAGAGACTGTGATGTCATCACAATGACATCTGTTATTTATCTGATGGAGATAGAAAGCATGGATATTTGCGATGTGTTCATCAGTCAAAAGAAAAAACCTGCATCATTACCAGGGCACCAGCGGCGTGCTGCAGGCAGGAACAACCCTTGCTCCTACACTGCCAGTCTGCATTGATATTAGAGGAGCGCTAACAAGTGCAACAACTTCTCTGCAAAACTTGGTTTAAAGATCAGGCATCATATGCCATCAAAGGAGGTGGATGCTAGTTAGCTACCAAGACATCAGCTTACTATTAGCTTTTTTTTTGTTATGCTTGTTATAAAACAAGGACCATAACACATTAAACAACATTAAACTAAGCTAAAAACTACATTAACATTTAAAAAGCTTTATCAGTGATAAAAACACATTTTGGGTCTTGCTGATGGTCTCTCCTAACACTCAGTGTGAAGTGTGCCTCTGAAAAACCCCTGTTTTGAGGGCCATGTAGCCCTAAAAGAGGGTTTATATTCATGCATTGAAATAACCCTGTACCTACGGTGTAGGCTATGCACAGATGCATACCCTTCACCCTCCCCTCTGTCCCAACATGAATCGGGACACTCTTCACCTAGACATGAATGCACAAAATGAAGGGGTAGGGGCTGAGCCCTCAGAGCCAAGTGTGTATTACGATTGAGCCCAACTCACTGAAAGGAATACTTCAACATTTTTGCTTCATCTGTCTGAAGTTCAAATATCGACCTTCCAGCACCTCTGAAACTCACTCATTAACGTGTTGTATCCAGGGATGCACCATAATATCAGCACATCATCGGTATTGGCCAATATGCTTTTTCTTATTTTGCACTATGAATAAATATTACATACACTGAAAAGTATTCTATTTCATGTCTCCATCTGTTGATGGGCCATCATGATAAGAGTATGCATGCATAATATTATGTTTATTCCACTGCAGAAGAGACTTGATGATTCCTAAATTTAGGTGGGGAATTAAGTGGATTGTTAAGTGTATTGGTATCAGTTATAGGTCAAAGGGGGTGGCACATATCGACATATCAAATATTGGAAAGAAATCCAATATTGTGCATCCCTAGTTGTATCTTTTTGAGTTAGGTGTTGGAAGTGTAATCCATTCCCACAGGGGCAATTGCTCTGAGATAACAAGGGAGGCTTTGTGACCGACAGCACTTTTAAAATACACACCGGAATTGTTGCATTTCAAGCTCAGTCCCATGCGGATATTTGCAAGTGGAGTCTTCTGACAGAGTGCTGTTCAGGTGTTTAAACTCATCTGAAAATCTTTAAGGTGTGTTTTGCAGTGGTTCCATTAAATGTTCCTTTTATAAGTTACTGCCTCGCTACAATATGACAGATTTTATGATGTAAACTTAAAGTAAGCTTCCTCTGTTTGAAAAACCAACAGCCACCACTGGTCTCTGGTTATAGTGCAGGTTACCAGGTACTGTTGGTGAGCACAGATTTTCAATCTCTGTACAGGCACAAACTTGACAACCTCACTGTGATGACAAGACTTGAGGAGGCTGTACAGATTAAACCACAGAGATATAACATGCTGATCCATGAGTTTCAGAGGTGAATTTTGAACACTCCTTTAGCCCTCCCTGGCTGCTTTCTTCCTAGTCTACACTCAATCGCTTACTATTAAAGGTCCAGTGTGTAAGATTTAGGGGGATTTAGTGGCATCTAGCAGATTGCAACCAGCTGAAACATCTCCCTGTTAGAATTCCTTCACTGTTCATTGTTCAGGAGGTTTCTAACAGGAGCAGAATTATCCTGAGAGGTCTCCTCCTGTCCAAAACAAATGGACCTGGGGTCTCATTTACAAACATTATGTATGCACAAAACAAGGCCTGAAAGAAGCGAACACCACTTCCCACGAAAAAGTTGTGATGTATAAAAACAGACTTGATGGGAGAAACTTGAAGGGAGATGTGAAATTGGCAATGCAGATGTTGAGGTGGAAGCCTCAAAAAACTTGTGGGTAAATCTTTAAAAGAGCCAACATGTTTCGACCACTGCAGGTCTTCATAAGATAAGATAAGATAAACTTTATTGATCTCACACTGGGGAATTTCACATGTCACAGCAGCTCAAAGCACAGACAGAAAGTTAAGAGTGGACAGTGTATTATAAAAAAATTAAATAAAGATTAAAAAAATAGAAAATGTGTATGTTAAAAATATACAAAAAATATTTTAAAAAGTAATTCATCAGGGCTTAAAAGCATACAACAAGGGTATGGCCCCACCTATATAGGAGCAGGAACCAATAGGAGGCCATCACATGACCCAGAAAATGACATAACAGGTGAAACAACAGAGAAAAATCACAAAAAACACGTGAAGTCTATATCCTCATTAAGACCAGAGGCCTGCACTATGAAGCAGGATTTGGATTTGAGCTCCTTCATCCCTACACTCCTGCTCGGTGCCTCAGGTCAGCTGATCTGCTGCTCCTGGAGGTACCGAGGTCTAAACGGAAGCTCAGAGGGGACAGAGCTTTCTCTGTTGCGGCTCCTAAATTATGGAATGAGCTACCATTGCACATTAGACAAGCCTCCTCACTGTCCATTTTTAAAACTCGTCTTAAAACCCATTTTTATTCCCTGGCTTTCAACCCTGCATGAGACTCTGTTCTTGTTTTAGTGTTTTATGGTTTGTTTTTATTTGTTGTTTTATTGTTTTTGATTGTTTTTAAAAACAGTAAAATGATTATTTTACTGTTTATTCCTGTTTTATCTTATTTATTTTAATGTTGTTTTAATTGTTTTATGTCTCTGTTGTTTTGCCTATTTATGTACAGCACTTTGTTTCAGCTGTGGTTGTTTTTAAAGTGCTATATAAATAAAGTTGAGTTGAGTTGAGTTGAGAGTTAGCGAGGTAACTTCGGGGTTAACTGTGGGTTTTCAGTACTACGAAGCTGGTTCTCTTTTTACCAGGATAAATCACTGTGGTAACTTATACTGAACAGCTAACCTGCTCCGGAGCAGGTTAACTTCAGAGTATGGGATCACAGCCTGTCAACATCCCGACCTCTGACCAATCAGATCACTGAAGAAAAAAAGTATCCATGAAAGAAAGTTCGGAGTGACAGGTAAAGAAGAGGAGCCTATATGCTGTTATAGATTGGTAGAATCATTTACTATTTCTAGGGCTTTATTTCCACTGGTTTTAAAACAAAGTTTCTAACAAATGGAGAGATCATTTACAACACTAAATACATGAATTCAGCACTATTTGAAATTATTACGTTTATTTAAGTCCGTAGTGATGGTACGGCTGATTTCATCACTGCAGCTCAAAATAACATGAGACACGTGTAATGAGAACTAGGATAAAACAGATTATATTTTATTAGTAAAAATAATCCAAACACTGTTAACTGGCTCCCGTTATTATAAATGCAACATTTTGGTCAGATAGACCTCACTGGTCATTAATGACTTTTCCACTCTTTACTTCAGTAGCAGAAACAGTCTGGCATCACTTTAAAGTGTTTTCTGTGATATATTCAGAGTATTATTATCATCATCATTTTTTTTCCTTATCTGCTGTGAGGGTCCAAAGGACAGAGGGATGTCGTATGCTGTAAAGCCCTGTGAGGCAAACTGTGATTTGTGATATTGGGCTTCATAAATAAAATTGAATTGAAGTTAAATCCAACTAATCAGCAAAAAATACTCTATACCAGAGGTCTTCAACGTTTTTCAGGCTAAGGACCCCTTAACTCAAAGAGAGACAGAGCAGGGACCCCCTACTACATAAATTGTATAAAACTGAGTTGTACCTGGGACATTACGGGATTTAAGGTCTTCCCTTGTTTGCCTGTAGCTGCTAAGTCAGCAGCAGTTGTAGCATGGCTAGGTGCGTTAGCCTCCCCTCTGCACTTTCAACGGTGGTTTCCAAAGTGGACAGTGTGTCAGAGGCTAGTAGAAAGTTCTAAAACAATCCATTGAGGCTCACAAGAATGTCTGTAACCTCGACATAGTAATGCTGCTAATTTGCCAAAAAAAGAGAAAAACAGGTGCAGCACAGTGGTGTAGCATAAACTAGCTCATAGGATTCATGGGTAACAGTCAGCCTATCATTAATGTTGTGTACTGTTAACTAAATAGGTTTTATGAATAGGCTGATTTATCTTTGCTAATAATTTATAAGATTTACGTTATGTGGATTTTCAGGCACATTTTACTTACTAAAACTTAAATTACTTTAAGGAGAAGTCCAGTATTTTGCACTTTGAGACCCATTCCTTCTCTGAGAATTTGGCTTTCCCCTGCCTGGTTTAACAATGCTGTCTATGACCATGTGTAAATCTGTCCTAAAACCACCTTAAACGTTCGTTTTCAAAGCCATGAAACTCACCGAATGGTCAGTGGTGTTCGTTGATGTTCCGACATAAAAATCATAGCAAACTGTGGTTTCCATCCGTGTTTTCGCTATTCATCTCGATTGTGGAACTGTTTATTCAGCTGCCTCACACCCGTCTGTAAACTTCCACTTGATCGTTCGGTTGACCCTGAAGTGTTATACACTCCAGCCCACTTGATGGTGATAATGCTCCTTTACGTGAGTGTCGCCAACCGGCAGGAAATCATTGCAATTTAATGGGACACAGACAGAAGCAGAAGAAGAAGGCTGGCGTTGTGTTCAAAGGCATCGTACTGCGAAGGTGATTTACAAGCGAGTAATAATGGGCAAGTTTTGTGTGGTCAGCGACTGCAGGAGAATTCTTCAGAAGAGGAGGAGCGCACACAGCACTGCCAAGCCGGCACTTTCGCTGAGCTAAAAGACTACAATGACTACAACCTTGTTGTAAACAACCCCCTTTCCATCTTCAGTGGCGGATTACTACCAATGGACAATGAGGCTTCCTATAGAAAATCAATGCATGGACAAAATGTCAAATAAATCATCACGGAAACCACAGTTTGCTACGATTTTTATGTCTCAGCATCAACGAACACCACTGACCACTCGGTGAGTTTCATGGCTTTGAAAATGAACGTTTAAGGTGGTTTTAGGACAGATTTACACATGGCCATAGACAGCCTGTTAAGCCAGGCAGGGGAAAGCCAAATTCTCTCAAATTCTCAGACAAGGAGCAATCGTCAAGATTTTGGTCTTAACCACTCTATTTCATCATAAACAACACAGGAATGGGGCTCAAAGTGCAAAATACTGGACTTCTCCTTTAATTAAATTATTTAGAGGTCACTTTGCAGCCAATGTTAGGGTTATACAAACCAGATAACAGGAAGATATCCTAAGTTGAATTGGCCTCAGGATACTTAAAAGGATCCAGTTGATGAATCCAAAAAGCTTCCCTTTGACTGAGTTTCTGCCTCCCGTTCTCAATAGTCATCACCATTTTTCTCACAGCCTATGTGGAAAGATGTGTGTGTATATATATATCTGTATATTTTTTTCTTGGTATCTCATCTCATGTTACTCTGTATTTTTTCATTATTTTCTATTTGTTTCACCTGTCATGTCACTATCCAGGACATATGATGGCCTGGGCGGCAGGGTGATGTAGTGGTTAGCACTCTCGTCTCACAGTAAGAGGGTTCCTGGTTCAATCCCAGGAGGGAGCCATTCTATGCAGAGTTTGCATGTTGTCAGTGTGGGTTTTCTCTGGGTACTCTGGCTTCCTCCCACAGTCCAAAGACATGCAGATTGGGGATAAGTTAAATTGGCCGTAGGTGTTAATGTGAGTGTGAATGGTCGTCTGTCTCTACATGTCAGCCCTGCAATAGTCTGGCGACCTGTCCGGGGTGAACCAAGCCTCTTGCCCAATGTCAGCTGGGACAGGTTCCAGCCCCCCCCCCGCAACCCTCAAGAGGATAAGCGGTTACAAAAACGGATAGATGTGATGGCCTCCCATTGGTTCCTGCCATTATACTGGCAGGGCCATACCTTTGTCGTATGTTTTTAAAACCTTTACAGAGACCTGCAGTGGTCGAAACATGTTGGCTCTTTTAATGATTTAGCAACTTTATAATATTTCCTTCCTTGTTTTCTATATTTTTGGAGTGCCTGGATTGCTTTCCTGTATGTCCTGTTATTTCCCATTTAAGATTTATTTACTTATTAGGGCCTGAGCATTGATAGTGTGAGGAAACTATTGTTTTTGTAGAGATTATTATTAGTCTACTGTGCAGTCACATTTCTGAGGGGCTCAGGATGCTTGAAAACTTACCAAAATTGGTGCCCAACTGGTGAAAGTTCTGCAGTGATTAGGCTCGGGCGTGGCAAGTGGGCTCCATAGGATCCCCAAACACACGCAAGGGCTGGGATGAAATTCCACTTATGTTGACAAAATTTGATTGAATAATTTCTCTCATTTTCAAGAGCAGGTAAACATTTTTTTGAAAATGTTTTTGCCCAATGGGAAGTCAGCCATCTTGGATTTTGTTCATTAATTTAATTTTACAAACCCTTTAAGGACTTTACAATGCACAAAAACTCACAAAACTGTACCACCATTATTATTATTACCCTTTATTTACCTATTTAACTATGTATTTATTTATTTTACTCTCTATACCTGCACATTCCTCTGGTTACGGTTATTCATAAAAAAAATATATACACTTAACACAACACACTTTCATACATACACACACACATTTCTAATGCTCCTAATAAACAAACAAAAATCTGTACCACCCTCTGTTTCATATGTCTTGTGTTGATGTCTGTATATTTTTTAACCCTTGGTCACACTTGAAAAAAATAGCCTATCAACTTGTGCACGTGATGCACACAGCCTCACCGATCTCTCTTGCCATGGCCAGGCCCTGCGGGTAGGTGATGGGGGAAAGCTTCTTGTCTCGCAGCCTCTCAATGGTGTCCTTGTCATCTCGCAGATCCAGCTTGGTGCCCACTAGGATGATGGGTGTGTTGGGGCAGTGGTGTCTCACCTCAGGGTACCACTAGGGCACCACACACACAAACACACGTGTACATTTGCATATGGACAAAGTCAGTGAGAGAGGAGAAAAAGAATAGTTAGCAGATGCAGAAACAGAGCGACGAGCACCTTTCCACTGTGACATTCAACAGACTCTGTGAGTTGTGGAGCTAGAGGAGTTGTGTTTTGATAGATCTGTCTGAATGGAAGCATAGTTGTACGAACACAAAACATCCTCAGGCACAGCATCCTCCAATCACATGATACGATGAGAGAATCCCGTCAGACCAGGAGCATACAGACTCTACAGAGGGAGGCTGGACCTTCAGGGATGTGTGATTTCATATGAGAGCGTCTCATGACGCTCAGCAGACCAAACCACAGCTGGCCGCCATGCTCCCTCTGCAGAGTGTTCACTTGTTCAGACCTCACCTTACAACAAGTCTCTGTACTACATTCCCTGGAGGAATGAGTCCAAGTCCGGACGGTTCTAAGCCAAGGTCTGAACAGGTGGGGCAGCGGTGTGAGAAGCCAGGTGGAGCCATAGATGTGCCTCCTTATGGTCAGACTCGGCGTGGAGGGGGACAAAGGGAGGGGGGCGGGTGGTCAGTCAGCGTACTGACCTTAGCTCGGACGTTCTCAAAGGAGGCCGGACTGACCAGGGAGAAGCATATCAAGAACACATCCTGGGAGAGAACCAGAGAGATGGCTAGTTGAGAGCGAGATCTGTGTGTGTGTGTGTGTGTGTGTTTTGTCAAATTTTGTCAAAGACCTAACACTTCTTTATTGGACCGTTCTCTGCGAAATTCTTTGTTAACTCACACAGAGGCAAGTTGCTGCCATTAATACCAAAAAAAATCTGCTCAACTTCCTGAAAGAAAAAATTCAGGTCTTACAGAAATATTCTTAGTGTTATAACAATATATTTTCATGTTAGAATCACATTTTTTTCTGGTTATAACTACATGCCAAATTATTCTCTATAACAAGAAATGTTTCTTGTTAGTATAACAACGTATCACTTTTTTTTTTTTGGTAATGTCACAAAATTTACAGGAATGACGTGTCAATTTTATATTGATCAAAAATTTAAACAAAGCACTTTTGTTTTTGCTATTATTTTTCACAGGTTTAAGTTAAAGATCTAAGACTTTTTTCATGCACTCAGTAGAATTCTCTCAACTTTTGGTCACAAATTTGTTAAAATCCGTGTTTGTGAGCACTTCTCCTTTTCCAAGATAATCCATCCACCTGACAGGTGTGGCATATCAATATGCTGATTAAACAGCATCATTACAACACAGGTCTGCCTTGGGGTGGTCATAATAGAAGGACACTCTAAAATGTGCGGTTTGATCACACAACACAATGACACAGATGCTGCAAGTTTTGAGGGAGTGGCCATCGGCATACTGACTGCAGGAATGCCCACCAGAGCTGTTGTCTGTGAACTGAATGTTCATTTCACTACCATAAGACGTCTCCAAAGTTTTTTTCTGTGAATTTGGCAAAACATCCAACCGGTCTCACAACTGCAGACCACCTATAGCTGCACCAGCTCAGGACCTCCACATTCAGCATCTTCACCTGTAAGACTGTCTGAGAGCAGCCGCCCAAACAGCTGATGCAACAACTGGTTTACACAACAGAGGAATTTCTGCACAAACCATCAGTAACAGTCTCAGAGAAGCTGCATGCTCATCGTCCTCACCAGAGTCTTGACCTAACAGCAGTTTGTCATCAAAGCCGACTTGTAAGGCTATGGGGTCGGTTGGATGTACTGCCAAATTCAGAAAAATGACGCTGTAGACAGTTTATGGTCGTGAAATGACCATTCAGCTCACAAGCAACAGCTCTGGTGGACATTCTATGAAGGTAGATTTGTGTCTTTATTATTCAATCAAAAAAAAGTTTCTTCAATCAAAAAAAAAATATTTTCAATCAAAAAAACTTCACTTTAATAAAAAAAAAAGTGTTTGAATGCAAAAAAATATTTGAGACCCAAAAAATTGCATTTGAACACTTTTTTATTGATTGAAGTGAAAAAAGTTTTGAAGTCTTTTTTTTTTTTTGATTGAATCATTTTGACACAAATATCCCGGATGCTTCCCCATTGGTCAGACATGTTTGAGTGTCTACACCAATGACGTTTGACATAAGAATCTCTTTCTCGAACAAGCAAGTCACCATTTGCAATGTACAGGTATGCGGTGAAAATCCATCTTCCATCCATCCTATCAATACGCACAAACTTTTCAAACAACAGCATTTTTTTCTCCACAGACAACGTTAGATGCCTTTTCAAATGTACACCGAGGGGTTTGTTTACTTCAAGGATGTGGACATGTTTGTAAAAGGAGTAATAAAAAGTCATGCACAGTCAAAGACAAACTGAGAGTCTCCGCTCAGCATGTTTACAGCAAGTTTGAAGCACTCCTGTAACAACGTTTTCGTAGCAATAAGTAAACAAAACCCTTGGTGTACATTTGAAAAGGCATCTAATGTTGTCTGTGGGGAAAAAATGTGGTTTTGTGGGATGTAAATAACACAAACAGCATAAGATCCATCCGCTTCCATTATAAGCTGCTGTGGTGATGAAGGGACAGACAGAATTACTGCATAACAGGAGAAATAATAAAAAAAATCTTCAGATATATTATTTGTTCCTGGTTAAATAGTTTTTGTTAATAACAATGTGTTAATTTTCTTTAAAAACATTAATGTTGAACTACAGCGCAGCTGACCAAATTGTCGAGTCACGTGACTGAAAACTACGAATAGCGGTGACGTAACCGTGACGTCGACTCCGAAGTGGTCTTTTATTTTACTAAAACTTGCAACATCTGTGTCATTCTGTTGTGTTGCACATTTTAGAGTGGCCTTTAATTGAGACCACCCCAAGGCACACCTGTGTAGTAATGATGCTGTTCAATCAGTATCTTGATATGTCACACTTGTCAGGTGAATGGATTATGGATTATGTTGGCAAAGTGCTGACTAACACAGATTTTAACAAAGCTGTGACCAAAATTTGAGAGAAATATATCTATTGAGTGCATAAAAAAGTCTTATATCTTTAACTTAAACCTGTGAAAAATGGTAACACAAACAAAGTGTAGCGTTTAAATTTTTTTTCAGTGTATATATGGAGAAATATATGTTTTTCATAGTTAGCAAAGAGCCAATCTCTAAGTAATAACTAGTTTGTTTTGTTCAACACATCATTACTTAGTAATGTGTAAATCTCCAAACAGCTGGTGTAAAATCAAAAGTTTGAACCCACACACCCACCCCTGCTCTTAAAATGTTGCTTTAGAGGTGAGCATGTATGTATGTGTGTGTGTGTGTGTGTGTGTGTGTGTGTGTGTGTGTGTGTGTGTGTGTGTGGGAGGAATGGGTTTGAGTACCGTCTGTGGGTAAGACAGTGGTCTGAGCCTATCGTAGTCCTCCTGTCCTGCTGTATCCCAAAGGCCCAGATTCACTGGTTTCCCATCCACCATCACATTGGCAGAGTAGTTATCGAAGCTGCAGGAAGGCGAATACTACACTGAGTAAAATACAGTTAAGAGAGAGAGTGCATATGCCTACAGCAGCTGATTTTGCTGCATTAAAATGATTTGAAGAGAGCCATAGGAAATGCCGGGGTGCTGTTGCAAAAGTAAAGAAAAACTCATTGTATATCACAATGACAGCCAGGCGTCAAACAATTTTAATTCATCTTTGTGCGGTTTACTCCATATATCTATATATATATACAGAGATGATGACCGTTTTTTGAGGAAGTTTTCAGTTTTGTACTTCACTATCATAATAATAATTGTTTGTTGGTTTGGCTTGTTGATGATATAACTTGCTGTTGATTGCTACCAGGAGGTATTATATATTTATTACCTGCAGTTCAACGTTTAGAGAAATATACTTAGATGATTTATTGCTGAAACATGGAAGAAAAAAAATCGATATCAAAAGTTCATAGTTCACAAAATACACAAAAGTGAAATAAGTGTATTTTCCAAAATGTCAAACTAGTCCCTCAAGGCACTAGCACTGACACTTGTATTTAACATAAAGATTACTTGTGGTCAAAACATCTGTGATAAAATAAAGCATTGGAGCTTAGTGTGCAGTCATCCATTCTAATATTGACATTTATTACACAGCTATTTTGAATACTCAATTCTGACTGATCAATTACAGCCATCTATTGTCACAACCTCTGCTCCCCATTCCCCTCCTGTCACTCTGCTGCAGTGATTTTCCATTCTACCTGTCAGTCACGCCCACCATTCTCTGGCCAACTCCCCTCACCTGTTGCACAGCTGCAGCTCATTCCCTCATCAGCCCAGTATAAGAGCCTCACTATCCCTCCTGTCATTGCCAGATTGTTCTTTAGCACTATGCGAGACTTTCCAGCGCTCTATTCCCGTCTGATCACCCGTTGCCGACTCTGCCTGTTCCCGACCTGCTCTCCTCGCCTGCCTGCCGGTAAACTCACCTGCCTTCCGTCCCTGACCACGTGTTCTGCCTCAGCGTTTCTGGCGTCTGTCTGTTCTCCCGGCTTCGACTCATCCGCCTGTCCTCGGCTCTCCCTCTGCCTGCTCCACATCGGTGCCTCTGCCTTCGCGGACTGCTCACCCGGCTTCGACCTCCTCGCCTGTCTCCGGCCGCTCCTCAGCTCGCTCCTCGTCGGATCCTCTGCACGATCGGCTGGATCAGCTGGCTACGGACTTCTCCCTCCGTCATCAGCGGCTATAGTAAGCTACCTCCCTTCACATCACGCTGTGAGAGAATTACACTGTTCGGATCCGGGGGCTCTGGTGATCTCCCTCTGTTCCGCGGCCGGATTCGGCCTCTTCTCTCCCCCTCATCTGTGCCTCAGAGACTTTGGGAGGGCTTTCAGCACGAATAACGAACTTTGCACTGATTTCATTCATTCCGCCCCATCCTTGGTTAGCTGCTGTGACATTAATAGTCTTAACCAACTGTCAGTTTCAAGTGTGCTGCATTTGGGTCCAAAACACACACGTTTCAGTACAATCTGGCCAAGTATGGACCCAGCAGACCCCTCCTCTCCTCAGTCTCGCCTAGCTCGGGTAGAGGGAATGCTCCAGCAGCATGAGGCTCTGTTAGCCTCCAACGCGGCAGAGGCTCGTCAGTCAGCTTCAGCTCTGGAGCGAGCGCTAACCTCGTTAGCCACCCAGGTTCAACAGATGGCAGCTTCCATGACACAACACGCCACCTCTGCCTCAGCTCCAGCCCCTCCAGCTCCGGCCCCGGGGTTACCGTCGGGCACCATATCAGAGCCCCGGGTGGGGGCGCCGGAGCGCTACTCCGGGGATCCTGAGGGCTGCAACCCGTTCCTGACTAACTGCTCCATTCTGTTTGCCCTGCAACCCCACACCTTCGCCTCAGAGACAGCGAGGGTCGCCTTCGCCATTAACCACCTCACTGGAAGAGCACGTCTGTGTGGGACGGCGGAGTGGGAGAGAGGCACGCCAGCCTGCGCCTCGTTCCAGGCCTTCGCGGCGGAACTACGCAAGGTGTTCGGACCCGTTGCCCTGGGTCCTGATGCTACTGGGGGACTCATGAGCCAGAAGCAGGGGGAACGGGCGGTTGCAGACTACGCCATCGACTTCGGACCCAGGCTCTTCTCAGCGACTGGAATGCTGCGGCCCAGTGCGACGCCTTCCTCCATGGACTAGCGCCGTACATCAAGGACGAGCTGGTTTCGTTTGACCTCCCAACTTCCCTTGACGGACTTATCGAGCTGACCACGAGGCTAGACAGACGTATTCAGGCAAGAAGAAGGGAGTTACGTCGAGAAGGAGCGGACCGTCGGCCTTCCACCCGACAGCGTGGGTTGCCAGCTGCCCCTGTCCCTCTCTCTGAACACACACACGGGGGGGCGGAGCCCATGCAGGTGGGGCGCACCAGCCTGACGCCAGAGGAGCGGGAGCGGCGACGCCGAGGGAATCTCTGCCTCTACTGCGGCCAGGCCGGCCACTTCGTCTCCCGGTGCCCAGTAAAAGGGAGGGCTCAGCAGTGAAGAGGGGCATCCTGCTGAGCCGGTCCCAGAACTCCGCCCCCAACCCAAGACCTTTGTTTCACGCCCAGCTCCTGCTGGCGGGGGGTTCCCACACCCTCGCCACCTTCATTGACTCTGGGGCGGATGTTAACCTGATCGACGAGGAACTCGCCCGTCAGCTGGCAATCGATCAGGTCCCTCTTTCACATCCCATGCCGGCCAGCGCCTTGGATGGCCATCTCCTGGGGACCGTCACCCATCAAACCACTCCCATCCCTATGCTCCTGTCTGGCACACACCATGAGACCATCCAATTCCACATCCTGAGGTCTCCCAACCTTCCATTGATCCTCGGCTACCCCTGGCTTCTCCGCCATAACCCCCATATAGACTGGTCTACGGGATCCATCCTCGGGTGGAGCTCCTCCTGTCACCAGGTCTGCCTCAGACGAGCGGTTGCATCCACGCCGCCTGCCAGCCCCTGTTCGACCTCCGACCTTTCCAAGGTACCCCCCGACTACTACGATTTCCGTGAGGTGTTCAGCAAGGCGAGGGCCACCTCTCTGCCCCCTCATCGGCCCTACGACTGCGCCATCGACCTCCTGCCCGGCACCACACCTCCCAAGGGTCGTCTCTACTCCCTGTCCACACCTGAACGAGAGGCTATGGAGGCCTACATCAGTGACGCTTTGGCGGCCGGGATCATCCGACCCTCCTCTTCACCTGCCGGTGCAGGGTTCTTCTTCGTCGACAAGAAGGATGGCTCCCTGAGGCCTTGCATCGACTACAGAGGTCTGAATGACATCACGGTGAAGAACCGCTATCCTCTCCCCCTCATCGCCTCAGCTTTCGAGCTGCTCCAAGGGGCCACCATCTACACCAAGCTGGACCTCCGCAACGCCTATCACCTGGTTCGGATTCGGGAGGGGGACGAGTGGAAGACGGCCTTTAACACCCCAACTGGACACTATGAGTATCTGGTGATGCCATTTGGCCTCACGAACGCCCCGGCCGTTTTCCAGGCCCTCATCAACGATGTGTTAAGGGACATGCTCAATAAGTATGTGTTCGTCTACCTAGATGACATTCTGATCTTTTCCCGGTTGAAGCAGGAACACATACACCATGTCCAGACTGTCCTGCAACGTCTGCTAGAGAACTCCCTGTTTGTCAAAGCCGAGAAGTGCAAGTTCCACGCCTCCTCTGTCTCCTTCCTGGGGTACATCATCGGCCTGAACCGCCTGGAGATGGACCCCGCCAAGGTCTCTGCCGTCGCCTCCTGGCCCATCCCTGATTCCCGTAAGCAGTTGCAAAGGTTCCTGGGGTTCGCCAACTTTTACCGGAGGTTCATCCGGGGTTACAGCACGGTGGCTGCTCCACTCACCGCTCTCACCTCCTCTAAAGTACCCTTTCGGTGGACCCAGGCCGCCGAGGAGGCGTTCCAGCACCTGAAGGGTCGGTTCAGCTCGGCCCCCATTCTCCTGGTCCCCGACCCCGAAAGACAGTTCGTTGTGGAGGTGGACGCCTCCGATGTGGGGGTGGGGGCTGTCCTCTCCCAACGCTCTGCAGAGGATCAGAAACTACACCCCTGCGCCTTCTTCTCCAGACGCCTGTCCCCGGCAGAGAGGAACTATGACATCGGCAACCGAGAACTGTTGGCGGTTAAGCTGGCGTTGGAGGAGTGGCGCCACTGGTTGGAGGGAACCAAGGCCCCCTTTCTTGTATGGACAGATCACAAGAACCTGGAATATATCCGCTCAGCTAAGAGACTGAACTCTCGTCAGGCCAGGTGGGCACTGTTCCTCGCCAGATTCAACTTCTCCCTCTCATACCGTCCAGGCTCCCGTAACGTCAAACCTGACGCCCTGTCACGCCAGTTCATGGTCGGTGAGGAGAACACCCCTAGACCAGACACCATCCTTCCCGCTTCCCGCCTGATGGCCGCCCTTACCTGGGAGGTGGAGGAGCGGGTGAAGGCCGCCTTGGAGGACCAGCCGGGGCCCAGTTCTTGTCCCCACGACCGATTGTTCGTCCCTCAGAACTTGAGGTCAGATGTCCTGCAGTGGGCCCACGGTTCCCGGCTCACCTGCCACCCTGGGATTCAGCGAACCAAGGAGGTCCTGCAACGGCGGTTCTGGTGGGCCACACTGGACGAGGACACCAGGGACTTTGTTACCGCCTGTCCGGTCTGCAACCAGAATAAGGCTCCCCGACGGGCCCCTGCCGGTTATCTGCAACCTCTACCTGTGCCTCATCGACCTTGGTCCCACATCTCCCTGGACTTCGTTACCGGGCTGCCCCTGTCAGGGGGTTACACCGCCATCTTGACCGTGGTGGACAGATTTACGAAGATGGCTCACTTCGTGCCCCTCCCCAAGCTCCCGTCAGCCAAAGAAACCGCAGAACTGGTCTTGCAGCATGTGTTCCGGCTCCACGGCCTTCCGTCTGATGTGGTGTCTGATCGAGGCCCCCAGTTCACCTCAATAGTTTGGAGAGAATTCTGTCGACTCATCGGAGCCTCTACCAGCCTGTCCTCTGGATTCCATCCCCAGTCCAACGGCCAGTCTGAGAGGATGAACCAGGAGATGGAGACGGCGCTCCGCTGCATGGCCTCCAAGCACCCCTCAAGCTGGTCCAAACAGCTGTTGTGGGTAGAATACGCCCACAATACCCTTACCAGCTCCGCCACAGGGCTCTCCCCCTTCCAGTGTGCCTACGGCTTCCAGCCCCCCCTGTTTCCGGCCCAGGAGAGGGAGACCACCTGCCCGTCGGTGGATGCCTTCATCCGTCGCTGCCGCCGGACCTGGACACAGGCCAGGTCCGCGCTCCTTCGAGCCGCAGACCGGTACTCGACAGCCGCCAACCGCCGTCGCTCCCAGGCTCCCCCTTACCAGGTGGGCCAGAAGGTGTGGCTGTCGACCCGGGATCTTCCACTTAGGGTGGAGTCGAAGAAATTGGCTCCCAAGTTCATCGGACCCTTCACCATCGAGAAGATTGTCAACCCTGTGGCTGTTCGGCTCAAGCTGCCTCGCACTATGCGGATCCATCCAACCTTCCACGTCTCAAAGGTCAAACCGTTCAGGGAGAGTCCACTCCTGCCTGCCTCCCAGCCACCACCGCCGCCCCGAATCATTGATGGGGCGCCTGCCTTCACGGTGCACCGCCTGCTGCGCTCACGTCGTCGTGGAAGGGGCCTTCAGTACCTCGTTGACTGGGAGGGGTATGGTCCGGAGGAGAGGTCGTGGGTCCCAGCTCGTCAGATCTTGGATGCACGGCTCATTCGGGAGTTCCATCGCCGACACCCCGACCAGCCTTCCAATGTCGCCTCTGCGGGAAGGGGCGTCTTCGCTGACCCCCAGTCCTCTCCTCCGTCCGAGGCTTCAGGGGCGGAGGAGGAAGATGAGGGGTCTTGTTCGGAGGTGGTCGAGTCACGCTCCGAGGATGAGGAGGCAGAGATGGAGGCTTCAGAAGAGTTTTAGCCCTCCTCCAGGCCCCCTCCACCCACCCGGCTCCACTAGAACTGTGTTTGGGACGTCAGGGGCCGTCCCTTGAGGGGGGGGTTCTGTCACAACCTCTGCTCCCCATTCCCCTCCTGTCACTCTGCTGCAGTGATTTTCCATTCTACCTGTCAGTCACGCCCACCATTCTCTGGCCAACTCCCCTCACCTGTTGCACAGCTGCAGCTCATTCCCTCATCAGCCCAGTATAAGAGCCTCACTATCCCTCCTGTCATTGCCAGATTGTTCTTTAGCACTATGCGAGACTTTCCAGCGCTCTATTCCCGTCTGATCACCCGTTGCCGACTCTGCCTGTTCCCGACCTGCTCTCCTCGCCTGCCTGCCGGTAAACTCACCTGCCTTCCGTCCCTGACCACGTGTTCTGCCTCAGCGTTTCTAGCGTCTGTCTGTTCTCCCGGCTTCGACTCATCCGCCTGTCCTCGGCTCTCCCTCTGCCTGCTCCACATCGGTGCCTCTGCCTTCGCGGACTGCTCACCCGGCTTCGACCTCCTCGCCTGTCTCCGGCCGCTCCTCAGCTCGCTCCTCGTCGGATCCTCTGCACGATCGGCTGGATCAGCTGGCTACGGACTTCTCCCTCCGTCATCAGCGGCTATAGTAAGCTACCTCCCTTCACATCACGCTGTGAGAGAATTACACTGTTCGGATCCGGGGCTCTGGTGATCTCCCTCTGTTCCGTGGCCGGATTCGGCCTCTTCTCTCCCCCTCATCTGTGCCTCAGAGACTTTGGGAGGGCTTTCAGCACGAATAACAAACTTTGCACTGATTTCATTCATTCCGCCCCATCCTTGGTTAGCTGCTGTGACATTAATAGTCTTAACCAACTGTCAGTTTCAAGTGTGCTGCATTTGGGTCCAAAACACACACGTTTCATCTATGGTCTGTTATTTCTGAAGAGCATATCATATCTATGAATAACAGACCGCTGCCATGGACGCAGTTCAAATCATAGATCCTTGGCGAAAGCAATAGAATCATTTTTTATCAATAATATAATTTTTATATCAATAGTGTCAAATTATTGATTTCTTTAGTATGTAGCCATGTAATAAGTGGGATGATTCAAGATCCCTCTGCTTCTAGGGTCCTGCATTACCCTGTCCTGGTTCATTTTGCAACAATGACCCACTAGCTGCACATTATCCCCCACATGTTGACCGTTTCATTGCTATTCTGTTGCTAGGGCAACAGTCTTGGTCCCTGTTCATTTCCTGTCAGCTACCAAGGAAACTATAAAAGAAGGAAAGGTCATTACCTCATTGACAGTGTTCGAATTTCGCATTGGAGTCAAAGATTAGTGTCAGTTCCATTGAAGTCAATGGGGTGGGCTTAGCAAGTTCCACTGTAACCCAACATATCTTTTCTGTTTCACCTTTGATTCACAAATGCTTCCACCAAATAAAAAAACATATTCCATGATGTTGACTGACATTCTCTATCTTTATGTGCACGTTTGTTTTACTTGTTATTGGTCTCCAAACAGATCAGGGCTCTGTCTGTCAGCTGCATATAACATTAGCTCACCCAAGTCCGTTTGGTCCAATACAACATGATACAAGACCAGACGGGGCAGGTCCGACCTATTATCACTGACCAGACAACAATTAACCAGATCACAGGTTGTCACTGTGTAGCACGTACGTACATACAGCATTTATTGATTGAACAATGCCTTTGTTCTTTACAAATCATAAAAATTACACCATTTCTCACAGCCAGAAACTATAAAAACAAAAATTATCATTGGATTTTCAAATTTCCTTAGACACATCATGTGCAACAAATGCTTCAGTAAGAAAAAACATAACCAAATCTGACCACTGCACTTTGTTTAGCTAACGTTAGCCAGCAATATCTCTGTTGAGATGCCATACATTAATTTAGGAATAAAACCATTAACGTAAGTTAGAAATAGAAAAGAATAAGACAGGGAGCTGTGGTGTGTGAGTAAGAGCAAATGTTACAGCCTCTCTAGTTTAATCACTGTCAGGAAGTGTGTGCTAGCTTATATAGGCTTGATGACTAGCAAAAATGTAAATCACTGGGGCAAACTGTAAGTCATTGTAGCAGTGTGGTTAGTTAGATAAAAGGTCAAACCTGCCCAGTTTGGACATGTATCATGATGTATTGGACTTAGAGTTGAGATATGTGCAGCTGATGGACACAGCCATGATCTGTTAGACGACCAATAACAAGGCAAACAAACGCACACATTTAGATAAAATGCATCAGTCAACATCACATAGTGTGTGTCTTTTTGTATTTGGTGGAAGCATTTTTCAGTCAGTTAGTTTTAACAGCACAGACATGATGGGTTATAGCGTGATTTGACATGCCCGCCTCTTTAACTTCAATAAAACTGGCACCAAACTCTGGCATGCTGTCACTGACATAATGACACTTCCTTCTATGATAGGTTGCTAGTCAGCTACTGTATTAACAAATGTTCCAACAGCAAATACAAAGAGACCCATTTAGAATATTAAAATACAGTGCTCCAGGGATGATGTTTTTCCATAGGCTGAAGTTAGCGTAACCCTGGTTCCCTCATCAAAAAGCCTGTGGGATTTTTCCATTGGATGTTGGATTATTATTAAACAAATGTTTATGAAACTTGCATGTTTTGTTCAGCACGATTATCTTTACTGATAAACACCACTTTTGTGATTTTTGAAGTGTAAATGAAATTGCCATGACCAAAAAGCTAACATTAGGCTATAAACAAATTAAACCACAGTCACATAACTTAACATCACCCCCATGGTACCCCTGTAAAGCCGTGTTTGGCGTGATGACATTCTGTAGTCTCATTTAGCCACTTGTTAGCAATCGTCTTTTCTAAGACACATAATGGCTTCAAAATTCACAGTGGGGTACTTACTGACACATTTTATATTGTAGAACAAAACATGAAAGTCTCTTAAGCTTGTGTTAATCACAGACCTTATTTCAGGCATCTAACCAAAAACCCATTTAAAAAGCCCATTGACTTTAAGATGAGGGAACCAGGAGTGCTAAAATGCTAACCCATTTCCATTTTTTAGTTATCATTCCTGGAGCGCTCCATTATCAAGTCTGAAGACATCTGTATCATGGTGTTGTTCATTTTCTGGTAAACCAATCGAGAAACTGATTGTACATAGTCTGACAAAAGAAATCTTCAATTAAGGTCCACTTGCTAGCTTTTACAGAGCTTTCAGTCGCATCTCATGGTCTTCATCAGCAAATGTTTGCTAAATAGTCATGGGGTCAACTCAGTTGTCATCATGTGCTCTATGTATGGAACTCTGGGTGGTAGGTAAAATGTGGTCTGGTCATATTGCACACATCAGGACATGTTTCCTTCTAACAACTGAGCCGTTTGTATGACAACTTTGCTGATAAAGATGGTAAAATACAGTTGAAATTTCTGGGAATAGATAGTAAGTTAACACTGAGTCCAAACTGTTTTTTGTTTTGTTTTGTCAAATTACTTTTTTTTTCCATCAAGAATGATCTGCAGTGTTTGTAGCTAAAATAACCAGTCAGGAAGAGTGGCTTTTGGGCTTATCCAGCAAATTCAATACATGACAAACCAGAACGTGTTGATGTACAAATCATATTAAATACAATTTTAACATAAATCACTGTTGGTCACTGATTTACAATATTACCTACTATCGTTTAATACACCAAGAGATATTAACTCAACAGCTACCTCAGTATAAACACTATAAATGTCATAGCACTCAAACCGAAATCATAGTATGGCCCTGTAACATGAAACCACTGCTTACATCAAATAAGTGTAAGCACATGTGCAGTGTGTGGTTTACTCACACAGTGGGGATGTATTCACCAGGGAAGGCATTGGTGGTGTAGCTAATCAGCAGACAGGTCTTACCCACAGCCCTGAGGAGAGGGGACAACAGAGGACACATGGGTACAGATGTATAATGCAGTTCCACTGACTCATATGAACAAAAAGTAATTCTGCGTAGACTGTATGTTAAGTGTGCATGCATGACTGTATGTGTATGCATGAGTGTAAAAGCAGGCTGCTACTCCCTTCTACTGTGCCACACAGACACTGGCCTACATTCATGTTGCCTGGGGGACATAGTAGCCCCTATGACACCCCCCCCCCCCACACACACACTCACATACAAACACACAAACACACTCTCTCTCACTCACTCACATGCACAACCTACGCTCTCCTACAGTAGAATAAAAGCCCCTCCCTTCCTACAGTGTACTACAGTGACACAAGGCGCAGGATGCCCCACAGATTGGTGGTGGCATGAAATGGGTATTGGCTGTGTACTCATGCATGAAATAATGAGCAATTTTGTGTGCATGTCTGCATAGACACAGCAAATGGTGGTGACACACAGTGCCAATATGTGTGACGGTACCATGAGACTGATTTGAGGTCAGTGAGTCTCTCTGGTTCAGATGGAGAGCAGAACAGAGACGGATAGAGGACAGTAAAAATCAAGAGAGGAGGAGACAGAAGTACGGCAAGACGTGTTACTGTCTTAATGTCTTCAGAAAGGGGTACTCTACTGATTGAGCATCACACTGCAGTTTGGAGGACTAGTGAGAGACAGAATAAAAAAAGAATGGATGACAGAAACAGAGATATCCTGACCTGCAGTCCCAATAGTGGGTCAAGCTCCCAAAACACTGGATCTTACACTTCCCACAGTGCAACTTGATATTATCTATTCTTTAAAGTATGTTCAGAGAGAACACAATGTAAATTTCAAAAGTGGTGCAAAGTCTCTGGCTAACGCCTTATTTCCACATACCTCTGTGTGTGTATCATAGATTTATAATAATACCTAGATACTGGATGCCAAAATGGTGCCTATTGATTCTAATGGAGTTTCTCTCCTATCACATAGGCCAAAAAAAGTTTCTACCTTCCGAGTTTACTTCTGTGGTATGGGACCCTCTAAATATGTACAGTTGTGTTTCTCCAGCTGGCTCCGTCCATAAGTTTTCGCTAGGCTCATAGATTTTACATTGTAATGACATCACCAATTTTTAAATTGCTTTCTTGGGCTAAAGGAAAGTTTTACAAATTTAAAATCTTCATGGTTCGAAAAAACTCATAAGAGAAAATGTGATAATTGACCTTGTTTGCAGTTAGAGGTGTCCTGTCAACAGTTTTAGAGACGTCTCCATTATAATGGTGGCCTACAGGAAAAATGCTTTTTAGGCCGCAGGAGATTTTTTTCACTGCAAAACTGCAAGTGGCCACTGCGAAAAATTAGCTGCAAAGATGAGCAGCATTCCGAGGGGCCTTGAATGCCTATTATTTCGTATGAGAACCTCAGTGATCTCCAGTGTGTTCTCAACACTCCTCCGACAGATTTTATGCACTGTGCCACAGGAAGTTTGCATTAACTAACAGACAGATGAATGTTATACTGCATAATTTATGCTTTTTTTTCTATGTGAAAAGTTCAACAGCATCTTTAGTTAGCTAACACTGATAGCATGCTAGCTGTAAAACATAGAGTGCATGCACAGTGTTTATGTCTCTTAACAAAATATTTCACAAAACTGGCTACACAGGCCAACCTCCTCACATATTAGTCACCATTATTTGTCTTTGATGATTGGATGGTGAAAACTGTTAAAATTAACTTTAATTTTATCCAGCCATAAAGAGATGCAGCTCCTTGTGTTGAACACTATGGGGTGTACTCTGTATACTATACAGACGTATGGTCACAAAACACCACAACTGGCTGGACTGTGAAATGGACAGTTTGATTCTAATTAACCTAATCTCTATTTGTGCACTTATTTTAATGTATTTTATTCTGTTTTTTGTCTTTTATGAGCCGCTGGACAGCTGAATTTCCCCTCAGGGATAAGTAAAGTTCTCTCTATTCTATTCTATTCTATTCTATTTCACCATAGAAACACTTCAGTCTGATGATGTAACAATGCTGTAGGTCTATATAATGGCCATCATGTTGAGCCAACATGAGAAATCATGTTTTGTCCATCAGTTTCTCGCAGTGGTTGGCTCTCCTTACTACAATTCCCATGAGCCTCTGTTGCTGTTGCTATGGAGAAGGCACAAATCAGGCACTATTAAAAAACCCTTTGCTGTTGCAGGTGAGATCAAAACACCGATTATTAGTTGTCCTTTAGCAGGGAACCAAAAAGGAATGTTACACTCTGTATTTTGATTACTCCACTTATGTTTTTATGTCCACTGGCTTGTATTATTGACTTTTTATTAAAGAACCAGATATTTTCTAATACAGTTGTTCATCATTGGCACTGATGATTTAGACAGGAAAGTGTAATGTCCATCAAAGACTTAAAGTCCTCCAACTGTCAATTAACACTGTCACATAAAGAAGTGAGCGTGGCTTTTACTTTAAGAACCCTGTACACACAAAATGAATCCTTCTATTCACAACGACACTACATACAGTATAAAGATGTATTTAAAGAAGCACATGCAAACTGAAGCAAAGAAATTTTACATAGTAGCTTGGGCAGTATCAAGGTATTAAGATGTACCAGGGTATTTAGAAATCCCAAACGTATGATTTTCAATGTCATCAAAAATACAGATACTCCTCTTTCTATTAAACTGATATGGAGATGCTGTATTGACGCAATGTAGTGCAAAGCACGCGCCACCAGAGGTCAGTCTCTACTGGTGGAACAGGCAGCTGAGCTGAGAAAGATGAAGATTGCAAATGGTGGGGATAACGTTACAAGACTAGTAAGAGAGAAAAATGCCTCTTCCACTACCACATAATTTAATTCAACGAATCATCTCCATTCAGCCCACCGATATGTCAGTATCTGCCACGGCATCAAGTGTCATCAAGTCCTCCAGCAAAAAGGGCGCTTATTTCCTTTCTATTCATTATTCGCTGGGCCATGAATATTTAAACCCAGGAAGCCTTAGAGAAACAGCATTTTAGGCTAGACAGTGACATACATTACAATGACTTCAGCAGCTTAGCTTTTACGTTTTACTGTTTGTTTTTACACAAATACCGTCATTTACTGTATAACCTGATGAAATGTCAGGAAGGTATAGGGGTATGAAAAAAATAGACACCGAACAGGCCTACTACATGGTGTGAGTTAAAAATGTTTCAGCTTGAGTGTAAAATTCACACATATCTCAAGGCTTCATATACCCACTCCATGGATGTATGGAGAGGACAGCAAAAGTAGAGAGACTGGGAAGAGGAACAGAAAAAACTGGAGATCGTGAGATTAGTCAGTGTGAGCTGTTACACAAACACACACACAGATGGTCTCCACATACATTGTCAATGCCTACTTTACTAGCAAGCTACAGCTAATGCCTGTGCAGCTGGTACATAGGTCTTTCTAACAGCAGACATTTTGACTTGTAGGAAAAGCACAGGTGTTACTGATAAGATTAATAATGGCTCAGTAAACCATGGGCGTAATAGTGTCCCTGCATATGGAATGCAGAGGGGCTCTAAACATTGATTGTGACATTCATATTAATTAGCCAAATTTGTTCATCTAAACAGGCAAAAGTATAACGTCTTAACACGCCAAATGTGCGTTTAGACAACAAAAAATGTCCTATTAACAGGTACATTTTTGACATCTTAAGAAGTTTAATATTGGATGAAACCATTTCACCAGTTTCGGAGGGGAAACTGATGAAATAGCGTTTGGTATACATTGTATTCGCCAAGTGTCCACTACATAGTAAAATTAAATTAGGTTACAGGACATTGGGCATAGTGTTTAGTCATCTATTCTGAGTGTGTTACTGATTTGCCTTCATTCTTTCATATCCAAATGCCTGAAGTTATTTGTTTTATTACTACTTTATATTACTGATATTACTAAGTTCCACTGCTGAATTTTGCGTCATGTTTCACTTGGTAGAACTCTGATTTAATAAGTCAGCAGCGATAAAAATGTGTAAACTGTCATTAAGGCAGACAAGCAGAGTGTTAGCTGGTTTATTTACTTAACATAGAGCTAAAATTAATACAGAATTATGTAAATTGTTTGCTTCATGTCTTACTGTCTGTTTATGGGCTATAAGAAATCATAAATCATCTTTTAGGAGTAGATGGGTTAAAAGTTAGCTTGGGCTCTGTTAAGTTTACCAATATGCTAATGCAGCAAGGCAAGCTAATCGCTAACATGCTTGGTTGAAAAGGAAAACAACCAATGCTTTAAGATGGCTGTCAGAGCTGACAGAGGTATGATCATGTTATCCCATCTGAGGTGTAACGGGTGGTGTGTTCTACATGTTTTATTACCTAATCCTTCTGGAAAAGAGGATTAGCATACCGTTAGCATACCGTTCTGTACCGTTACTATAGGAAAACGCTGGTTTCAGAAGCTGCGCCTTTAATTCACGCAAGGTATCATGGGGGCTAGGAATAAGGTGAATACAGAGCTCAGTTTTCCGGAGTAAAACATCACGATTGTGTTTACAAAGAATTTTTTATACAATCTATACTGGATGAACACACATATAGGCTGTAGTGTATTATAGCCACAGTGGCTTAAAAAGCTAAAAAGAGGCCATTCGCTGTCTTCAGTCATCAGAGTTCATGACAGAATTTACAATAAATGGACTGTCCCAAATAAAAAGGGTGATAGGTACATAGCCAAAACGTAACCACTAACAGGTGCCCACGTTGGTCAATGCTATGTCAAAAAGGGGTGGGTATGTTGACGCCAACCAATGACACGGAAGCTTTAATGTTCTAAATATCTTAATACGTCAGAAATGTACTTGTTAACAGGGCATTTTCTGTTAAGACGTTTTATTTTTACCTGGTATGAGGAACAAATTTGACTCACTAATACCCACATCAAAATAAATGTTCAGAGCCCTTTCACGTTCCATAACAGCATGAACAGAAGCAGGACTCTGAAACAGAAGCAGCTAAATACAATTTAGCCAACATTCATTTTATTTCCACCTGTGGTTCTAAAACTTTTTTCAGTAATGTACCCCCTTTGGCATATGTTTTCTGCCAAGTACCCCCTGACCAGCGCAAAATAGTTTTGGAAGAAACACACAGTGAATAAACACCAGTGTGACTGCGTTTGTTGCAACAGTTTACAATTCACGGCGGTTAACGACTGCATTGAACAGGAATACTGCATGTAAAATGTGGTTAATTGGATTTACATTTACATTTTTTATTTGATTCATTATAGTGTAATTATTTAAGGAATTATGCATGACTGATATTTTTTTAATTAACATTTACCATGAAACTTAAGTTAAAAGTGTAGTCCCAATTAAACACCCAGTCCCTTTTACTAGCCCAGTGCCCAATTAGACACTTAGTCTGGTTGCCAAGCAGTTAATTTTTTTAATAGAAGCTCTTCAGATGAATCAAACCAGGTTGTTGGCTGCCTGACATTATGTGTCTATTCCTCTATTACCCTGTACATTATTCTTATTCCTTTAGTCCATAGGAGTCCTCAGATCAAAAGAATGAAAAGGGTTTTTTATAAAAGTTAATCCAAGTTTTGATTATTGTTTTAACAGGATAAAGTGCTGTTTTGTTGGTATGCCAGGTGCCTTAACATTCTTTCTCTTTCTGATGTGCCGTCTGTTGGAACTAGATCAGACGAATGACTCATAATTGACATATTATCTGAAGGCTAATTTTCAAACAAGTAATATTCATGCTGGCTTAAATAAACAATTTAATTATACTTCCCATCTTTGCTGAGCAACAGTTTTGTGTTAAAGGAATTTAAGGGCTGTCCCATAAAGAAGCTTCTCCCAGATACAGGCCCGCTGATTTCAGTGATTTAAGAAAATAGTAGCCTAATAGTAGGGCTATTAATTGAGGTTTTACAGTAAACAAAATGTCAAATACCCCCCGCAGTACTCCAAGGGGTGACATTTACTAATTCACACTCTGGTGGCCCAGGCTACCATGCAAGATGCCACCTGCTAATCAGTAACCATTCACACACTCTCACACCAATGGGGTTTGGTGTCTTGCCCAGCAATGCTTCCACATGCAGTTGGAGGAGGCGGGGATTTAGCCCCCAATCTGATGATAGGTGGACGACCTGCTCTGCCACATCCGCCCCCTTTAGACCCTCTCTGCCTGGTAAACGCCTGTCTTTCCCAGTTTGTAATGCAGTTTTTTGTTATAAATTTGTAGTTTCCAAGCCCAAGCTGAGATAACCCTGATGACATCATCAGGGTTCTTTATTGAGGCTCTCTCCAGAACCAGCTCTGCGTGCAGAACAAACTGAGCTTGGTGTAACAAATCAAATTATTTGAGACATTCTCGATTACCAACTGCACAAATGCTAATTCTGCTTACATTATCCGCCACATACAGAATTCATCTGTTATGCTACAGAGGAGGATTAAGGTCACAAACTTTTTTTTTAAGTCTGGAGATAAATCCTAAAATTAGGAATAGAGGAAAGGTAAGAATTCTGAAAAAGCAGCTATCTAACAAGTCAGTCAGTTTTGTTTAGCATAAGCTTTCTGACTTAAAGTATAAAATATATGACTTAGGCCTATTCTTAATTTTCCTAAAAATAGACACTAATGGCTCAATTTTTCCTGGCCTAAATCTATACCTAGCAATGATATCGAGATTTTAAAAGAGAAGTGAAGCCACAGATGTCAGTCCACATGAGGCTGAATGTGATTTGGGTGCAGAAAAAGAGGCACAGTGTGAGCAGAATTAGGGCAGCGGGGCCTGTTTGCCACTGACAGGGCCACAAATTCCTTAGCGTGCATCAGCACTTCAGCCTGCCTCCAGTGGCCTACGAGGCGTGTAGGTGTTCCCGCATCCGCTCCCACCGTCACAATTAACCCGACACCACAGTACGATCAAACCGAATGAAATCACAAAGTAGATCACTGAGGAAATGTACTGAGCATCAGGGAGCTGGGCACAGAAAACCAAGGCGACCGAAAGATCGGTGAGCCCCAGCCCCTTTTCCTACATAGCATCCTCCCATCATCCATCCATCCGTGGACGCTTCACCGTATCACACAGGAGAAAATGGGTTGGTGTTGTGTGTGTGGAAGCATGCTCTTACCCGTCGCCCACCACCACACATTTGATCGCTTGCATTTGTACAGGAGCTGGAGGCTTTCAGGGAGCCGGCGCTGTAGGTTTTGTAGATCCGACAGTCTGCACTGAGGTCTCGGATGAGAGCAGCGGGCCAGTCCGCTCGGCGATGGAGCCGCAGTGAAAGGGGTCGGTGACGAGCAGTGCCGAGCAACTCCGGAAAGTACCGAGTGATTTTAAAGGGACAGCGCACGGAAGAGAGGAATACAAGCGGGGGTTGAGAGGATTCACTCCCTCTACTTCCGCCTTTGCTTCTTTAACTGAGTACGCTGCTACTACTAGCCCACTGCCACAACTACAGTTACAACAACTACAACTACTACTGCCACCCCGCTACTACTACTAATAGCCTACTACCATTGGCTACTACCACCACACACTGAATGCATTCAGTGTCTGTTGGGTAATGTTATAGAATATAAGTCATGCTGCTAATAGCAAAACAGTGGCCTACAGGATAGGCTAGTAGTAAAATAGTTATGGTAAGGAACTGTTCTGTACTTATCAGAGGAGGGGGTTGGCTGGTGAGTGACTTTTTCTTCTTTTATCATTTTGTTTGTTTATTTTCTTTTCTTTGTTGTTTTGTTTTGTTTTTACCCTCCCCAAAACTAAAAAAATATTTTTCCTTGAGCCTCCCTGAGTGTATGGCAGAAAGTACATGACTCTCCCTCAACCATAAATGAGTTACTAGATCTGTCTTGGAGTCTAAGTTGAAAAAAGCCTCCGTTTTTCTCTCTTGTCATGCGTGCTGGTTAGTTTGTCCAAATTTTAAATAAGAGGTAGAATAAACTGATTCTGATGAAATATCGCTATTTTAAGCTCAGACTAGGTTATGCTTTTTTCTTACTGAAGCGTTTGTAGCACATGTATCTAAGGAAATTTCAAATTTCCAACGATAATTCTTTTTTTTCACATTTTCTGGCTATGATAAATGGGGTTATTTTGGTGATTTGTAAAGAACACAAGTACACGTTTTTTTTTGTTTTTTTTTAAATTGGTGGTAAAACAAATACAATGTACAAGCATTTCCCCTAAGCCAAAATAGAAAAACATAAGTCCCTCCCCAGTGCTTAAAAATTATTTGACATACCCCCCCCCCCCCCCCCCAACCCCTGATAAACAACGAACAGTCCCTTAATATCATTAACTGTTTGAAAATTGTAAATTTATTGATAATCAATAAATGCTATATGTACATGCTACACAGTGACAACGCCATCTGGCCTTGTATCATGTTGTATTGGACCAAATGGACTTAGGTGAGCTTAATGTTAGCCTATATGCAGCTGACAGACAGAACCATGACCACATTTGTTTTTGTTTTTGTTTTTTTCTTACAGAAGAGTTCATCATATATGATATGTCAAAAATCCAATGATAATTTCTGTTTTTACAGTTTCTGTCTGTAGTACATGGTGCACTTTTTAAAGAAAACATGCCCCGACCCCCATAACGACTTTTGAAGACAAAACAAGTGTTTAGACAATCTCATAGTCTGATTCAGTGTCTCAGTATCTCAGAGGTCTAATGTGTAAGATTTAGTGGCATCTAGCAGTGACATCTCTCCAGGCCCTGAAAGCAATTCAGCCTTGTTTCCAGTTTTTCCCAGGAGCCACTCATGATATTGCAACGAAAAAATTCTCCTGCGGCAAAAAAAGCATTTTCCCTATTGACCACCATTGTAAAAGAGGCGTCTATAAAACTGTTGACAGGACACTTTGAACTGCAAACAAGGTCAATTATGACTCTTTCTATTATGAATTTTTGATCCATGGAGGTTTTGTATGTAGAAAACTTTCCTTGAGTTGAGAAAAGTAATTTAAAAATCCGTCATATCATCACAGTGTAAAGTCAAAGAGCCAAGCAGGAACTCGTGGGCGGGGCCAACAGGAGAAACACTACTGCACATATTCATTAGGCTGCTAACTGCGGACCCAGAAGCCAGAAATGTTTTTGGCATAAGCTCCAGACAAGCAATAGACTAAATAGGTGCCACCTTGGGGTCCAGTATCCAGTTTTTATTATACATCTATGTTTCCTCCGTGTGCCAGGCGTGTTGGAGAATTACGGTGGTCAACGACTGGCCCTATCTGGCCCTATCTAGAGCCAGGTTTCCGTCCATTCTGGGCTGCTGTAGAAACAACATGGCAGAGTCCATGGAGGAGGACCTGCTCCATATATAGATATAAGTGGCACATTCTATGGTAACAAAAACATGATTTTTAGTTTCAGTTGATTACACATTAATAAAAACATAGTTATAAATTATATAATCTATTTCTGACAAAACCCCTTAATCCTACACACTGGCCCTTTAAAATTTCTTAATCTTGGTTAATAATCAACTTACCTGATTTACCATCAGTGTTTTTATTGTTGTTACTGTTGTAGTCTGCACTTAAAGAACATAAACCCAAGAGGTCACTTAAGTCTTTAGACAGTCAACTCCTCTTTTTTTCTCTAGGTTTCTTAATTCTCAACTATTTTTTTCCAAATCCCCATTCTTTGTAAAAAAGACATTTTACATTTTCAAGGGTGATTACCAACAAACCCACATTCAGCTTCTCTTGCTAATCTTGTATGTGCAAAATAAAATAATGTTAGCCTGTTCAAACAAAGTCTGTCATTTCCCTGTGCCTTTTAATTCCCTTGCTCTGCTACACTTTTATACCCTTTATTGAAATAGGCCTACATGTTGCTGCACTAACTGCATTGAAGCTGTATTCCTCTATTAATTTTTATTATCCCATGGTCTGGGTGAATAGTCGACTGGCTGTAGGATGTCTGTTAAAAACTGATAATGGACATCTACTGGGTAGTTCCGCTGAAACCGTTTGTTCAGTGCTCTAAATTAATGTGCCTACTACGTAATAGTATCAGTATCTGTAATCTATTTACAATTACTTTATGACACAGAGTGTAGTCCTTCAGTGTCTCATCCTCTGAACACCGCAGACGGGAAACTGCAACACACCCTGCAGGTACTACACTGCCCCTCTGAACTTCAGCAATCATTTCACATCCTGTCCACTTGCTACTTCAGGCTGCGGCCAACAATATCGTTACACATCACATATCAACTATTTGTGAAAATCTTTGTATTGATTTGGAGACTAGTCTTGCTGTTAAACATACCGTGACATCACAATGTTATTGACTTAGAATCTTGCAAGCACAATGTAAGCTTTCTAGCTTTCTAGCTAATAGCTGGGCCAAAGATTAGAATATCTCCCGTTGCTGAGTCATATCCTCTTTATTGTGTTTTTAAATGTCCCTTTTTCTTTTTTTTCCCTTATGTAGAGCTCTTCCAATTGTCTCATTCTAAGACCTGTATACCTGTTTAATAATGTCATGCCCCCATGAGGAACATGTCTGACAGAATGATGCTGAAGGTTCTGCCATACTGACTTTCACAGGCCTCAAATGTGTGTGAACTCTCTTGACACTTAAAGATCTTTGGCTGTATTTTCAAGACCCAGTGACCTCATACATCCCCACCCCACCAACACACAACAATGTGAATACTGATATCTCTAAAATAGAATAATAAACAAATTAATATCAGCTGCTGAAATGACCACATTTAATTGATACAAAAAGCACATGCAATCAAGAACAGAGCAAATTGGTAAAAACACCTGAAAAAATAAAATGACAAATATTCATGACATATCTGAAACGGTATCAAGATATAAACAGCAATCTGTATCATAAAAGACTGCATCCAGATATTAATTTGGACTGAATTTGTAAAAACAGCAGAGATGATTTGGTGAGTCAGCGTACTGCTCTCTGTGTCTGAGCTAGAAAGAGGCAGACGTCTGGTTTGACAGATACAAATATTAAGGCATATTTGAACAAAATCTCATTTTGCATGTAAACACCAATGATACTAGAATGGTCTGGACAGCAAAAACAGATACAAATGATGACTAACAGTTCATTTAGAAGACAGGACATCTCAGTTCAAGTGGGGGAGCTAAAGACATGAGAGTGGGGATTCTTCTGCAGTGATCTAAGGACATGTAATACATTAAGACAGGGCTGTGGTCATAGCAAATTAAATGTCCTTTCAACAGCAGTTCAGTCTTATACCTTAAGTCAAATATTTTCTTAAAGGGTAACTCAAGTATTTTTTTTATCTTGGACCCTATTTTCCCATGTTTTTGTGTCCAAGTCACTAATGGGAACAAACGATTTTGAAATCGGTCCAGTATCAAGCAAGAGCACTGCCACTTTTAATAATAAAACAGGCAGCCATATAATCCCTTGGGGCGTTTTGCGCTCCATCAATTTATGTCCACTAAAAGTGCTTGTTTTTGCCACTGACAGGCTCAGACTATTATTTTTTAAATGGTCTAACAACATTATGGATAGGATCCCTACAGAGATAGACTTTTTGTTAAAGAGTAAGATCCTTTTTTGTTTAACCAGAAACAGCCCCAAGGTCACCAATGCCAAACCCACCAGACTCTTTTTGAATAAGCAGTAATCTAACATGTATAGAGCCAGCATATTGTCACTTCTAACTGGGTGAATTAAGGGTTTATTTCAACCAAACCACAGCTGGTGATTGTTGGAATCAAGAGAGTTCCTGGCTCAATCCCGGGTGTGGGAGCCCCTCTGTGCGGAGTTTTCATGGTCTCCCTTTTTCTCCAGGTACTCTGGCATCCTCCCACAGTCTAAAGACATGCAGATTGGTGATAGGTTAATTGGTGACTCTAAATTGCCTGTAGGTGTGAATGTGAGTGTGAATGGTTGTCTGTCTCTATGTGTCAGCCCTGTGATAGACTGGCAACCTGTCCAGGGTGTACCCTG
This sequence comes from Cephalopholis sonnerati, assembly GCA_019142605.1. Lineage (NCBI taxonomy): Eukaryota > Metazoa > Chordata > Actinopteri > Perciformes > Serranidae > Cephalopholis > Cephalopholis sonnerati. The sequence continues at coordinate 4,412,788 of JAGQAX010000020.1, forward strand.
CCTCTCACCCAATGTTAGCTGGGATAGGCTCCAGCCCCCCCGCGACCCTAAAGAGGAATGAATGAAGTGAGTTTAAGGGACTATGACTACTCGTGCCTTTCTGTGCCAGCTTTCAAGGGCATGGAGACAGGTTGCATCTGAAGTTGCTAAGCAACCATAACAAGCACCGTATCATAGCCTATATACATGAAACCCAAAGTGCAGGCGCTGTTTTTTAAGTGTGCAGGCCTAAAATATTGTCTGTGGGACAGATGTAAAGCTCTGGGTATCCCTGCACTAACATGATCAAATTCTTTTCCATATCACAGACTGATATTTATGGAAGAGAAACATATCTGTTGGCTGTGAGTGGTTGTTCCACTCACAACGCTGTTGCATTCCAAAAGTTGAACTCAGTTTATCTCAAAGCGTGGCCATTGCGCCCTGAAAAACAGGTGCTCGGGAATGGGTGCGCATTGCTCTGGCATCGCTCTGGCGTTTGAGTGCGCCTGCTGCATGTCTACATTGAAAATAATGGATATGAGGGCGCAAAAACATGCACGGCCCCTTACCATGACAAAATTACTGTTTATTGAAATAGAGTGGGACTGACGATAGTGATTTCAGGACTATTTGTGGATAAACAAAAATTATCTTACTCTTTATAAGATGGTCTGTCTCTGTAGGGATCCTTTCCATAATGTCGTCAGACACTTAAAATAACAATCTGAGCCTGTCAGTGACAAAAAACAAGCACTTTTGGTGGACGTAAATTGACGGTGCCAAATGCCCCGAGTGGTTACATTGCAGCCTGTTTCGCCGCTGCTGGCTGCAGAGCTGTAGAGCTGTCACTCAATACTGGTCCAATTTCAGAAATTGTTATCTCCATTAGTCACTTAGACACAAAAACATGGGAAAATAGAGACCAGATTAAAAAATATTGAAGTTACCCTTTAAGATAAGACAGGCTATAATGAAAATACAATAGCACTTCTTACACTTGTAGACATTTTGAGGTGCTGAGCAAGAAAAGCTAAGTTCCCTGATCACGTGTTTACCCCCTTTCTTTGTTTTGATGTTTAGAGTACTATGTTGCTACTTTAGTTAAGACAAAATGAATGTGTAACTTAAAAGTGACACTTGACCTTTAGAATAGATAAAAACATTTCTTTATAACTGGTATTAATCTCATCCAGCTGGCAAACATGTGGTTAAAAACAAACCGGTAGATATCAAACACAGTGGTAGCAAGCCCAGAGGCTTAGGTGTTCATTACTTCACTAGAAGTAGGTGTAAAAATGTAAATTGTGCCCTGCGGGTGGAGATAGATGAAAGGTCATAGAGTCGTTCATCTCAAGGGCATTCATCTACTGAATTTAAGGATAAAAAAAGCATCAAAATATATCTTGCATGTAATATTTGTCATCTAGGGACCATGACTATCCAGCAAATGTCACGGATGCAGGACCAGTGTTTCTTTTTTAATTCTTTTTAAACCCTTAATTTGTTAACTGGATCTGCACATTCTGTTAGGTAGGATTACAGCTCACAGTCATATTGCCCAGCACAGATTATCTCCCCTTACACTCCTGATTTGCTGTCTTTTTCAAATGTTTCAAGTCCAGACAATCATGATTTTTTTTTCATTCTTCAGACTGTCTCGACCTGTTCAGAGACCCGGGTTAGGGCTCAGAGGTTCCAGCTGAGGGGTTGAGGTCTCTGGGTCATTTTTTGGGGCTGCTGTAGTGTCCCAGAGGTGAGCCCTGAACGTAGGTGAGGATGGCACTCTGCAGGTAGCTGGCTCTGTTTGCTTCATCTTCCCTCATCCTCTGGATCTCAGCCTCCTTCAGCCGCAGCTTTTCCAGCATGGAAGACATCTCACTCTCTTTGTCGAGGAGCACCTCCCTGTGGTTACTGCTTAGTACTGCAGGACAGCAGGCCACAGAGGGACACAGGTATGAAAGACCGCACTACAGAAAATATTTCATATTTCAAACATGATGCATTTTGACCTGGTTACAAGTCAAAACATTATATTCTGAACAAATCAGTCAAGTATCTTAAAAAAGGGAAAAACTTCAGCTGTTCAAATACTGGTTGACCTGGATAATACTACTTTATTTCAAGCAAACTATTCTTTCACATGTAAAAACCACTTGGTCTACATCTTGCATTAGGGCATATCATGCTATTGGTATCAATATGTTTCTTGAATAAAATACAATTGAAATGGAATAAATGACACAAACAAAGACACAACAGGAAACTGCGTGACTTGTTGAAATGTTCTTGCTTTTGCAATAGGAAAGGAAATAGGCAGGTAAAATGATAAGAAAAGAATCAACTGTCGGGTGCACCTTTCATCTCTCTCTCCAGAGCACTGATCTTCTCTCTGAGTCCTCCCTGTGCCGTTCTCTCTGCCTGTAAATGTCCAATCTGCTCCTGCAGCTCCACCCTAACCCTGCTTACTTCAGCCACCTTCTCCTGGTCCTTAGCTGAGAGGTCCTGCAACAACACAAGATCTATTCAACACCCAAATTATCTTGATGACAACAAACAGACATCCTTCACATATTCCTTCAAGAGGCTCGTCAGATGGACAAGGCCAATGTACAGCAGCTATGAGTATCTGTTTGGGTTTATCCTGCACATGTACTGAGTAAGACAGTCAGAGGTCTATCATAAGAGTTGCAAGGTAGAAGGACTAACTTTGGTTGTCCAGCATCTGTTGGTAAACACAGGTCCTATTCATTTTGTCATAGACAATGTTAGATGACAGGTAGTTCTCTCTCTTCAAGTCTTAGATGGACATGAAACTTTCAGATGAATCATCATTACAAAAGATGAACAGATGGTTAAAAGATATCTGGTTGGTTGATAAAAAGTAACTAGAGACCATCCTGCAATGGGATCACTCCAGCTGTGATATAGCAATCCGCAACTTAAAACAAATGTCGGCCAAGGGTGTTATGTGGGGGGCAATGGCCCCTTCCTTAGTTCCTACCCCCTACTTTCAGCGCCCTTACTTGGACCACACCCATCTTTAAACTCAACCTTCATTTTGATCTCAGCTACACAACCATAAAGTCCTGTTACTGCATCTTTCACGGTTGTGATGCTATCGTGTTATACATTAACAGACAGACAGACACCTGGAAAAATACTCAAAGCAGCTTCTGTGGTTGTTCCTGTTACAATAGGTGTCATCAGGACCACCATGATGACACAGACTCGTATGATGTAAACTGCACCAGCCGTTGTAACATCGCATCTGGCAAAAACTGCAAGTCTTGGGACATAAAAACTGAGTCAGCTAAGGTCAGCTATGACTTAAGGTGAGTAAGAAACATCCAAGATGATTTTGGCTTTTTTCTCTGTTCCACTTTTCTGTTCAAACTGAATCTATTTTGCCTGGAACAGCTCGGGTCTCCTGAGAGTGAAATTTACCTTTGCATATATATGAATTACTGTATCTATTGACGGCTGTTATGCATTTAATATTTTATGATGCATTTCATGTGTTACTGACTTTGTCTTTAAATAAATTAGATTTTGTTAGATTTTAATTAGATTAGAAATTAGATTTTGTTGTTTGTTTCTTTGACTTCACCTCTGTGAAACCAACTTGTGAAACAAGAGAAAAAATGCTACAGTCCTTCTGCTAATGTACAATATTCAGGAAATGACTGTGTACAGTCATTAAAATGAATTACCACACTGATCATAAATGAGCTGCAAATTTGTTTGAAACTGCAGCTTGAAAACGCTTCACTTCTGAAACGTAAATGAACATGAGACATCAACTGATCAGCCTGCATGATATATCAGCTGATTTAGCTCATTGCAGGTAAATCCATATCTACATATACAATATAACAGCTGATAAATAAAAAAAAAAACTAAGGTACTACAATGTCAAGGACGTTTTGAAACAGTTGAAGTAAGTTGAAACCTGCAACAATAAAAAAATTTGGCCACTTGGGAGCAGCGAAAACAACGAGTAAACATGACATACATATACACACCAGCCACTTTTTTAGGTACACCTGTTCAACTGCTCGTTAACACAAATAGTTAATCAGCTAATCATGTGGCAGCAACTCAATGCATTTAGGCATGTAGACATGGTCAAGATAACCTGCTGAAGTTCAAACTGAGCATTAGAATGGGGAAGAAAGGTGGTTTAAGTCACTTTGAGCGTGGTGTGGTTGTTGGTGCCAGACGGGCTGGTCTGAGTATTTTAGAGACTGCTGATCTACTGGGATTTTCAAACATAACCATCTCTAGGGTTTACAGAGGATGGTCCAAAAAAGACAAAAATATCCAGTGAGCGGCAGTTCTCTGGATGAAAATGCCTTGTTGACTCCAGAGGTCAGAGGAGAATGGCCAGACTGGTTCCAGGTATGAAGAAGACCATTACTGAACAAGCAACATGTGGAACCTTGAAGCAGATGGGCTACAGCAGCAGAGAACCACACTGGGTGCCACTACTGTCGGCTGAGAACAGGAAACTGAGGCTACAATTCACATGGGTTCTTGAGCTGCTGTGACATGCAAACTTCCCCAGTGTGGGATCAATAAAGTTTATCTTATCTTATCTTAAATTTGACAAGAGAAGATTGGAAAAAAAGTTTCCTGGTCTGATGACATTCTACGACATTCAGATGGTAGGGTCAGAATTTAGTGTAAACAACATGAAAACATGGATCCATCCTGCCTTGTATCAATGGTTCAGGCTGGTGGTGGTGGTGTAATGGTGTGGAGGATATTTTCTTGGCACACTCTGGGCCCCTTAGTACCAACTGAGCATCATTTAAATGCCACAGCCTACCATCTTCTGATGGCTACTTTGAGCTGGATAACACGCCATGTCACAAAGCTCAAATCATCTCAAACTGGTTTCTTGAACATGACAATGAGTTCACTGCACTCCAACGGCCTTCACAGTCAACAGGTCTCAATCCAAAAGAGCACCTTTGAGATGTGGTGAAACGGGAGACTCACATCATGGATGTGCAGCCATTAAATCTGCAGCAACTGTGATGCTATCAGGTCAATATGGACCAAAATCTCTGAGGAATGTTTCCAGCACCTTGTTGAATCTATGCCACCAAGAATTAAGGCAGTTCTGAAGGCAAAACAGAGTCCAACCCGGTACTAGCAAGGTGTACCTTATAAAGTGGCTGGTAGGTTTATATACATAGTATTGTCACCTTTTATACTGATATGGTGAACTTGTTAGCAAACAGTTAGCTATTTACACATTCAGCAGTTACACAGCAACATTATCAGTCCTTAGGAGAGGTGTTTGTATCCACCTGATGAATAAAAAGCACATTACACACTCATATGCACTCATATGTTTTAGCTCTGTTTTTGGTTTCTTGTCAATTCCTGAAGGAAATATCTGTTTCTTTAGCTGCTAAATGCTCCACTATGTTCATCAGCTAGTCTCTAAATACTGTTTGTTGCTGAGCAGGTAGGGAACAGTGGCTTTGTAGAGCTTTTTCTCTGAGAACGACGCTATAAGAACTGTGGCAGTGAACCAAAGCTGGTGCTGATTGGTATTGTAGCATTTAGCCAGCTGCTGTACCAAACTAAAACAAACAATTTCCAAGAAACAAAATGGTTGAGGAAACCACCTAAATAAAAGAAGGGAACGTGCAGTGTGGAACATTACTGCAAGAGCCTGCAGAACCTCCTCCTACTTTACAACTCTAAATGTTCACAGTAGACACACACATTCACACCTTCAGAGCCTTTTTAGAGTTCCACAGGCCTTATTGTCAGCAGTTTCATACAGTGATGCGGTTGGCAGGTGTAGTTTGGTAGAAAGAATATAGTTCCTACATTAAACTGCTCACAACAAGGTCAGTGGATCATCTTGAGTAATCAGGTCATGATTTCTGGACAGAGATGTTGCTGTTGAGTTTTTCAAATCTGTTTGTTTGGCACTTTGAGCATCACAAGCCGAGTGCCTTCTAGTTCCATTACATTTAAGAGAAGGCAGACTTTCTGCAGCCTCTGCAACTCACACCAAGACAATCTAGACCGATAAATTCTGGGGTGAAGTGTCGCTTTAACTAAAGTGAACGTCTTAATGCTATGAAAGGAAACCCACATAGACACGTGCAAACTGCACACATACAGAGCCCAGCTGGCTCGGTTGGCTTCCAGCGACATATAATCCAATGTTTTTACAGGCCCACATTCATGTCAGAATAAATCTGGTAAGAATCACATGTCTGACAATGTGACTAAGTGCTCACAACAGATTTTATAGTGATTTACACATTATTTATATGACAAACCACTATTTATTTCATAAAGTGTGTCTGTGGTGTGCACACAGGAATCACAGATAGAATATAACAATGCCTACACATAGTGAACCTAAACAATTGTAGGTGTAGGAGGCAGCTGATGAGTCCTGACCTGCTGGAGTTCCTCCGTCCTACGCCTCATTCCGTTAATCTCGATGCTCTGCTGGCTGTTCTTGGCCTGCAGCTCAGAGATGGTTTGTTTCTGCTGGGAGCAATGGAGCTGGACCTCCTGTAGGCAAGTGCGCACAGAGCGAAGCTTCTCCTCCAAGGATGACACGTGCTCCTGCTGCTCATAGGAAATACAGGTGGAAGTAAGGAAGATAGAGAAACAGAATAATAAGAGAATAATTTCACCAAGATAATCCGCTCAGTATCAATACTGCTCCCCAGGGACTCCCAGAGTCATTAAAACAATGACATATGAGGGAGGGCAAGAAAAGTGTGTTGTAAGGCAATGTCTGAAATACCTACAACTTCATTTTATTTATTTTTATTTTTTTTAGATTTTTTTTTTTTTGCCTTTATACCTTTAATGGACAGGATAGAGTGAAATGGGGAGAGAGAGAGAGTGGGGAATTGACATGCAGCAAAGGGCTGCAGGCTGTAGTCAAACCCGCGACTGCTGCAGTCAGGCAGCACCTCTATACATGGGGCGCCGGCACTATTTACTAAGCTACCGATGCCCCGACTTCATTTTAATTTTAATAAATCATAATTACAGAATATCAGAATAATTTTAATCCTCCCCTTTTCAAGATTCTTTAATGATAACCTCAATGTCTTTGTAGGGCTTTTATGTGGTTATAACAAGGACTGGATATCAAACCTCAGTACTGTTTTGGTGCAATCTAAAGGGTTTCATTTAGACAAAGTTCATATACAGTATATGTAGTATAATATAATAATACAATATCTTTAACATTTGTCTATTGTTAAATGAAAGGGGTTTTGCAAAAATTATACTGCCCAAAGTAAGGGGACAAAATGTGTTATTTAGGTACTGGTAGCAGGATTTATACTAGCACTTGAATCAAAATATTCCAAATAATACTCAAGTGATGGTCACAAAGGTGTTAACAGACTAATATTGTTATTGACTTGATCTGCTGTTAATTTCATTTACTGTCTTTTCATTGTAATTGTGCTTCGGCAACAAATAACAGCAGCTGTGTTGCTGAGGTTGACCACAAAGACATAATTTGCCACTGCTGTCTGAGATGGAGATAGTTGGTTATTTTCAACCTGCCACTGCAGCTTGCCATGTCACCATGGCAACCCCAGATGCTCAATAGAGGAAAACCTTGCAGGAGTATCTAAGTTGCCTGAAATGTACAATTGTTTTTTTCTTTTTTACCAGCAGTAGAAAAGTGTCCAGATAGTAGCCCTGGGGTCTGGTTCCAAGTATGCAAAATACCCAGATTCCTTACATGTACAATATGTCACTTTCTGCCACAAGGGGTCTCTCAGTTAAAACATTTCCAAAAGCAGTGGCAATGCAGTTATTGCAGTCAGGTTTTTTTCAGTTAGGATTCCTTCAGTGTTCATCATTCAGGAAGTTTTTAACAGGAGTTGAATAACCCAAAGAGGTCTCATTCTCTCCAAAACAAAGGGACCAGGTGACTTAAAGCAGTCAAAATGCAGAATAATGCAGTTTCACATTAAATATCAGTGTTTCTCTGACACTGTTCAGCATGGCAGAGGCTAGAGTTGAGCAGCCACTAACAGTTTGCTTGGCTTGTTTCTGTGATAACTTCCAGACGTCCGATAACTAAAATCCTACATCCGGTAAAACAGAAAATGACCAAGCTCTAAAAAGGTGTATCATAAAACATGGCTTAAAACTGGATAAGGTCCCAATCACACACACTACACTGCCGTTTTTTTTTTTTTTTTTTAAATCCAATGCCACTACTAAAAAAATGTTTGCTGTGCCTTTTTATTGTTGCCAGGCAACCACCCCATCAACTCTTTACCCTAACCTTCCTGTGTAATCAATCTACCATTTATTTATTTATTTTTATTTATTTCACAGTAGTTAGCAGCTACAGTAGTTCCTAAAATGGACAGGCAGAGGGTACTTGCTCTAGCTCTGGTTGAGGGTGAGAGGCGGCCAGCAAATAGTTTGTTAGGCACAGAGAAACTGAGATCTGTGTGGGTAGGGTACATGAGAGCCTAAAAAAGAGGGTGGATCATGGGGAGTACCACCAGTTTCTCTTCCATTGTTTACCAACTGTAAACTTGTTGTCGTGACCACCACAGAAGGCCCTCTCAAATCAATCTGATTGAACAGTTCAGAGCAGTTCAGAGCACTCCGACAAAAACGCTGGGCACCTAAAGCACACGAGGCACGCAGCATTCATTCCCATTAAAAACAATTACAAAAAGCCGCCTCCAGCTGCTAAAACACTTTTTGGACTTTTTGGGACCTAAAAAGTCAATTCATGTCAGCTTCTGGCAGACAACCACAACCCTGACACTTGTGCAAAGAGGCTATGATGCCACTGACAGGTGACAGTGACCGAACGGCACAGACCGTGCTCTTGAATAAAATGACAGATTTCTCTGAGTCTGAATATTGTTGGAAAAGTTTAGGATAATGTAAGTACACAACTCAACAAAATATATAACATTAGTGTAGTTGTTTTTAGATATTTTTATGCAGAAAAGTTAAATATATATTTTCAAGCTCTGAGGCTAACAAATCTTTTATAAAACCTTTAATCTCTTCTTATTCTTTCTATCAGCAAAGAGCTATGAAAAACGTTTAGGCAGCTGACATAGGCAGCTGACATAGGCAGCTGTATTCAGTTAGCATTACAATCAAAGTTAGTGGTGTAGTGAGAAGAAATGTCAGAAATGAGATTTACTGTTAATAGACTGGCAAATAAATTTTGTCTCTGCTCCATACTGATCCTTCCATTTTATTTATTCATGAATAAAAACAAAAAATTGATTCAAAGTTTCTCCTAAAATCTACTTATCACTTCTTTTAGCCCTCTAAGGGTGATTTTAGGTTTTAATGTATTGTGTGAGGTTATTTATGTTGTCATAAATGAATACTGTCTATCACATTACATGCAAAACAAAAAAAACATTCGACAGAATTCCGCAAGTTTCCATGTTGGATCACCGAAAAAACAATTAATAAATCTGCAGATTGGACCTGGTTATTTGTATGTTGCTTTGGGCAAAAGGTATGATAAATGTGAAGATAACTGTAGTAACATCTTAATAACTGATCATAACGTGTTGATTTTAAACCCACCTCCTCCTGACGCACTTGAGCTCGCACTCTTCCCAGCTCCTCTTCTGCCTGGGCCCTCTCTGTCACACACGCTGCTTTGGCTTTACTTAGCTCCTACAGCAGATGGACATTATAACAGGACATTAGAGAAGAGTGCAGTGCTTCTCACACTGTGCTGAAGGTGTCTCTGAAGATCCAAACCTACATGGGGGATTTATTTCACTGAATTTCTTTCTGTAAAAATAACCAAAAATTCAGGGCTACTGTGCCGGATCACAGCACAGAGTGAACATGTTCAATTTACTGTGTCCACCGACTGTACCTCTCCAGCACTAAGGTGTTCCCATGCTCTACATTCACCCCCAGCTTGACTCCAGAAGTGGGAAATCCCCTGCATGGAAAGAGAAGCCACCTTGTAGATTTGAATAACTGAACTGCCTGGGAAAATACAGTTATGGAAAGTAATAACTTCCCCCCTTCAATAAATACAACCTCCATTCAGTCTTTGGCAATAAACCTCAGCTGCCTTTAATGAATTTATGTAAAGGTGGAATTCACGTAGTGTGTGAGTTTCCTGATATTGGTGCTGGAATTGGTTTACAGTTTAGCGTCTGATTTCATTCACTGATAGCACCACCGCAACACGAGACAGACGTTCCATAAACTATCAGGACGTGTCATTATAAATCCCACAGTGATGGTGTTTGCATTCTTTTATTCACTGTGATGGAGAGTGGTGATTATGGTCAGCAGATTTGTCTTTGTTAGATAAGTGTTAACTGAAAACTCACAGTCAAACACACCACTCGCACAGCAGCGCAGCATGGCACTGCACACACACTCAGTTGGAGCGGAGCCTGTGTTGCGTTCAGGCATTGTCTTGTAAATAACAAATTCCTGCACTTGAATAGGCCATAGCACAACACAGCAGTCAGGTGGGCCGTACATGAGCAACCCGAGCAACCCCACAAATACTTATTATTATTACTAGTGCAGTGTCCGTAGGAAGTATGTATTTCTATAGAAAAGTGGAAGCTTAAGTAGATTTTTCATGTATGGCCAAATGAGGCTGTGTTCGATGGTTGGATGTACACAGAGGTGTACATACTCTTACATAGTGTTAATAGAGAAACTGTACATTGGGTAAGACATGAACGTACATTGAGATATGGAGAGACACGCAACATCATTAGGTTTCCCAGCTTTCCGTAGGTGAACAATCTTGAAATGGTAGCTAGCAAGCACGTAACCCTGCACGCCTGAAAGGAAAAACAAACGTTTCCGACCTAGCCATACTTTGGTATGGGAAGTTTAGGCAATGTTTTAGTCAATCTAACCATGTTATAGCCATGTCAGCAAACACCATGAGCAGATGAGAACAGCTGTGGTGAAACTTAAGAAATACTACTTACCCATGAGATTACTGAGACATGTCATGTCAATGCAAATTGCACCACTTCATCTATTCCTATATGGGGGAGGGACGAAAGAGAATGCCATAACCCCGGGTGTACACTGGATCCGTCGCGTGCGTGGTCCGGCCGTGGCACGAACTCCTCCGTCCTGTGCCGGGCATCAATGTCCACTGGAAGCGTATCTATAGTGGCGCGCACAGCAAGCGGCTGGAATTGACGGATCGCGAGATCATGATGTCACGCGATAATTTGCGGAAATACTGGAGGTATAAAGACATCAACAAAAAAAGAAAAGATTTCTCTACCTGCCGGGGGCCACAAACTTTGACGTCATGTTGTTGTATCGCTGTGAAATACGCTCCGGAGTTTTCATGGGTGTTTTTATTTTGAAAGTTGACCGGGTGCTCTCGTCTTTTCTGCGCCTGACTTCCTGTTTGACTCATTTGGTCTGTGGACCATAGACATATAAAGAGTTTTATATGTCTATGCTATGGACATTGACGCTTCGTCGCGCGGCGTCCATCAAAAATTAGACCCGGCGCGTATTTTTAGCGGAGCGCCGAGCCGCTTCTGGTGGAGCAGTTTACATTGACTTGAATGGCCGCGATTAGCTCCAGCACCCGCGCCGTGGCTGAATCGCCCGCTTGACGGATCCAGTGGATATCCGGGGTAAGCCTGTGCAAAGTTTTGGGTGACGCAGAGCGGTATAGCAGTAGGATACTTTGATCTTTTATTCCGTGAGGTGTGGCTACAGCTGCGAGCGAGAGCGCGATAGGCTGACTGGTTACACGGAGGTGTATGGGATTTTAACTTTTAATGATAATGTTGTGAATATTAATCCAAAAAACTTCAAAATGAAGGATGCACACCATCGTGCCATGCGCAAGCCATATCCGAAAGCTCAGGTTGATCTGACAAATAGTCAGAGAGATATGCGAGCCACAGACACACAGACATACAGACACACTGACAGATTTCTTGCTTTATAGATAGATTATTATTACCATTATCAAAAAATAGCCTTTAGTCAAATTTTCTGAAACTGTCGTGATATCAGGCAGAAGTACATAAGACAGATGAAAAAACAGGTTCCTCCTCCTCCTCTCTGTGCTTCTGAAGTCATTTGCAAGAATCCACTGCACGTGAACAAAAAGAGATTGACAAGCTTGGCAACTGCTCCTCTGCTATGACTGGTTGTTTCCTTCAGCCACGTAGATTTTAGCAAATGCTATTAGAAAGACTACAAAAAGGAGGGACACAGATTATCGCAGATTATTTGTCTTTAACTACTGTGTGGATATAGTGACAGTTTCAGCAAATATGACAAAAAGTGTTTTTTTTTTTTTTTTCATTTTACATAAGAGTTTTTAAATAGTGACTTTACAGATGCAGATACATGAACACAAAGATGGAAACAAGACAAAACATAGGTGCAATAAATGTGCATATAGTAATAAAGGGGAAAATAAATGAATACATTAAATCATATAAAACCAAATTAAATTAAATTTTCGAAAAATGGAAACTAAGTTTAGACACAGGACTACCTTAACCCCTTCTATTGCCCTATCCCTTACCCTTGTCTCACTTATTAAGTTATACTCAAAATGGGATATGTAGAAGAATGGGTTACATCTCATGAACTGTACTTAATGCGAGGTGTGATATGAGAGGTTGCCAGATTGTGATATACTGTGGGAGTCTGCCCTTTAAGATGTATCTTATCCTTTCCAAATGTAGTGTACTAGTCAGATCATGTAGCCACTAGGGATGCAAATTATCGAGTAATTCATTAATCGATAGTTGTTTCATCTTATCGATCGATGATCGATTAATTGATAAGCGGCAATTTTTCTGAGAAGCTGAATTTCCCTCTGAATCAATAGGTTCCTTTCTGTGTTCAGGAACAGTCCGTTGTGAGGGCCATATTCGCGGTTGCAAGTTGTGTTTTTAACTGTGCCTTCTTCCTCGCGTAGCTTGCTTCCACGCGGGTGCTTATTGTTGTTCTAGAGGGAATATCGTACCCTGGCTAGATGTACTTTATTACCTCTCTAAACCCCTGTCCCTCAAGGACATTTATTGGCAGCATGTCTGTAGTAACCATGTCACATATCCGCTGGGTAATGCCCTCTGCCTTCGTGGAGTCACATACTCTTCGTCCCAACGCTGTGGTGATTGTAGGCTGAGAGCTACTCGCTCCTTGCAGCACGGATGAATCATAGCTGTCAAGTCTCCCGTTTTAGCCGGGAAACTATCTTATTTTACCCCTCTTTCCCACCGTCCTCCCGTATTAGTATTCTCCCGTAAATCTCCCATATTATAATAAAAAAAGAAAACATTCCTCTACCCCTCCAAACTGAGCTCTGTCACTAGCCTCGCGAGAGCTGCCACCTGCAGTAGCCTGGGTGGCAGTTGTCGCGAGGTTAGTGCCGACAGCGGGAACAAACCCGGAACAACAACAGAGAGAGATGGATGGACGTGACGAAGGAGAAGGCATTCCTGCCAAAAAAACAAAGAAGTCCTGTAAATATCTCGAAAAATGGGACAGCGAATTTACTTTCCTAAAGAGGAGCAGGATGGGGCACATTATGAACTGAAAATATGTTTAAGCAATAAGCCCGGCTAAGGGGCGTTCAGGGCCCCTCCGCCGTTGTAAAATCACTGTAACTCACGGCTTCTCGGGGCTTATAGCTTTTATAAAACGGTTACCCTACATATAGCCCATAAAATAAACACACAAGAAAAAAAATCGACAATTTATTGGTAATAATGCAACAATAAAACTGAAAACTATTCATTCTTCCACCAAGCAAGATCGAGTGGACAGAATGGTTGCCAAACAACACAGACGCTGCGGTCTACCAGTGGGTTACACTAGGCTCATTCGAGATGAGCCAGGCCTGCGCAGATTCGATCACCGGTGATCGGTGCACAGTGCATGCTGGTTAGTTTTGTGTCCGACTTCACCCCGACTTGCTCTGACATATTACATAAGTGGACGGCGATAAAATTGCGAGAGCGAGGCAGCCGAAGTTTCTCCTGTGTAGTAATGCTCTCCACCAACTGCAGCGCCTGGCTCTCGCCTGATCTAACAGCTGATTGGTTTAGATGTTGACTCAGCAATATGACGTTAATTTTTGTTGAATTTTAGATATTTGAATTTTGTTTGTCCGATCTGAAGGTTTATTCTCTTAACATAATACATGTTGTGTGACTGATGGAGACTGAGAATGAACTTATATGTAAGTATGAGCATAATTTAATAAATTGACATCGGACAGGATGTGAGTGTTTCTGTGACTTCCTGTACGGACTGAGGGCTGCTGGAAACTGTCCGACTTGATCGCGGCTATTTGTCACCGCCTCCTGCTGCGGCCACCTGCTCTCGTCTACTTTCCAGGCGAGGCGCAGTTCATCTCGAACAAGCCTACTGATTTTACAACGGCATGGAACGCGGCTCAGCCAATCACATTTAAGGATGGGAAGCACCCGTTTTATAAACCATAAATAAATGTGCTTCATATACCCTTTGTGTTTTCATTTAGGCTGTATTATAACGTAGGAATGTTCACAGCATTTCAATGTCAACAAAGGTAGGCCTATGAGATTCCGATCACCTAATTGTAGTTAGTAAGCGGTTAACGAGTTGTTTTTAGATATCTTGTACACCTGTCTTAAAATGTAAGGGATACTGGAGCTTGGTTGGGGTGGTGGGACGGCTCGCAGCGAGCGCCGGAAAATTTCCCTTATTTTGAAATCCAAAACTTGACAGGTATGGGCTGAATGTTACATATTGAGGTGATAATTTAGCGAAGTTGTGGAGGAGTTGTACTTTAAAATACTTCCACAGATTGTGCATTTGGCGTCTTTGTCGTCATTAACCAACTTAAAGTGGTTCCATACCGAACTCCGTCTTGTCCTCTTCATCCTGCCAGCTTACCGCGCTTCTTGTTTGTCTTGTTGTTGTCGTCAGAGGCCAGCTTCTCTTGTGTTCCCGCGTGTGTGTCAAGGACGTCTGGCGTCAAGCGCGCCCTCATGCGGGCTGGCGGGGAATCACGGGTTCAAAACGCAATTAATTGCAATTAATTTATTTTAATCGAGTAATTCCTTATCGACAATTAATCGATAATCGATAAATTGTTTGCATCCCTAGTAGCCACCTATTGTAGGTTGGAACTACTGTTCTTTTAGTTTTTTTTTGCTGTAATGATACAGTAGGGAAGGAATTTTTGTTGGGCAGTAGAGAGTTGTCTTAATGCTTCAGATACACCCAGATTGAGTAATATAGGTTCTGGTTCTAGTGGAAATATTAATAACTTCTGAGATATTGATAAAGACGTCGAACTAAAAAGATGCAACCTTAGGGCACATGACAAAGCTATGAGAAGGGGTTGTTTCTGAGGAATGACATTTATCACAAGTTGTTGATACGTTTGGATATACAGTGGCATGCAAAGTTTTGGGCACCCCTGGTCAAAATTTCATTTACTGTGAATAGTTAAGTGTGATATCCAAAAGGCATAAAGTTAAAGATAAATCTTGCTGTTCAACATTTCAAGATAAATGTACAATTTTTGTTTTGTACATTTTAGAGTGAAAAAAGGAAAGGCGCTTCATGCAAAAGTTTGGGCACCAAAGTTTCAGTTCCAAAGTGTGGAAGAAAACCTTTCCTGTGTCCTCACCATAAAATTTAACTGCAGAAGTTTACAAAGGAACATCTAAACAAGCCTGATGCTTCTAAGTACTGACCATGCAGGGTGCCCAAACTTTTGCTTCAGACCCTTTCCCTTTTTTGTTACTTTGAAACTGGAAAAGATTGAATTAAAAAGTAATCTTGCTTAAAATATTGAAGAAATGTGTCATCCTTAACTTCATGCCTTTACTACTTACTTACTTACTTCTACTTACTTAACTATTCACAGTAAAAGAAATTTTGACCAGGGTTGCCCAAACTTTTGAATGCCACTGTATGTTGTGTGTGTAGTGGAGTCTGTGTAGTGTTTTTAATCCTATAAAACAGTGTCTGGCATTGCTTGAGCATTTGTGTATGTCTTCAGGGCTTTCTTCCCATGTCATCTGATATTTTAATGGCTTTTTTTCTTTTTCCTAACTGGCTTGATAATTTTCATAGGATGGAGAGGTTAATGATAGCAGGGTGTCATACAGGTAGGACATGAACTTATCTCGGTTTGGTGACATTTTAAGACAGCTGTCCACTGTTGATTGTCTCTCAATTTCAAATCCTATTAGATGTTCTTGTATGTTATCTCTAATCTGTAAGTGCCTGAAAAAAATATTGATTAGAAGAATGAATTTCTCTTGTATTTGTGCATACATGGCAAATGTACCTTCTATATTTAGATCTTTGACACTATAGATTCCAAAGTCACTCCATATACAGAGGGTTTTATCTAGAATGGATGGGGCAAAAGTATGTTTTTGCAATGGGATGAGCGAGAGAATTAGGTATAAGACCGAAGTGGGATTTGATCTCCATCCATATACGTATTAAGTTATGACAAAAAGTTTATGAGTTAAGTTAATCTGTTATCTGTTATTAGCTGTTACTTTGTTGACTGAATGTATGTGTTACATTAATTGTGTCTTTATTTTTTTAAACATGGGTTGTCTGAACTCTGACCTCCTCCAGTTGTATCCGCTGTCCCTCCAGCTTGAAGATGCGTTCCTGCAAAGCCCTCTCACTCTCTTCTAGATGTCGATTCACATGCTCCACCTGTAAAAGACATTGTACTTTTAGTATTTTATCTTGGTCTATCTAGTCTACATCTATTAGAGTACTGAGTTTTAGTAAAACCTTCAGAAAAGT
Organism: Cephalopholis sonnerati; assembly: GCA_019142605.1. NCBI lineage: Eukaryota > Metazoa > Chordata > Actinopteri > Perciformes > Serranidae > Cephalopholis > Cephalopholis sonnerati. The sequence goes on from JAGQAX010000020.1 coordinate 4,429,576, forward strand.
GAAATAAACAATGAACCTTCAAGGTAACTAAATCTACCTGCCAGTACATCTAAAGCTTACAGATGTTACATCTGCTTTGTGTTATCCATACAAGTATTGAAGTGTAAAAAAATATGCCTCAACAGGAGGCTATGTTCAGAAACATTCTCCATAGGCCAGGTAACTTCCTGTCGTCTCTGCTGGTTGTCTGGTAACCAAACGGTGACAAAAAGACTTCAGACTTCCTGGAGCAAAGTGTCAAATAATTCCTTTTAACTTGCAATATACATACTATGGAATGATAAATCAAAGTTTAAACCTATTCAGTCTAACCACCAAGTAGTGCAGTATGCACGTGTGTGTATATACTGTGTACGAGAGAAGTTTCTGAGATCACCTCCTTTTGGCGGAGACTGTCCATGTCCTGCAGAGCCTGCTTGGACCTTCGCTTCTCTATTTCCAGACGGTCTGTCAGATGGGGACATACAGAAAATCTTTACTGGGTTTTATGTTTAAGAAAAGGCATTCTCTTTGCATATCTGTAATTAAGAACGATTGTCTGTGTGTGTGTCTGTGTGTGTGTGAGTGTGTGTGTCACCTTCGGCCTGTGCTAGCTGCAGCTTGAGCTCTGCCGTGCTGTTGGTTAATTCCTGCTTTAGCTCAAAGATCTGCTGCTGCTGAGACTTACACCTGCGCTCCATCTCCTCCAACTGACACACACACAACAGTCAGGTTCATCTAACAGTGCTCATAATGCAGCTTTGATCTGTGTGTGTTGCTCAGCATTGGCATACACATTTTTTGTGCAAATGCTCAGACATAAATTTACACTTATCTGAACAAATATTACTCTTACTTTATTCACAAGTTGGCTGTTGGTTTCTGTCAGGTTTTGGATCTCTCGGAGGAGTCTGCCCTCTCTGTGTGCGCTTTCCTAAAGGATGGAAGCACACGAGGTACATTCATTTTTCGACAGCAATATGTCAGAGAGTTTAAAAGTCTATTTTTATTTCATAATTTGATTTTTAGCAATAACACTTTTGTTTCATGCCTCTTATTTCCTAATGCCACTTTTATGACATTGGTGTTCACTGCCCTCTCACCTTTCATCCAATCACATGCCCATTGCCTCTTTAGATAGCAAGCTTAAGTAATTGTTAATTAGATATCTAGCTGCTGATGTGAAAGACACAGTACGCAGACACAGAGACGAATATCTCATTCTATATATTTAGCTTAACAAAACTGCATAGCTATCTAACTAGTTAGCTAACTAGCTACCCGTGGTTGTGAATACAGGCAAACAATACCATTTTATATTATGTTGCTGATTCTATTGGCAAAATACAATTATCCTTTAATGCAATACTCCACTCCGACTGCTACTTTCAAGAGGTAACTACTTACCAGGGATTGAAACAACTTGTCCTATTAGCTTTACTGATCTTCTGGAAGAAAACCCAGTGACTGTTGTGAAAGTGCAACTGACGACAAGGGAAAGACCGTGTGACAGCCTGGAGAGACAGCTGACAGGAGGAAACAGACCCCAACGGGGCTGTTATGGGCTAGCTACCCATAGCAGCAGGCTCCGTCACCCTATTAGGGCACAAGAGCCACCTAATCCAGCTACGAAAGGTTCAAGAAGAAGAATACCCCTAGAGTCTGCGAGAACAGGGGCTCAAGAAGACTCCCTGGCTGATCTCCCGGTAACGACCCTTGGAACGGAAACGACAACGAATGAAGGAAGTGGCAATACTCTTGAGAAACCAGCAGCTGGACATGTTCTTCAGACTTGTGTGTGTGGATGGGCTAAAGCAACATCAACTCATCGTCTTAAAGTACATCAAGGACGGAAGAAATGCCTGAAGACCTCCAACCCAGGGCCCCGCATTGACCAGATCCTGTTGAGAGGAAGGTTAAATCAGTCGGATGAAACTCAGCGGCAGGAACTCAGGAAGAACCCCATAGTCCGCAGAGATCTCTGAAAACATCAAAAGACCAGGTCGAAGAACATATAAGAACCACCTATACTGAACGAAAAGATGCACTAGTCTTTTTCCCACTGACATCCCTCCAATATAACCCCCACAACATCAGTTTGATATCAGCCCTCCCAAGCTGAGTGAGGTGAAGCAGGCAGTGAAAAAGGCAAGATCAGCATCTGCACCAGGCCCTAACGGCGTTCCATATAATGTATACAAGAACACTCCAGATGTTCTGAAAACCTTGTGGAAAAACATGAGAGTGGTGTGGGACAAGCAAGTTATCCTGAAGGCCTGGCGAAGAGCGGGAGGAGTGCTCATCCCAAAAGAAAAGAACTCAACCACCATTGAACAGTTCCACCAGATAAACCTTCTGAACATCGAAGGCAAGATCTTCTCCAGTGTATTGGCACAATGACTGACAATCTGAAACAAAATCTCCTCATCGACGCATCAATCCAAAAAGCTGGCATAGCAGGATTCTCAGGATGCCTCGAACACAACAGTGTTATATGGCATCAAATCGAGACTGCTAACAGAGAAGGGAGAGATCTTCATGTCTTGTTCCTTGATCTGGCCAACGCCTGTGGATCTGTCCCCCATTCACTACTGTGGACTGCCTTTGAGTTTTTTCCAAGTGCCCCTTCTTCCTGGATCTGCAGTTTTGCCTCACAACATCAGGCTTCACCACAACGTGGCAACCTCTGGAAGTGGGCATTATGGCGGGGTGCACCATCTCCCCCTTGGCCTTTACGATGGCAATGGAGATCATCATCAGAGCCTCGAAATGGGTGGTGGGAGGAGCACGACTACAGAGTGGTCAGAAACTACCACCAATACGAGCCTATATGGATGACTTAACAACACTGACAACAACAACAGTCCCCTGCACCAAGAGACTCCTAGACAAACTTCTTTAAAACATCACATGGGCGAGGATGAAGTTAAAGCCCAGCAAGTGCAGAAGCATCTCTGTCGTAAGAGGCCAAGTCACAGACCAGAGATTTTATGTCGGCATGTGGCTTGGAGTTCCACGTTGCCTAAGCTCCATTGGACTGTATGGGAAGGGCAAACTGGAATTACCAATCACAGGTCTTGTGGAGGAATTCAAATGCACCAAAGCAAGGCTAGTCATGACCCTTTCTGAATCTGAGGACACAGTCATTCGAACAGCGGCCCCCCGGGTGGCAACGGGAAGGAAGTGGATTCCATCAGAAGCTGTTCAGAGTGCTAAGTCTGCTCTTCACTTCAGAGATGTGTTGGCCAAGTCCAGCAAGGGAGAGTGGGTCTGGGGCTCATTCCAAAAACTCCTCTGTGGCACAAAGCAACATCAGTGCAGAAAAGACGGCTTGTGGTAGAGGAAGTCAGGAGGCAGGAGGAGGCGGAGCGACATGCCAAGGCTGTTTCAATGGCTAGGCAGAGGAGATGAACCAACTGGGAGAGCCTGGAGAAGAAAAGGCTCAGCTGTCATCACATCTGGCAGATGGAGGGAGCGAGGCTGAGTTTTATCGTCAGAGCCACGGATGACCTGCTACCTTCCCCCGAAAATCTGAAGCTGTGGTGCGGAGAAGATCCCGCTTGTTCCCAGTGTCATGCACCAGGAACCCTTAAGCACATTCTGTCAGGGTGTACTAAATGTCTCACCCAAGGGCGTTATACTTGGTGGCATAACCAAGTATTAAGAGAGCTGGCATCAACACTGGAACGGAGGCGAACCACCACAAATAACCTCCCACAAACATCAGCAAGAAAGGTCCATTTCCTACGTTTCATACCAGCAGGCCAACCTCAAGAGCACTCTGCTCGAGATTGGAAATAGGAAGTGGATGTTGACAAAAAGCTTGTGTTTCCCCCAGAAATAGTGGTGACAACACTCCAGCCAGACATGGTCCTGTGGTCTCCAACAGCAAAGCTGGCTTACATCGTGGAGCTGACAGTACTATGGAAAGATCGGGTTGAAGAGGCTTACGAGAGGAAGAAAAACTAATATTCTGACCTGGCTGCTGAAGCATCCCAGAACGGCTGGAAGACCACCATCTACCCATTAGAAGTGGGATGCAGGGGATTCGTTGCAGCATTTACCATCAGTTTGTTGAGGAAAATGGGGGTGAGGGGCCACTCCCTCCAGCAGGCTATCAAGACTGTGTCAAGTGCTGCCGAAAAAAGCAGCAACTAGCTCTGGATCAAACGGAACGACAACAGCTGGGCACAAAGATAAAGACAGATGGTATGCAGCCAGGTGTTCACCTGGCTCAGGGAGAAGGATGCCCCTGCCATGCAGAGTCCACTGGGGGACACGGAGCATATGGCATAAAGGGGGGTGTACCTGGGACACTGGGTACACCGTTGAGCCCTCTGGAGATGTTGTGGGCTTTAATCAACGAAACGTCGATGAAGCAGGGTGCCCACCTGATGACCCCAATGATGTCCATACCCTCTCTTTCACCACTCCACTCCGACCGCTACTTTCAAGAGGTAACTACTTACCAGGGATTGAAACAACTAGTCCTATTAGCTTTACTTTCGCTTAACAAAGCTGCATAGCTATCTAACTAGTTAGCTAACTAACTACCCGTGGTTGTGAATACAGGCATACAATACCATTTTATATTATGTTGCTGATTCTATTGGCAAAATATAATTATCCTTTAATGCACTGCAAGAAGCACTTATCAATCTACAGTTACTGTTAAAGAGAATTCATGTTATTCACCAGGGGCCTCAATAGAGGAAACTATCGTAATTGCTTATCCTATCCTAACTTATACTTACAAAAAATTCTATCTTTCTGTTGCATAGCAATTCCTAAATTTATGGCTGTATCTTATCTCAGACCTCCTATCTTAAGAAACCCTAACTACAGTTGCATGCAAAAGTTTGGGCATCCCGCTCAACATTTCTTTTACTGTGAATAGTTAAGTGAGTAAAATATGAGTTGATGACAAGATGAGAGAAGTTAAAGATGAAACATGCTTTTCAACATTTCAAGCAAGATAACCACCAGCACCTCCAGACATGTGAGCTCACAGTCAGCTTTTACCAGGGTGTCAGTCCTCGTTTACTTTGTTGGGGCTAAAAGGGGTGCAGAATTTCATGAAAAGAACACCTGTCCAACTGTTAAACACAGGGGTGGCTCGATCATGCTTTGGGCTTGTGTTGCAGCCAGTGGCAAAGGGAACATTTCACAGGTAGAGGGAAGAATGGATTCCGTTAAATTCCAGCAAATTCTGGTAGCAAACATCACAGTATCTGTAAAAAAGCTGAAGATGAAGAGAGGATGGCTTCTACAACAGGACAATGATCCTAAACACCCCTCGAAATCCACAATGGACTCAAGAGGCACAAGCTGAAGGTTTTGCCATGGTCCTTACAGTCCCCCTACCAAAACATCATTAAGAATTTGTGGACAGACCTCTAAGGAGCAGTGCATGCAAGACAGCCCAAGAATCTCACAGAACTAGAAGGCTTTTGCAGCAAGAATGGGTAAAAATCCCCCAAATGAGAACTGAAAGACTCTTAGCTGGTAACAAAAACATTTAGAAGCTGGGATACTTGCCGAAGGGGCCGCCAAGTACTGAGCATGCAGGGTGCCCAAACTTTTCCTTCTGGCCCTTCTCCCTTTTTGTTATTTCTAACTTGTAAAAGATTGAAATAAAAAAAAGTAATTTTGCTTACAATATTGAAGAAATGTGTCATCTTTTACTTTTTACCTTCTGGAAATCAGATCACGCTTTATTTGTTTTGCTATTTACAGTAAACAAAATTTTGACCAGGGCTGCCCAAACTTTTGTATTTGATTGCATGACTGTAAATATGATTATTCAATCGGCACTCATCTTGTCATGCTTTCATTAGAATGTAATGGTGGGCTAGTCGAGATGAACAAGCTGTAATATCAATTGTTCTCACTTGTCACTGGTCTGCTAGCTTGCTATCACAGACAGAAAAAGACGGGTATTCAATTTTAGCTACAAGAAGTCGGAGGCACTAATTGTGTTGGTGGAGGAGAGGAAACCCCATCTTTTCAGGAAGTTTTCTTTCAGTTATGGTATCTTCATATTTGTTGTCATAATCATCATATTTCAGTATTAATTTTGTTCCCAATCTTCACTGTCAATGCCACACAGAGCTAACAACAGTGCTGCTGCCATTTTTGGCATTTATTTTTAATTTAGGACAGGGTCTAGGCCATCCTAATTTAGTATTCCTAACTTGGGAATCCCTAAGTTAGGATGGTTCTATAATAACAAAATTCCAATCCTAAGAAAGGATTTTTTTTCTAAATGCACATTAGGAAACATGTTTTATGTAATAACAAAAATACTAAAGGTCATAAACTGAGATAAAATAGGCATTCAGACTATGGGAGTTTCTGTAACGAGGCCTCATATCTAAATATATAGATTAGAGTAATATGAGTATCCTCACTCTGACTGGGTTTTAATACTGAGAGGGTCAGTGAATACAAATATCTTGTCCTGTGGCCAACTTAGTAGCACTAGAGCTAGCTGAATCTCATATTTCAAATTTAAGCCCAGCTAACAATCTTGTTTCCTGTACAAATCACATTTGAGGTGAAATGACTGGTATTTTCAGTGCTGACCGTACCTCTTGCTCCTTCTTCCTCTCTCTGTTCTGTCGTTCCCTCTGTTCTTCTTTTTCAGCCTTCACTCGTGTTAGCAGCTCTCCCAGGTTGTGGCTTTTCTGCTCAGAGAGGGCGAGGGCAGCCTCTGTCATCTGTACTCTGCACAAAATCACATCATGTGATCAGAGTTACTGCATGTGCTTCATACTATTCTTTAAGGAACTGTGTGTAAGCGGCATATTGATGGTTTGAAGGTGAAAAACATCTAATGCACTTGGGATAACATCAGTGTGGTGCATGTATACAGACACCTAGGCCAGCCAGAACAGTCTTTGTTTTTGCTGCATGTGCCGCATTATTTCATTGTCAGTATTTTCAGGATCTTTGTCACCTTTATGGGAGGATGTCAGCGCAGGTAAGAAATGTTTTTTTGCTGTCATAATCAAACAGTACCACAATTACTTTTATCTATCTTTGAAATGTTTCCTGTGACATCACAATTTCATATGTTGTCATCAGTGTGGATGTTGGAGAGACGGTGTTCCTGCACAGCATCACCTAATTACAAAGTGCAAGAAGAAGGCAAAACTCCTGCAGTACTAAAAACAACTTCATTATCAGACCAATGCATTTCCTAATGACTTCGAGTCAAAATAATAATAAGATGCTGTACTTGGGACCATATTTTTGTGGCTGGGCAACAACCAGTGCAAGCAGCACTCGGACTGTTTGGTGTTACATCCACAAAGAACAACAGCACACAATAATTGTAATGCTTTTATAAAGTCTGTGTACATCAGTAATGGCTATAAATGCATGAATATAACACAATTTTCTTCACCCTTTTGCATCTTTTAACTACTCATATGAACCTATCCAGTCTTTATTGTTTTATTCGAATACAATTGAGAACCAGTACCACATCATTTCATAAGGACTAACTCTCAGAATTCCATTAAATTCAAGTTACAATTAAAAAAAGTCAAGTGTTATTAGACATGAACTGCTAACATATTTAAAGAAAAGTAAGTAATAATATTTAGCTAGACATCTTTAGCAGAGTAGCTGGGTGGGGTAAATATACTGTATTGACCTTTTCCACAGTAGAAGGAGTTCATACCATATATGTGTCAAGGTGAAAGAATATAAGTTTCAGGCTTAGGACGTCTGTGTACCTGAGAACCTTCAGTAACTAATTACAGCTGCTCCTCCAATGCCTGATTAAATATTTAGCTTGTACAAGTGTCTGAGTCAGTGAGGAAGCCCAAGTATATACTGTGGTTCACACTGGAGTCTCCCATACAACTGTGTTTGACTGACAAATGTACCGGAGTAACTGATATTCCACCTACACACAGACTGTATTGCTCTTCACATTGTGAATACTGAATAAAGGAAAATTAAATGCTTACTTGGCAGTGAGAGAGTTGACAGCTGACTTCCTCTCATTTAGAGCTTCCTGAAGTTGGCCTATCTGAATGGAGGTGGACCTAATCAGTCAGAAAAGAGGTCACAAGGTCACTGCCATGCGGTCATGGAAACAAAAAAAAAAAATCACATTATTTGAGGAAGGTGCAGAGGGATAGCTATGAGTATAAGCGTTGTAAACTAGAATTACCATCCTGTGATTGTATGCCTCCGCGCACCAGTCAAGTGTCTCTTAGAGTTTACATACATGTCTCTGAAACATGGATGCTTCATACCGATCATCACCCTGACAGCTCAGAAGATCTATACAAAGCACAGTTTTAAGGTGGGCACCCAAGATGAGTGTCACCAATTGATTATGTGATCAATTATTTCCCCTTCTGTTCCTGAGATATGATGCTGAATACTGGCCAGGAAAGTGTATATGCAGAACATTATGATGTTACACTGAAGCTGACCTTTGACCTTTCGGATATAAACTGTCATCAGTTCATTATTTTATCCCATCAGACATCTGTGTGAAGTTTTATCATAATTTGGATATGTAATCGTGAATTACGGCCAAAAACATATTTTGTGATGTCACACTGACCTTGATCTTTGACCTTTAAACCACAAAACTGTAATCAGTTTATTCTTCAGTCAAAGTTGACGTTTGTTTTAAATGTAAAGAAATTCCCTTAAGGTATTCTTGAGATATCGTGTCCACGAGAATGAGATGGATGCAAGGCCACACTGACTTTGACCTTGATCTTTGTGCATAGAAATCCAGTCAGTTCATTGCTGAGTCCAGATGAATGTCTGTGCCAAATTTGAAGAAATTCCCTCAAGGTATTCTTGAGATATCACATTCACAAGAATAGGATAGATGAAGTCACATAGACTTGACCTTTGACCACCAAAAACTAATCACTTCATGGTTGAGTCCAAATGAACGTTTGTGCCAAATCTGAAGAAATTCCCTTGAGGCGTTCTTGAGATATTGTGTTCATAAGGATGGGATGGTGTGATGGACAACCCGAAGATACAATTTGTCGGGCTAAAGCAATCACCAGCGCAGAGGCATGAAAAGTTATAAATTACAGTTATAAAACTATTGTTAGAGCCAATGACCGTACACAGTAACAGCTCCACTCACCCATTGTAGCGTCCCATCTCCTCCCTCTGCCTGTCTATGGTTTCCATCAAGGTAAGAAACTAAAAGAGAGGAGGAACAACCACAATTACCACCACAAACTTTCTCATGAATCTGTTATACTTTACAATAATTTAAGTTTAAAATATGTCATTTTCTGCTGCTAGGGGTCCCTCAATCAAAACAATGACAAAAGATGGAGCAATGCTATCACTGCAGTAGGTTTCTCTAAGTTGAGGATTCCTTCAGAGTTCATCGTTCAGGAAGTTTTTACTGGGAGCTGAATTATCCACAGAGGTCTCTTCCTCTCCAAAACAAACAGACTAGGTGATTAAAATTGGTGACAATACTGAATAAAGAAGTTCCAAATTAAAACTCAGTGTTTCTCGGATGCTTTTCAGCCCATTGTGGAGAGGCAGTTAGCCTAACTCCTGCTGATGTGGGCTCAACCTTTTTCTCTGATAACTTTAGATCCAGACGTTTAGGAAGTTTTTACCAGTAGCCAAATTATCAGCAGAAGTCTTCTGCTCTCCAAAACAAACGAATCAAGTGATTTAAACAGGGGGGAGAAAAGAATAAAGCAGTTTCATGTTAATAATCAGTGCTTCTCTGACGTTGTTTGGCACGGCAGCGGCTGGAGCCTAGTTTCCACTAACGTTTGCTCAGCTTGTTTCTCTGACAAGATTCAGACATCCAGTGATTAAAATCCTTCATCCAGTTAAACAACATAGTTGAAAAAAGTGTATCGCAAAAATGTGGCTGGATAAACTGGATAAACATACATTTATGACAGCTTTTTGCATCCAACCACAACCCTGACGCATGTGCAAAGGGGATATGATGCCGCTGACAGGTAAAGACCAAATGACACAGACCGTGTCCTTTGGGGTAATGTAAGTACACAAGTGAACAAAATACATAACACTGGTCTAGTTGTTTTTAGACATTTGAATGCTGAAAAAGTACATACTCTATACTTAAAGTGACATTCCACCCCAAATTTTGTATCAAAAATGCCTTTTGAAAAAAGTCTTTTGAATATTAAATACACCACATGTAGGCTTTCAATGCCGCTGAAGAAAAGTTTGTATCTTTTTCCTTATCCAAGCATGGTGATTGTCAGTTATGATGAATTATGTTGTCATCTCTCTAGGTGTTTTAAGATTTAATATCATGATTCATGAAAATTGTCACCACTGGAATCCAGTCTAACTGATCAGATTTAACTTTACTTTCACAAATCACAGACCTCACCGTGCGCCATTTTTTCTGAGACTCCTCCTCCAGTAGAAAGGTGTTCCAATGAAGACTAGTGCAGAGGTCTTTGAATATCTAACATAATAGTCCACAGCCATGCTAGCAGCTCTGTGAGGCTGTACATTGGTACAGCAGTGCTTTGAACTAACTGCTGAGGTAAGCATGCTAACATGCTTATAATGACAATGCTAACATGCTGATGTTTAGCACCAATAATGTTTATTGTATTAACCATTAAAGTTTAGCATCATAGAATGATTATCACAGTCAGTGGAATTTATCCTTTGGGGACCATGAATGCCTGAACTAATTTCATGGCAATTCATTTAAAAGCTGTTGGAGCATTTTCATCTAGACCAAAGTGGTGGACTGACGAGCAGACCTAAAAACATCATAAAAACATTATTTCCTCCTTCAGTGTGAGGGTTACCTGCCGGCCCTTCTCCTCCTTTAGCGTCTGGATCTCCTTGCTTAGGACCTGAGTCCTGCTGTGGCTCTCTCTCAGGGTGGACTGTATGTCTGAGTTGTGCCCAGTGGTCTGCTCTGAAAGGGTTAAACAACAGGAACAAAAGGGTAATGAGTGAAGAGAGAAGAAAGTGGGTAGTGAGTGGAGGACAGCATGCATGTTAACAGGTATGACAGAGTGATAATCTGTACCACATTCAGATCACTTCACGCACTTTCCCAATAATGACAGAGGTGAAAAGAAAAACGTATTATTCCAATTGAAGCAATAGTGTTTGAGTAACAACCACAGATGGCACTGAATATACACTGATAAGCCACAGTGTTAAAACTCCTGACAGGTCAAGTAAATAACATTGATCATTGTGTTAGAATGCAATGCACTGCTGGGACACCTTGGGTCCTGGCATTCATGTGGATGCCACATGACGAGCTCTAGCCACCCAAGTACACGCACTTATGGCAACGGCACTCCTTGATGTTAGTGCCCCTCCTCAGCAGGACAATGCACAACGCCACACAGCAAAAACTGCTCAGAAATGGCCAGAAGAATGTGAAAAAGAGCTCAAGGGATCCACCAGCCTCCCAAATTCCCCAAATCCCAGTCTGACTGAGCATCCGTGGGACCACCATGAGGTCCTGTTCCCATGCCTCAATGGATCAGGCCCCACTGTGGCTCAGACTTGGCTCTGATCTGGAGAGACACAGGACCTCTGGGGTACCAACACATTGCACAGATGCTCAATCAGAACACTGAAATGTTTTATTCACCCCTTTGTTCGCATTAAATGAAGGTGAACAGGAGGCAAATATTTGCCAGTGTAAATTTCACTAATATGAGACCACACCCTAGCAACTAGGTGTTGAGTTTTGCTGGGTTTTTTTTAAGCTGTGTGGATTTCATCTGCCTCAGTTGCAGTAGGGTGGAGGAAAAAAATCTCAGACATAGATATGTGAAAACCTGAACTAGCTAAAACCAAAACTATCTGAAGGGAAATATACCGCCAGAGGGAAGTGAGAAAATAAGATTTCTTTTGTAATTTTGATGAACCGTCCCTTTAAGGACGCAGACAGGATGCAGCTGCATTTTTGGGAGTTGGGGGTTATGCAGAACACAAGTAATGCAGAGAAGAAAAAACTAGGGTAGATTTGTGTACACACACACACACACACACACACACACACACACACACACACACACACACACACACACCTTACCAAGTGCTTTGAGTGTGTCACTAGGTATGTTGTTCCCTGCCATCTCCAGCTTCACTATGCTCTTGTTCTTCTGCAGCGCCTCCAGCAGAGACCTGCCACCCAGCAGACCAATGTTGTTCCACCTCAGATCTGTGAACACAGTCAGTGGAGCATCAATCAGTCAGGTGACATACACCAGAGTACTGCAAGAAGCTGTTCTTTTCCACTCCAAGTAATGCATTACATTTCAGAATCAGAAGTCAGACATTCTTTATTGCGTGCACGGACGGCACATGCGCATTAATCCATTTATCATTCTACATGTCTGTTAAGCACAGAAGCAGACATTTTTTATACATCAGTACAGCCTACAGACTACAGACATGGTTTCTCTGGTTTCTTCTGCAGGAAAGCCACGAGTCTTCGTTCAGCATTGGCAGTATAAAACCAAAATCGGGGAGTGCAGCGAAATGCCGCCTGCCTACTTTTGTTCATACAGAATGTGCCTTTTTCAGGGCAATGGGGGGCGTGAGCAAGTAACAAAACGTGTAGCTCAGCGTGTGACATAAACAGTGACATACAATACATGTGTTTGCGAGGGCAAGGAGGGCGCGCAAGTCCTTGTCTCCCCAGTTGCTCATCTTTACAGTGTCTTTCAGGTTGGTGTCGACGTTGCTTGTGTTTCCCTCTTGCTACTAGCTGCTCATTCCTGCTATCAGCTGTTTCCTGTTTTTAAGTCAACCGTCTCTGGGTCACATGTGCGGCATCATCAGTGGAGGAAGGGCACCTTAGTAACATACAGTCAGGTCCATAAATATTGGGACATCGACACAATTCTCATCTTTTTGGCTCTAAACACCACCACAATGGATCTGAAATGAAACAAACAAGATGTGCTTTAATTGTAGACTTTCAGCTTTAATTTGAGGGTATTTACATCCAAATCAGGTGAACGGTGTGGGAATTATGACAGTTTGTATACATGCTTCCCATTTTTTAAGGGACCAAATGTAATGGGACAATTGGCTGCTCAGCTGTTCCATGGCCAAATATGTGTTATTCCCTCATTATCCCATTTACAAGGAGCAGATAAAAGGTCTAGAGTTCATTTCAAGTGTGCTATTTGCATTTGGAATCTGTTGCTGTCAACTCTCAATATGAGATCCAAAGAGCTGTCACTATCAGTGAAGCAAGTCATCATTAGGCTGAAAAATCAAAACAAACCCATCAGAGAGATAGCAAAAACATTAGGTGTGGCCAAATCAACTGTTTGGAACATTCTTAAAAAGAAAGAACACACCGGTGAGCTCAGCAACACCAAAAGACCCAGAAGACCACGGACAACAACTGTGGTGGATGACCGAAGAATTCTTCCCCTGGTGAAGAAAAACCCCTTCACAACAGCTGGCCAGATCAAGAACACTTTCCAGGAGGTAGGTGTATGTGTGTCAAAGTCAACAATCAAGAGAAGACTTCACCAGAGTGAATACAGAGGGTTCACCACAAGATGTAAACCATTGGTGAGCCTCAAAAACAGGAAGGCCAGATTAGAGTTTGCCAAACAACATCTAAAAAAGCCTTTACAGTTCTGGAACAACATCCTATGGACAGATGAGACAAAGATCAACTTGTATCAGAGTGATGGGAAGAGAAGAGTATGGAGAGGGAAAGGAACTGCTCATGATTCAAAACATACCACCTCATCAGTGAAGCATGGTGGTTGTAGTGTCATGGCCTGGGCATGTATGGCTGCCAATGGAACTGGTTCCCTTGTATTTATTGATAATGTGACTGCTGACAAAAGCAGTAGGATGAATTCTGAAGTGTTTTCCGGGCAATATTATCTGCTCATATTCAGCCAAATGCTCCAGAACTCATTGGACAGCGCTTCACAGTGCAGCCAAAGAGTTTTTTAAGGCAAAGAAGTGGAATGTTATGCAATGGCCAAGTCAATCACCTGACCTGAATCTGATTGAGCATGCATTTCACTTGCTGAAGACAAAACTGAAGGAAAAATGCCCCAAGAACAAGCAGGAACTGAAGACAGTTGCAGCAGAGGCCTGGCAGGGCATCACCAGGGATGAAACCCAGTGTCTGGTGATGTCTATGCGTTCCAGACTTCAGGCTGTAATTGACTGCAAAGGATTTGCAACCAAGTATTAAAAAGTGAAAGTTTGTTTTATGATTGTTAATTTGTCCCATTACTTTTGGTCCCTTAAAAAGTGGGAGGCACATATACAAACTGTTGTAATTCACACCGTTCATCTGATTTGGATGTAAATACCCTCAAATTAAAACTGAAAGTCTGCAGTTAAAGCACATCTTGTTTGTTTAATTTCAAATCCATTGTGGTGGTGTTTAGAGCCAAAAAGATGAGAATTGTGTCGATGTCCCAATATTTATGGACCTGATTGTATTTTCCTCAAAGTGCTCAGCCCTCATAATAAGCACAGCCAACTGTATTTATGAGTAAAATATGTGCAATCACCCAGTGAGCCTGTCTAACCATTGACACCTCAGTTGAAAAGATGTTCTGACAAAAAAACAAAGAAAAAAATTAAAGCAGGAACTTTGTGTCAATGGATTGTTATACACCTGGACAACAAAGTGAAGGGTTCATACTTAATGTGATTATGTCTCACCTAGCACTTTCAAAGTAGTGTTGCGTTTAAGTGCCAGTGCGAGCTCAGATGCTCCGTGGTGGTTGATCTGATTGTTGCGTAGGTCCAGCTGTGTCAGCACAGTGTTGGAGGCCAATCCGTCACAAAAGAGTGAGAAGGCTTCGTCCCACACCCCCAAAGCGTTCCACTCTAACACTAGCCTGCAAACAGTATAAACACAAATCTTAAGCATCAGGTCTTAATAAGGAAATTGTTCTCTGTTGGATGCTTGCAGCAGTGTGGGGTTATTTTCTGACTAAAAAGTCCCGATTGAAAATCCTTTCTAGGAAAATAAAAAAAGTGAGTTATTAGTTGACTGGAATAATATGTAGTAGAAGTCAGCTTTGAATAGCACAGATTTTTCTCACCAGTTTGGACTGGTCACGGTTTGCACAGGTTAATACGGGCATGGTAACACCTCTCATGTCAGCTTAAATCAGGACCGGTGATGTGACAACAATATCAACTGACATTATTGTCTTCATGAGCATAATTTATATCAATCTCAGAACCCACTGGCTAACATCTGACGATGATAAAAAAAAAGCATCTGAGAGCAAGGGCCAATATTTTAAGATCTGGATTGTGTTCAAAATCACATAATAACATACTATTCATACTAAGTATGATGTAAAGTTGGGTATGTGGTATGTTCACACTGCATAGTATGTGGATTGTGCGCACACGAGAAATGCCCGACTGTAGGCTACACTATATTAGCAAGAATTTCTGAGTGTGAGACACGAGCTTGCTAGACATACTCAACTGCCCCACAAGGCACTGCATCTCTGCACAACAGTCGGCAATGGATTTTGAGCCAGGCTAAAAGCTATTAATGTGCCACTTTATTAAGTTAAGTTTAAATATTTTTTCAGGCAAAAAGTAACTATTTAGATTCCCAATATGTGATCAGTTTGTCCAAATAACACCTTTTTGTAATTTAAATGCAAGCTTTTTGGAGATGTGCAAGCCGCAGGCCGGGTCAGACCAGTTGTCAGTCATGTGATACGGTCATGACATGACTGTCTTGCTTGACTGTACCTGGGTGTCAACAGTCGGTGGGTAATGGCCGGTTAATCATTCATTTAGTAGGCAATATGCAGTACATACAAGTGGAATATGTAGTAGGCAGTACGATAGTATGTGATTCTGAACGCAGGTCTGGTATAGCAAGTGGATATCCTGGCCAAGATTTCCTCTTTCATGCACTGCTCACTGTTAAATTAGCAACCTGAGTCAGGTCCAAACAACACTGTGGCCAATCTCTATGAACACATATCTGCATATAACAGCAGATAAATTAGAAAAAAGCTAATAAAAAGCTAAATGCTTGTTAAACGATGGCAGATAGGTTCCAAGACTGTATTTCAGCCAATGCATTCCACCTTTTTCATGGACTGTTAACCTACAGGCAACCAGAGCCCACTATAACAGGACTGGTCAATACTACTTGGACTACAAATGAAAACCAGAATGCTTCTGATACCAAAATCTTGTCCCATTGCCTACTGATTCTGCATTTATATGCAAATATTTGTTTCTAGTAATTTAACTAATATTGGCTGCATCATGTATTTTATTAAAGGACATGTTTTTCTTGCATGGTTCTGTATGTGAGGCACATGGCAAAACACTGACAAATGCCCTTTGCACTTTTGTAACAGGTAATTCCACCTGAATTGCCTACTTTAAGATATTGTCCTAATCATAATGATGTGATTGATTGACTGTGGTAGATTAACTGCAAATATTAATACTAATACTAATAATACCAGCAATTCAACTGTCTTTCTGTGAGGAACCAAAAATCTGCAAATAAATGTAGCAACTACACAATGCAATGTGTGTAAATGCAAAAACATATTGGTAAATCAATTCTTTTATACCAAATGTATATTTATGATTTCAATAGTAACACACAAAACACAATTGTAGATTTTACTTTATTAAATGTTTTTTCCTAAGCTTTCAATGCCATCTCAGGCTTGTCATCAGTGGATGGAATTTGCTCAGTTGTCATGGATAGGTCACATACTACACCCACTGCTGAAGACCAGAATACATAGATGAAAGCATTAGAAACAGTTAGTAAGTAGGCTTCAATTGAGATTATTTTATCCAAAATTATTTATTTGATATTTTATAAACAAAAATTACGTTGCACATTAAGATGACCCCATACACTAGCCTCCAGCTAACATTCCAATTAGATTTTAACAGTTAAAAACACATCTGGTAATTGCGAGACAAAAAATAATTTCAGAGCATCGCTCTCACCTCTGCAGAGTCTTGTTACGTGCCAACAGCTTTCCCACCACCTCAGCTCCTGTCGATCTCAGGTTATTCCCCTGTCAACAATATGTTACATTTACCAACCATCGATACACATGTCTCATGAAATAAAATCCAGTAGTGTCTAAGAGTGCAGACAGTCTAATATTGCAGGTGTTACCTTCAGATCCAGGACTTTAACAGTGGTGTTGCCAAACAGTCCAGTCAGAAGTACTTTGGCACCTGAAAGTTACACACAAGCATGAAAACGGACACTGTTATAAATTATGTTATACTCACTGTCATGAAAGTCAATGTGCAGAGACCAACCTTGGTTATTCCTCTGTGCCACAGAGCTCCATTGGTGTCCAAAAATTATTCAAAACATATTATATGTTTTGAATAATTTTTGGACACCAGCATGTGTAGCATGTGTAGCAGTTTGGCTCATCTATATTATAGATGAGCCAAACTGCTACACATGCTGGCATGTTCCGTCATTATCATGAGCACATACTGTGGTTAATTTTGACTCAATCCCACATACACTGTCCTGCTGCCCTGAATACTCACTAGTGCACCAAATGTGAATTAATTTGCTACTGAAAATAGTTCCCAACAAATGCTTGGTGCTTGTTTAAAAATAGAATAGAATAGAATAGAATAGAATAGAATAGAATAGAATAGAATAGAATAGAAATCTTTATTGTCCACTCATGTGGAAAGTCATCTTTGAAATGAAACTACATATTTGTAATTTGCAGATTGGTTATATTTGGAAATTTAAAAGATGTATTAAGCATATATTTGCATTTAAAAAATATATGCTAATTGACACTTGATCTTACACTACGCAACTTGGAATATAATACACCAAACTACTAGTTTTTGTAGATCTCAAGACTTACACACCTTCCTCACTGAGCATGCAGTCACTAAGTAGCACCTCTGTAAAGACGGTATCTTTTTGGAAGCTCCTGGCCAGCACAGAGCAGGTATCTACAGACAGGCTCTGTCCCCTCAGGTCCAGTCTGGAACCCTGAGCCGCCCTGCTCTCCTGGAGCTGAGCCACAATGCTTTCCTGAGGCTCCACACCTCCCTCTTTACACAGACGCAGGTACGTCCGCCTGAAATCCTCCATTGTGAGTCACCAGTCTCTCCTTTTCATCTGAGACACACAACAGTTTCTTCACGTCTTCCCTCTTTCCTCTGTGACTTAGCTGGAAAAGAAAGGATTGAATTTGCTAGATGATTGATCAGCTGATTAATCGACAGAAAATACAATTATTTTGACAACTGATGAACTATACAAGTCACTTTACAAGCAAAAAAAAAGCCAAAGATTCCTTAGCAGCAAATGCATGGATGTAGTGCTTTGGAGCACTTTGGAGGTTGGACTGTTGACATCACCATGGGCTCTGCTCTTGGAAATCATGATTGCCATTTCTAATGATCTTATGACATTTTATGGACCAAAGATTTAATAAATAAATTCAGAAAATAATTATTAATAATGACTGTTTAATCATTAGAAAATAATTGGTAGTTTACGTGTTTACGATTATTGTGGATCCTGCTGAAAACTGGAATTTAGTGAAAACTGAAAATTAGTTTAACAAGGCACTGACGCTATCATTTTAATGGTTCCATCTGCCCTGTACCACAAAGAGTACTCTCTCTGCTAGACTCATGTTTTAATCATGTGCACAGGTCTAGTAGTGGCTCATTACCATCAGGAAGTAAGAGGAAGTGGATGCAGGAGGACTGCAGAGTGGACAAATTCAAAAAGCAGTAATCAGCTGCCTTTGTGAGGCTAACTGCATGAGACAAGCAACGACTGGAAATTTTCTTGCAAGTGCTCCACTGACAAATGCCATAAAATCTGCAGCAAATTACAGTGCATTATGTTTTCTACAAAAACACATATGTCGTGACATAAGGAGGGAAATCCACTCAACACCACTAGAGCCATCTCTTTAATTCGGCAACGTCCATCTCAATAACCAGAACATATTACAAGAAATGTAAACTTTAAGAACTGATTTGTCAGTCATGCTAGCTAGTTGGCGGAAGCGTGCAGTATAACACAAAAGCATAAAATTAAATGAAAAAAATACAGCTTGGTGAAAGTATATGTATGCCGAATCAAAATATGACTTCTATTAATTTAGAAAATGTATTGCGCTTTTATCTAACAACGTATGTATTTTGGGGATAATTAAGCTAAACCTTAATTGCCAAAATTTGAATGAGAGTGTCGCGTATCGTTATCGTTACATTATCTCCACGCGCGTCAAAGGCTCATGCAGGGCTATCACTTGATTAACCGACGAGTAAATAACGGAAGTGTCTGGAAATTTCCCACATAAAAATACTTTTGGTATCTTATGACAAAAAAAAACACAAACCTCGGTGACTACGGTACAAATATCTTCCCGGTAGTTATTGTTGTTGTAGACAACTCAGCTGACAGGCAAGGAAGCCAAGCGGCAACGTAACTAGGAAGTGTATATCGGCGCAAAGCATCTTGGTCAGCGTAGTTTCAAAAACGTGAGTATTTTTCAACCATCTACCCCCTTAAAGCTAACTAAAACGGCACTTATTCAACCTTTATCAGTCAATAGACACACAGGACTTAATGGTTTAAACGTCATCTTATATAGCGTTGTGTTATCTTGGTTGGTCCCCCATAAAAGAAATAGTTACAAACTTATTGAGCCAGCAGGTGGCGAAAGACAAGCACGGTTCGCTTAGCCGCAGTTGGTATTACACGAGTAGAAGAAGTAAGGTTTCAGCAGAAGAAGAGTAAAACAAGCATGGCAGGGAACATCAGCAACACTGCAGCTCCGATAACTAGTTCCCTATCTAAACTACAGTCTTTAAATGGATTGTTCGCGATATATAAAAAACAAGGGCCGACATCTGCAGACGTGTTAAATAAACTCAAAGAAGTTTTACTCAAAGGTAATTCGACATGGATCAGGAAATAAGTCGACTGTTGAAGCAAAGAAGCAGCTCTGGTTGATGCTAACAGTGAAATGTCATTGTGTCACTAATCTTTTAGAGGCTGGTGTAAAAAACCCAAACCCGCGAAAGAGGAAGAAGCAGAGCCTGAAGATGGGACACGGAGGGACGCTGGACAGTGCTGCCAGCGGCGTGTTGGGTAGGAGTTCACTTACGTACTAGTGCATGTCCACGTGCGATTGTTGTCAGTCTGTCTTTGCTGGGGTGTAGTGCAGTAGATATTAAAATACAGTTCGACCCAAACAGTTAACCTGTGAAAATATGACCACTGGTGATGTAACGTTACCTTGTGATATTTCCCCAAGAGCAAAGGTTTGGTTACAGGTAGAGGTGACTATGCCACATAGGAAGACACATATGTATATCAGAGGTTATGGATACATTTCTAGAAAAAAAAACTTAAAATAGAGTGGGTATCTTTGAAGTTAGTCTTTTCATACTACAGAAATCCTGCTCTTTATGCCTCTGCACCAGCACTAGCCGTGGCCAGATGTTTTTAGGTTGTTCATCCCATCCTTGTGAACACCATATCTGAAGAATGCCATGAGAGAATTTTCCTCATTTACTCAGACTCAGCCATGAGCTGATTAGAGTTTAGTGGCTATAGGTCAAAGCTCAAGGTCACTGTGACCTCATCTGTCTCATTCTTGTGAATGTGATATCTCAAGAACACCAAGAGGGTATTTCTTCAGATTTGGCACAAACATTCACTTGGACTCAACAATGAACTGATTGGATTTCTGTGGTCAAAGGTCAAGGTCGATGTGACCATGCATCTATCTCATTCTTGGGAACACGATATCTCACGAATACCTTAATGTAATTTCTTTACATTTAAAACAGACGTCCACTTGGACTGAAGAATAAACTGATTAGAATTTTGTGATTTGAAAGTCATAGGTCAAGGTCAGTGTGACATCCAAAATATGTTTTTTGACATAACTCAAGAATTCATATGCTAATTATGACAAAACTTCACACAAATGTCTAATAGGATAAAATGATGAAGTAATGACATTTTATCTCCAGAAGGTCAAGGTTTGTCTTTACTGTGACATCATAATGTTCTGCATAAAACACTTTTCTGGCCATTAGCCAACATCATAACTCAGGAACAGAAGGGGAGACATTTGGTCAGATAATCAATTGGTGACACTAATCTTGGGTGCCCTCCTTGAAACTTTGCTGATTGTACAGGTTTTCTTTGCTGTTGGGGAAAGTGTGAAGCATCTGTGTTTTCACAGACATGGATGTAAACTGTAAGAGAAATTTGACTGGTGCACGGGGGCATACAGTTCTAGTTTATATACCTACACCATGGCTCAGCAGGGAAACCTTGTCTGTGGAATCACAGTAAATTTATTCCTAAAAGGACTGTAACATTGGAAGATAAAGACTTGATTTCTATAACTCGCACTGCTTAAGTCTCATATAAGATTTGGCTGAACTGAAGAAATAATGTTTTGCAGAACGTAGACTGTGGATTTTGTCCTCCATTGCTTTTGAAAGGGGTGTTTGGACAGGAGGAATAATTGCAATGACCAGTAACTCTCTCAACATACATATGGCCATGTCAGTATTGTTTTAAGGCTTGAAAATGTGACCTAGCCTTCTAATAACAAAGGGTTATCGCAGGGCTGTAGCCAGAATTTTACAAAGTTCCTCCAAGTGCAAATACTTGACATCAAAGGGACAGTTGCAGAGTGTTAGAGACATCGGCTATTGAGGTGTCTGCACCACTGAGCTAGCTAGAATTACAGCTCAGCTGAGGAGGACACCATTAAAGTTTACATCTCTCACTGTTAGGAGCAAGAGCCTCTTGTCCATCATAGATGCATGCTCCCCTTGGCGCAGTGATATGGTTTACGGGTGTAGTTAGATAGAAAGAAAATAGTTCTTACATGAAACTGCTCACAACAAGGTGTATGGATCATCTTGAGTAACCGGGTTATGATTTCTGTAAAGAGACATTGCTGCTTGAGCACCACAAGCTGAGTGCCACCTAGTTCCATTATATTGGAGAGAAGGCAGACATCTTTACAGCTGATATCTCCAACACTCAGCAACTCACACCAGAACAATCTAGACTGATAAATAGCACTACAGGAAAGAGGAAAAATATGTATTTTTTCTTTTGGGCTGAACTGTCCCTTTAAGAAACGTTGATACCATTTTTTTTTTTTTTTTCATTTAAATGAATTCAACCTAATTGTTGTGCTAGAAAAGAGCCACACTTAAAAATACAGACTCTAAGGAATATCACAATCATCCTCAATATATAAAATGTCTGTGCACAGGTGTTATTGTAAAATAATATCTGCTATGTGAGCATTATGTAGCACCTGTGTACCCTTTGTAGACCACAGACAGGGTGCAACATACCGACACACACTTTTTATGGGCTTTATCAGATTCTATAGGCTGCAGGACTTTAACAGTAAGGTGATCTGTAATTCTTGTCATGTGGCTGTTGCCATTTTTGATATTGCTTGTTTTGGTGGGCTGAACTGATCTTTTCGATCTACAACAATGATTCAATCAATTAGTCAATTGTGTTGGGATTTATAATTCTAGGCCTCATCAAGGGGCACCAAAATGTTGTAAATCCACACTTATAGGCTTTGTAAGGCGGCACCATAAATGTAGGGAATCTACAATTTAAGTATCAAATTGGCTATCAGAAATAATTAATAATTATTAGTAATAATTATTAATTATGTTAAATAACGTGACTTAATAAACATTAAATCACCTCGTGGGGCACCATTCCCAAAAAGGGAAAAATGATAGCCAGTTAATGATATCAAAATAAGTTCACTAAATTATTAATTTGGGATTTTGATAAATAATTAAATTAATAATCATAACCAAATTAATAATAAAGCCTGAAGAATTTTGGAGTTCTTGACCTAGCAGAGGTTGGCTATTCATTCAGTCTTGTACAACATTAAGCAGACAGCAGGTACGATTCCAAAATTATATTTATTCATAAAGCAAAGCAAAGCAAAACCAAAACACACAAATCCTAACTAACTATATACAAGGTGTGTGTGTGTATACTTGTGTAGGTGTGTGTCTGTGTGTCCGTGTGCGAGAGAGAGAGAGAGAAAGACAAAGGCGGGTGTGGTAATTGGAGGGCCGTTTGGCCTACAGAACAAAATGGCTGACAACAGAAAACTACAAGATGGCCGAATCAAAGCTAGCTTCAGATCGGGGGAGGTGTTTTGCTGCGTTCCATTTACCTCGAAAGTCGGAGCTGGGAATGACGTCACAGCCGAGTTATCAGCGTTCCAGTTACAAAGTCAGAAAAAAGTTGCCAAACAGGGTAGAAGAAGTCAGAAAACAAGATAGCAACGTCTACGAAAGCTATTCTCACGCTTGCCTTGTCCGAATATTAGTGCGACAAACACTAGTCAGAAGTGCTAATAAACGGAATATTACAGGAGCTTCTACTTAACTGTTTACACCCTGGGCAGCCAGCTTCGATTGTCAACTCGGGGGTGGTGAGGATTCTCCCACTTTCTGACTCGGAATTCCGACTTCAGGGGGCGTTCCAGTTGAAATTTCCCACTCGGAAGTCAGAAATCCCGACTTCCCAGTACAACTGGAATGCACCATTTGTCTGACCGTGTGGTCAGGACAAAGTCAAAGGAAAAGAAGCGGGAACTTTGAGCTGCCTGTTTGGGTGTAGCTCTGTTGAAAGCCTATTTGTAAATGAGTCTATGTGAATGCGATTTGTGTTACAAAGGGTCTGGATTAGTGCAGAAGATATTTAGTTACATGCAAGACGTTGTCTGTGAACAGCATTAGCAAACTAAACATGACTTTGCTTTGGTAAAACCAACTAATCAATAACCTAATTGCGGACAATCACAACAATAACTCAATAAACAGCATTAAATCACAAACAACAAGTTAAACAGTCTTGCTTAGCCTGTACAGCCGTGATAAAGCTATGCCCAGTTGTTACATTACCAAATCCTGAATGGATTGAGGGAAGAGTTGGTTTGAGGCATGCTGTCTTTGTTAGCCGGTGAAGACGGCTGGAAAGAGCTGTGGCTCTAGAAGCAGTCTTTGTTGTGTCCTTGTTCCAAAGGTGCAGATCCGAGGAAGCTGGTCGCTCAGGGTCCTAGCAGAGTTAGATGTTGGGGTGCTAACTCAACTTGATTCTCCTTATTGCTGGGAGGTTAGTTGCAAACCTTGTGTTTACCCTTCTAACCTCTGTGGTTTCAGTTATGCGCCTGCCTTGAGCGAGGGCATGAGAGTCTTAGGAGAAAAGGAACAAAACTCTGTAGAGCAATTGTTCCCCCTTGATGGTTCAGGGCGAAGAGCACATCCGGGCTTGTCCAGGGCCCAGAAGGGAAGAGGTGTAAGCGGCTTGGCCGCCCCAAGAGCAAGAGAAAAGTCTGTAGTGAGTCACATGACACTGTAAAAGTACTGATCAATCACGTTTTGAGACTTGTCTCTCAAAGAGGTGTGAGGTGGGCATCCTGCTGAGATTGGTGTCCGGTAACTTCTTTGTTTAAGAACAAAGAACATGAGGTCTCTCCACCTCAGGAGGAAAAGCCTTCACATGTCCAGTTTAGATTTTAACAAATGACAAATCATCTGTGGTCCAGTGAATCCCAACAATTGACAGAAGATTAATTGGCAATGAGTTTGATAATAAATTCCTGTTTAAAAAAATGGCAATGAAGTACTGATTCTGCCTTCTCAAATGTGAGTATTTGTTTCCTTACTCTTCTGTGGCAGTGAAATGGATATCTTTGGGTTTTGGACTGTTCGTTGGACAAAACAAAACATTTGAAAAAATCCTCCTACACTGTGGGACTTATGATGGATATTTTTCACTATTTGCTGACATTTCATAGACCAAACGTTAATCAAAAATAATTATTAGCTGCAGCCCCACCTGTATTTGGACAATGCCATTACCTTCTGACAGCACAGATCAGTCTGTAATAAAATAGGACAAACGTCCCCAGCCACCACTGGTAAGGGTGTAAAATTTAGATCATCAGCGTGTTGTTTGGTCTGTGTCAGGTGTAATGAACAGTGCCACCTCCAGGGGTTGCTAGCAGGGCTTTGCTGACATGTCTCTGTCTCTTTCAGTTGTTGGTGTTGGAAATGGCACAAAGATGCTCAGTACAATGTTGGCTGGTTCGAAGGTGAGTTAGTTTGCACTTCCGAAATAGTAAAAGTCAACTGATATATGCATCAAGGTTAGAACTATATTTACTAAACTGAAATTGTAAGGCTGTGACAGAATGTGTTTGTTTCCATTATGATGATTCTGGTTCTTATGATAAAACGACTTAAAATACGATAAAAGACCTGTGGATCTGTAGATTAATTAGGAGCATAACACACATTTGATAAAAGCTGTGAGCACAATGTGTCATTGTAGTTAACTCTGCAGACAGCTACAGTATGTCACAGTAGGACTGGCTGAGTAGCTATAACAGAATATATATTACTGTATGATCTGATAACCTACAACCTAAAAATGGATAATACAATACTGATAAGAGAGAAATATAAAGTTATTTTATGAATACTACAAAATGTTATATTGTATTGACTTTAGAAATTATATACAAGAATCCAGATATTTTAAGCTATATGTTCAGAGTCCCTATGGAAGAGTTATAGGAACATAATACATAATAAATATTAATAAACCGGGTTGATTGACATTTTAGGTTGTTTTTTAATGTTTCATTATATAAGGAGCTTTTTTCACCTGCATACTGCTGTTCACTGTAGCATTAACTTAGGTAAAGATCATTTTAACTTACTTTAAAGCTTGACTCCTTCTACACTACTTATATAAGGTGTAAACATAATCACACTCACCTAACTTTAAAATTTTTACTCAAACTGAGTCTTGAAATTGTCAGAAATGGGCTAAAAGTAGGACATATTTATTTATTTTCAAATTTCCTAAATGCATTTACAGGTAGGGTTCAGAAGATTCTCAGAAGTACCACAGCTTCACGGTACTACAGAATTTATCTTATTATCAGTCAGAATGACCCTTAAAGGAATGAAGGAATGAAAATGGAAGGGGTTATTTTTGGTTGAACAAATGTTTTATCACTATTATTGAAACTTTAAACCATTTTGTGCAAAAAGTCTCCCCTTAGAAAATAACCAAAATAAAGGGGAGATTCTCTGTCATTTTGATTTTTTTTTTCACTGTCGTAGATAAGCAAATGTACACAGTATGATAACTGTCAACTTTTATATCACAGTATACCCTGAAACCAGTATATCGCTGCAACCCTTTTTACACGTAGCTTAGTGGTTGGGACACATACCACATAAACACAACGTCCACAATTTGATTCCCAGCTGGGGGACCTTTTTTTGCTTTGTTGCATATTATACCCCTCTATCTCCCCAAGGTTTCTGTCTCTCTACTGGCTGTTAAATAATGGCACACAACTGGAAAATGAAATAGTTTAAATTCAACTCAAAGCTGTAATTAATATTTCTATACTGACAGTAGCTCAAATGACTGTTAAGTGAAACTTTGGGAGAATTATCATGTGGTGGCGGGTGGGCATTTAGCAGTTAAAGAGATACTAGTGTAGAGTGCCCTGGGCTGCCACAGGTCAGTTAATTTTTCTGAATATTTGACCCAAGGATATTTTTTGTTCTCAAAACGGACAGGTTTAATTAGTATCTTATTGTTGTTTTTACATATTTTATTAATCAAATAGTAAAAGGCACATTAACAACTGCAATGTAGACAATCCAGTTCCTGTTTTTGCCACTGAGTCTCAGATTTTTGTTGTACTTGTCTGACAGCATTATGGAAAGGATCCATGCAGAGACAGACCTTTTTGTTAGAGAGTAATATCTTTTTGTTTAACCAGCCTTGACAGCTCTGTTTAAACAGCCCTGAAATCACCATCACCAATCCCATCAGACTCCATTCAAGTAAACAGTAATTTTAGCATGTATAGAGCCAGCATATTTTCACATCTGTTGGAGTTGGTGATTGTTGGAACAGTGGAAAAACAAACCAAGATGATTTTGTGAGTTCTGTTTTGTTTCTGTCATCTTTGAATAAAGTGTGTTTTACAATAATAAAAATCACTGTTTAAATGGATTCTGGTGGGTTTGACAATACCAATTTTGGGACTGTTTCTGGTTAAACAAAAAGGATCTTACTCTTTAACCACCAACCCCCCCGCACTACCAACCTACTCAAACTCAACTCCAATAAAACAGAGTTCATGGTTGTGGCACAGCTTTGGATAGTTGGGGATCTCCTCCTGGTCATTGACGGGCACTCCATCAACCCATCCTCCGAGGTCCGCAACCTGGGAATCACCATGGACTCCACCCTCCCATTTCAATCACGCATCAAATCCGTCACCAAATCCGCCTTCTTCCTGTTATTTCTGTGACTATCACTGTAAAGTATCCTTGGGTTTTCTGAAAGGCGCTATATAAATTGAAGTTATTGTTATTATTATGAATGAATAATGAATAAATGAAACACCTGCTCCGTTATACTCTAATATTTGCCTTTTATAATGAGCAGCAGTTCCATATAAGTGGTCATGGAGGAAACAGAGTGACGTGTGCTGTTTGTTTTACAGAAATATATTGCTGTGGGGGAACTGGGGAAAGCAACAGATACTCTTGATGCCACTGGCAGTGTGACTCTGGAGAAAGACTTTGGTAAATATTAAATTACAAACATAATATTCATCCCATTCAGCAGTCTAATCTACTGTGTGTGTGCATGCCTCCTTTCTTTCTACAGTTTTTTGTCTCTATTTTACAGGATGATGTTAATGTGATTTTTTCCCACAGGACACATAACCAGGTTAGACATTGAGGAGAAACTGAAAACTTTCACTGGTGACATCATGCAAGTTCCTCCACTGTGAGTAAAGCCTCCATGCTGAACATATTCACGCTCCTCAAAGGATTAAAGTGTGGCCTCCATGAGGTTTCTTGTCACAGCGGAAAACCTTGAAGCAAATATAAATGCCACATTTCAGCAGAGCCTTATTTCACCTTGTGTGTGTATTGTTTAGGGATGCACCGATTTATCAGCCGATATTTGCCTTGTTGAAAACCATCAACTTGTCAGTAAATAAGATGACATTCACAGATGGCTGTAGCTGATGTTTGTCTGTTGTGTCGCATCCATTTCGCGCAGGTAAGATGTTGTGTCAGTTGTTTCTGGTCAGACTCGAAAAACTGTAGCTAGCATACCCAGCTGCTGATTTAGAGAAGAAGCCGCTGGCTGGACCCGACTCTGATATGACGGTCAGAGGGCAACAAGTGCCGTGCAGAAGTGTAGTTTGTTTTCACGTTTGCTTTTAGTGAGCAGCTGTTTAGATCTACATCTCGCATCTTGGATGAGAGGAGAAATCAACTGTGCTGCAACAAGGCAGATATGCAGATATCTTAATAAAGAAAAACAGGCATCTTACTAAGACGTAGGCCATGAGGCACAGGGGATGTTTTTTTTTTCTTTTTAACATCAATACAGGATTCCCATGGTCATGAAATTCTTGGAAAAGTTATAAAATTAGAAAAACCATTTTCCAGGCATGGAAACAGTTTGGAATTAACAGAATGTTTTGGAAAATGTTTGAATATACATTGTCATGGCTGTTATTTAAAGAAGTCCTATTAGGCTCATTTTTTGGGTCATATTCGTAATATTGGATTCTAGTGGAATAGATTCAGGTGCTTTAATGTTCAAAAAAACATAAATTTTCTTATACTGCCCATTTCTGTTGCACCTCTGTCTGAAACACTGTGTTTGAGCTTATGACCCGCCTCCCCAAGCAGCCCAGTCTGTTGTGATTGGTGCAACACTGAGACTGTGTATCAGAAATGTCTTGCCCTTTATCTTAACTAAATTCCATCCCCTCAGGCTACATGAGAAGCTAAAAACACACTGTGGCTAAGCTAAAAACAGCGGTAGGTCTTACTCATCAATTTGAGAGAAGAAATACAAGCCAACAGACTCTGAACCACCTCCGCAACAAAGACTGGAGCAGGACGTTTTACGGGGGTAAACTTGTATTTTGTAGCCATCTTATATTTCAGCTGCCTGAATTATCTTGTGTGAAGCTAAACAGCCAGTTAACATCTCAGAGTCCTCTACTAAACACACAAGGCTTGCCTTACTTGTATTTTACTGTAGTCTTGATTTAGTAGTTTTTGTTGTAAAAAAACTCCAAAATCTCCAACATCATCAGTGCATCTCTGTCCTTGACTGACTGTGCTCAACTGAGGAGAGGCTATGCTAGGAAAGTAAATGGAGAAAAAAGACAGATAGGCTGAATGAACCCAGAACGGTGAGAGCACTCTCTGTTTCTGAAAACCAACAGGAAATAGCTTGCTTTTAACTTTTTAACCAATTTTTAACTAACTTATTTAACTTATTCAAACACTAACTCATTCAAATTATTAATTTAACTTTTAAAGATAACACGCTCCACGCTGAGTTTTTTTATTAGTCTCTGAAAGAAGGACTACGGCCTTAGAAACACCTTGGCTGTCCTGTCCTTCACAATCCGCACCTCCACCTTGCAGATCCTCTTGTCACTGCTTGACAAGGTCTTAACGACCAGTCCCATAGGCCATTCATTTTGGTGGGCCTGGCTGTCTGTCATTAAGACAACATCTCCTTCTTTTACATTTGGCATCCTTTCACTTGGAGGTACTTCCTGATTATTGCGTTGTCTGTGTTTGTACCCAACTTTTTACAAGCTCCCACAAAGTTTGTCCCTCTGTCTGATTGCAGAAATTTTGCTGGACCACCAATTGAAAAAAATCCTCCTCAGAGCATTTATAAATCTGTCAGTAGACACGGTCTCAATCAGTGCAATGCACTGCTCTGGTTGACATGCTGAGGTTGTAAAAAGCACTGCCCAGCGTTTGCTCTCCGCACTTCCTCCTCTTGTGTGACGTGTCACGATAGCCCACTGCCCAAAGATGTCAAGGCCAACAGTGGTGTATGGAGGTTCAGGAGTGAGTCTGGCAGATCTGCCATTTTCTGGTCCTCCAGCCTACCTCACAGCTTGCGGCAGGTAAGGCTTTTGTGAGTGACAGGAGACACCAAGCGCTTACTCCCGGTTATTCCGTATGCAGCCCCCCATATAGCTCCATCAGTAATCTGTCGTCCTTGGTGAGCCAATTGTTCATGGAAATGTCTCACAAATAGTATGGCAATGTGTTGGGTGTGTGGAGTACTCAGTGGATGCTTTATTTCTTCCGATAGGTCAGCAGAAGTATGTCGACTTCCGACACGGAGTAGACCATCTTTATCCAAAGCTGAATTGCGCTTGAGTGTGTTTCGCTTCATGAATGTCTGTCTTCCTTCTTCAAGACATTTGAATTCCTCCTTCGAGATCTCCATGCTGGACAGAACGACCTACCACAGCTTCAGCTTGTGAAGGCTTACTTGCATTGTGTGTCTTTCCTTTGAAGGATGCCACAACATGAATGAGTCTGGTTATGGTTTGACAGAGTGCTCCAGCTTAAGCACCGCTGAAAGTGTTGTGAGCCCAACTGGGACTCTGATGCCTTAGTAATTCCAGGACTAATCAGCTTCAGGCTCAATTCAGGTGAAGAGATTGGCTTTGGGGGTCTCTGCTGCTTTGTCAGAATACAGGAAAACTGGGCCTGAGAACCAGTTACTATGTTGGAGTTGAACTGCTAGTATAGACCTGGTGGCATGGTCTGCAAGGTTCAGGTTTGTAGGCACGTAATACCACTGGTTGGGGTGTGGATCCTCTAATCATTGTTAGCTGGTTGGAAACGTACATATAGAACCTGCCTGGGCAAACATCATCTAGTAAGGGTCCTTAGGCAAGACCCCCAATACTATACCTGCCATTCTCAGATATGAGTTTTACAATCCTGATAAAGTCATACCAGCTCAGACGTCGCCCAGGTCAACAAGGTCCGCCTTAGTTGCTACGGAACAGGGCAGTCTGATGACAAATGGGTTACTGGAACAAGACATGCATGGACAAAGGTGGAAAACATGGAATTGATGGAATGCTACTATCCCAGAGAGAGGGGATATATGCAGAGAGTGTGGTACCTATGGATACTTCGAAACCCACAAGCAACACTAACTAAGAAACATCTGGTAGCACAGTGTTCCAACATCCACAACCAGCAACTACTATCACAACTAGAGATCAATAAAATACTTCAACAATGCCATGGCAAGGTCCAAATCCTTTATCTCCTTAGCACAGTCCTTTGCCGGGAAAGCTTCCATTACCTGGCTGCTGTTCGCAGGTTCAGTCACGTCTTCAGGTGTGGCGACTGAAATGAGACCATCATCAACATAAAAGCGCCTCTCGACGAACTGTCTTCATCAGAGCCATGCTCTTGTTCACCCTTTTGAGCTGCTTATCTCATGCAATAGATACCTACAGGAGGTGAAGGGCTGTTTCCAAATACATGGACCTTCATCCTGTATTCTACCACTGCCTTGCTGATGTCATTATCTACATACCAGAGGTACCGCAGGAAATCTCTTGGATCCTCTCGGACAACAAAGCAATTAAACATTTGCTCTACATCTGCTGTAAGAGCCACAGGTTCTTTTCTGAACCGCAAAAGAACTCCCAACAGGGTGTTGGTCAAGTCTCGTCCACTGAGGAGCACATCAATGAGAGACGTTCCATCACATTCAGCACTTGAATCCAATACAGCCCGGATCTGGTCTGGCTAGTGGTTTGCATGTGGTACACACCGAATATAGACAGGTACCAGTGTTCTTTGCCTTTGTCTAAATGTGGAGCAGGCTTACATTGATAATTGTCCAACATCTTCTGCATAACCATAATGTGCTGATCTTTCATCTCCAGCTTTTTTTCCAGAGTCCTCCACAGTGAGCAGAGACATTTTAAAGCGTGCTCCCTGTCGCTCAGGAGCCGTCTTCTCAGAGAGCGAAAGGGCAAAGGAACCACCCAGCTGTTTCCTTTATTTTGGTGGGCCTGTGCATCCATGATGGCCAAGAAGGTTTTGGCATCTATGGATAGTGCTGGGTTGTTTTCATCCATCGACCTGTCAAACACCGAACACTTTAGACCCTAGATTGTCTGCGCTGGGGGCGAGACTTGTGTGACCATTGTTCATTGTGTTCGTTTTGTAGACATCAACCTCTGATGGTTTTTGAACTGGTCCCAAGCACACCTCCCCAACAATGACCCAGCCTAGGTCTAGCTGCTGGGCATAAAGTTTGTTATGGGGCCTGCTGATTTGCTCACATACTTTATGCACCCTGAGAATGTCTCTCTTTAAGAGTAGGAGGATTGGAGCATCTTGGAGCGAATGGGAGTAGATGGTGGTGATTGTGTTCAATCTCTAGGGGGGGGATTTCCATCCTGTCATTCGGCATCTTGCCATATTCTATAAAAAAGGGATAAGGGAAGCTGTAGTTTACCATCCATTGACTTGTTGGGATCTAAGCCTTAACACGGGGCTAACCTCATAACAGATCTCCAGTTAAAGTTACTGATATCAGTCTCATAAAGTTCACTAAGCTATCAGTTGGGAATTTTGATAAATAATCAAATCAATAACCATAACCAAAATTACTTTATTAATAGTTAAGGATGAAGGATTTTGGAGTTCTTCACATAGCAGAGGATGACTATTCATTCACTCTTGACAGACTGAGTGTGTGAAACAAAGGCCGTCTGGCTTACAAAACAAAATGGCAAGATGGCTTCAGATCGGGGGAGGTTTGCCTGAGCATGTGGTCAGTCAGGACAAAGACAAAGGAAAAGAAGCAGGAACTTTGAGTTTGTGAATCAGTATGTGTGTGCAATTTGTGTTGCAAAGGGTCTGGGTCAGTACAGAGGATGTTTAGTTGCATGCATGTCTCTGTCCGTGAAAAGCATTAGCAAACTATCATCACTTAGCTTTGGTGAAGCCAACTAACCGATAACTTAACTGCAAACAATCACAACAATAATGCAATAAGCAGCATTAAATCACAACTGACAAAGTTGAACAGTCTTGCTTAGCCTGTACAACTGCAATAATGCTTTGCCCAGTTGTTATGTTACCAATCCTTAAATAGATGGAGGGAAGAGTTGCTTTGTGGTGACTGCTTTTGTTAGCTGGCAGAGGAAGGCTGGAAAGAGCTGTGGTTCCAGATGCAGTCTTTGCTGTGTCCCTGTTCCGAAGGTGCAGATCCGAGGAGGCC
Organism: Cephalopholis sonnerati; assembly: GCA_019142605.1. Lineage (NCBI taxonomy): Eukaryota > Metazoa > Chordata > Actinopteri > Perciformes > Serranidae > Cephalopholis > Cephalopholis sonnerati. The sequence continues at coordinate 4,462,772 of JAGQAX010000020.1, forward strand.
GGTCGGTCAGTGTCCTTGCAAAGTTATACATTGGGGTGCAAACTCAACTTTTGCTCCTGCCGTGAGCATGAGCAGGTTGTGGTCCAGGAAAAAGAGAGCAAGAGTCTGTAGAGCAAGTGCCCCCTTCAACGGATCAAGGGCAAAAGCCAGGGCAAGAGCCTGAGCCGGTCTGTGGCTCAGAAGGAGAACAGCGAGAGTGAAGAGAGCAGAATTTCTCCTAAAGTTAGCCTGGTGATATCACAGAGTCACATGTCACTGTGAAAGTACTGTTGAATCAAGTTTGACAACTGGTTTCTTACTTAGGTGTGACAGTGGGGCATCCTGTGGAGATAGCTGTCTTTGTTTGAAGAACAGACATGCAGTCTCAGGCCATGTCCACACGGAGACGCGTCTTTTTGAAACCGCCAAAGAAAATGATCGGATTGCAATAGTGTTCCGTAAACACGGAGCCAGCTTCGAAAATGCAGGCGTAAAGACGAAGCCGGTTCAAGCCACTGAAACCGCATAAAAAGGCCGCAGTATATATGCCATCCAGGAGATGGCGCGCCATTAAAAACCGCAGCATACAGCTCTGAACCAGAGAAGAAGATGCGGAGCATGCAAAGAAGCCTGCGCGGTGTATACAAACAGAAGAAGAAGAAGCACAAGCACAACAAGAAGATGGCCTAAACAAATTCCAACACACGAGAGAAAACGGAGACCTTGTTTTGGACTGAAGACGAAGTCGAGCTGCTGCTCCGAGTCAGGCTGGATTACAAAGCCAGTAAACTTTAACAACACGTTGATTGGGAGCCGTGTCAGTCGAAGTAGGCCGATATAATGGACTCGTTTCAGGCACAGTATGCAAAACCGACAGAGAAAGATTTCCCGTACGACGTTACCGGCATATCAAAACCTCAGATCACCGCCAAATTAAAAAAAATATTCGCACGAAGTACAGACAAGCAGTGGACACCGGGTGCCGGAGTGGCCAGGGACGAGTGGTCACTTATCTGTCCTGCGGGCAATCATTGTGATTAGTTTGCACATTTCCAGTAATTAGAATAATAATAATAAAATACTGTTTGAGAAGTTGTTGTCGTTGTCATGTTTATTTTCACTAGACACACCATTCACACACTTTCAAACTAGCAGTATACTGTTCAGGTCACATCTGGAGAATGCACAAAGCTTTAAGACCAGCTGGTGTTTTGGTCAGTCATGTTGGCCAGTCTTTAGTTAAGGGTCAACATACTCTGTAAGCACTCTCCTCACTTGCTACATTAGAAAACAAACTCAGCAACACACTGTGAAATATGTATTAAGTCATTAGGGCTGAGAATGTGTTACTGATTAATCATACTTTTATATCATGTAAACACGTGAATGCTAAAAGTACTTCTTTTCCTCCTACTTTATATTACTGTAACTGAAGTCTGCTGCTAAATTCAGCTTCATGTTTCACTCAGAACAGTTTTTAATAAATCACAAGTTATAAAAACGTGTAAACTGCGTGGTTAACGCAGACGAGCGGAGGATTAGCTGGGAAACATCCCATTTATTCACTTTACATGGAGCTACAGTTAATACTGAATGATGTGTTAGTATCTCTTAATAAGTCATCAGAAATCATAAGTCATCAGAAATCATAACTCATCTTTAGAAGGAGCAGATAGCAGATGTTTACCTTAAGCTAGCTCGGGACATGTTCAAGTTAACTAGATTTTAATGGAGCAAGGCGAGCTAACAGTTAGCACGCTAGCGTGCTGGGTTGCTTTGAGATGGCTGTCAGAGATGGCAGAGGTATGATCACATGATCCTGTTTGAGCTATAACAGGTGGTGTGTTCCACCTTTTATCACCCAGCTGAAGAATAGAGAACTGTAAACAAACTGTAACGTAAATAGTTGTCTATTGCTGTCTGAAATCCGCCACTGTTGTTGTTGTGATGGCACAGCTTCCTGCCGAGGTAAAGTCGGAGGTTAGAGAGGTGGGGCTATGACATCATCGCCGGCCAAAAGTTGCGTATTGGCCGTACACACGGAGACGCTAAGGCTGCGTCTTCAGATTTATCCACTCTGGAACCCGGTTTCAAAAAGATGCGGTTTCGCCCCCCTAAAACGGCACCTTCGTGTGGACGAAAGGCTGAACCGCATAAATACTTTGGCGTATTCACCCTGACACAGCTTCGTGTGGACGGGCCCTCAGTCGCTATCTCAGAGGGAAAGCCTTCACATGTCCAGTTAAGATTTTAACAAAAGATATATCATCTGTGAATCCCAACAGACTCAAATAAATTAACAGCTCTTCTACCTGAAGTGTCCATTTTCGCTTAATATGTTTTCAGGGTGTATGGGATGGGGCTGGCTAGAACTCTTTCTTAGGAAGGGACTTTTTACTTTGTTCATCTAGCACTGCATACATTTGAACTGCCTCCTCCTTTTACCCTGCAGGATATGCTTTCACCAAGCAGATTTTGGAACATGGACAAATTGTCAGCCTGACCACAAACTTTTGTACATTTAGAAGTGACTGACAATGAGCTTTCATCTTGCTCCCTGCTGTCCCTTTTTCAGTCACAGCACTCTGCGTGGGTATGAGAGGAGGACCTGGATGCAGTGCAGCGATGTGTTTCTCACTGTTGCACTCAAAACACTTGACAGTAACCTTACTGTCTTTTGCCGTATGTTGAATAGACACACAACATCAATAGTAGATGCAATTCTTTTTGAGATATGCTTTGTGTTCTTCCAAGGGTTTAACTCTAAAGAGCTTAAATTTTTTCAGTGGATGCTGCTTTTTATGTATTGGACACTGACGACCTGGTTACTACAATTTCTTCAGAGCAGCACTACTTTGATGGTTCTGCAGGAATGTCTATTTGGTGTACAGTCACAGAGGCTTTGTGACTAAACTGTTCAAGTTTTTCTGTGTTGACAGAGGCATGACTGCTGAATGAAACTTGGATCATTTTTTATCTTTGCTTATTGTTGGTTGAACTTGGAGAAGACACAGAAGGGAGGAAAAGCCACTCTCTAATCTGCTTTGTATTTTCTTCCAAGGGCTGTCCATTTTTCTTGGAAATTAAGGGGGAGTTTTTCCACTATTTGTTTTACCCCGCAAGCTGTATCCAGATATGCGAGCTCTTGTAGAGCACCATCCTGCTTAGCACACTCCTTAAATATTGATTTCCTTGTGTTTTTGAATTAAGTGCTTCCCTGTGTCCACGTTCCTTGTATATATTTCAAGTGTTGCCATAACCATTTTATATTTTTTATCTGATGTTAATATGTTGGTTAAAAAGATATTTACAAATTAGTGTATGTAAGGTCTGATTTCACAGCCTTTGCTGAGGGTAAAAACATTTTTGCTTTACTTTTCCAATTTTTTTTCTTTTTTTGTTTTTTTTTTTTTACTCTGCTAATACCTCATAGTTACATATACACAAATTTGAATCTTATGAAATCTCAGATATCTCTGTAATAACAAAGTCACCAGGGTTGTGTGTTCAGCTGGCTAGTTGAAGTTTCTCCTTCTTTCTCTTCCAACTCAGCATAAGGTCTCGTACTTGGTTTGAAACCTGTACCCTTTATAGGTGATGATGAGAGCTGAGAGTCCAAATGAAAGTGTGTGTGTGTGTGTGTGGTGTGCGCGCATGCGTGGTGTCCGTGTAACAGAGCTCCACTTAAAAACCACATTGTAAACGTATATTAAAAGCCGATTCCCAATCAATCGTGTGGTCACACATTTTGACAGATTGATGCGACCCCGGTCTGATTGCTGTCATGTTGTCAGCTAACCACTTGAGCTACTGTTTGTTAGCTTCTTAGATCAGGCGAGACACATACAAATGTTGAAACTTAATCAATATGGACATGCTACACATCCATAGATCTGTTAGATTCTCCACAATTCAATTGTTCAGGTCATTTTGCTGAGACCACCCAGCTGGCAGTGTAACTTACCATAAGCTGAGTAACAAAAGCATTTCAAAACAATAACTTTGGTTAGCCAGTTAGCCGAGGCCTACAGCTATAATGTTATTTAAAACACTACAGAAAAGGGAAAAAACCAATAAGCATAATAGGTCCTCTCTGAAAGCCGATTCCCAATTAAACTGAGTGCAGCCACACATTTTGACAAGTAAACACAGGTCTTAATTCGATCCCAGGTCTGAGTGCTGTCCTGTTGTTGGCTAATTGCTTTAGCTAGCGGTAGTTAGCTGCTTAGTTCAGGCATTACACATATAAATGTTGGAACTTCTTTCAATCCGCTAACAAAGTGGGAACTGCCCCTGTCTTTCAGGAGTAACTGCTGTGAAAATCCAACTGTAAACTGTTGCCAGTTTGTGAAGCATTCCCCAGGAAAATGGAGGGAACACAATAAAATGTCCGTGTTATATTGTTGAGGAATCGTTCCAACCACTTATTCTTTGTCTCGTCTTCCTTTGGCAGTCCAAACAAGGGCACTGAAAAAAGCAGCATCTACTTAACAGCTTCTCAACAGCTCAAACCCTCTGCAGCCTCTGCTTCAGCTGCTGCCGCTCATAGTGGATTTGTTTGGGAAATAACTCTTTTTAAGTTCCTTTAGGAACAGATCAATTATCTTCTGCTGCTGATGTTCTATTGTTATGCAGTGAACCTTGCAGCCTCTAGAGGTCACTAGCTTTAGACTTACATTTTACAACTGTCACTTCACCTGTGGAGAGACTTTTTTGTCAGTGGCCATTCCTGTAGATAAACGCTGCAACTTTTCACACCGGGGACTGGGGAATACTGACAGCATTACTCTGTGATATGGACTGGGTGTATGCAATTTATAAACTCTGTTTATAAAGTGACGTGTGTAACTGTAGAGAAAGGTAGCTGATTTTGTCTCATTCCCAGGTTGTCAAATACTGACGCTTTGGTTTGGTGGTTCGGTCCGACAGCCGATCCAAAGCATCAGTATTTGCCAATCTGGAAATGACACTGAACAATTAACTATCTTTCTCCAGAATTACATACAAGACATTTTAATTTCTGGTGTGATTTATTGATTTTCTGTAATTTCAGCTACTCTGCGCTGAAGAAAGACGGCCAGCGTCTATCTGTCTTGCTGATGAAAGGTCACAAGGTTGAGGCCAAACCAGCTAGACCAGTCACTGTGTACAACCTAACCCTGCAAGAGTTCAAACCTCCTCTCTTCACTTTGGGTCAGCACACACTGGTTAAATCAGCATTTCTTTCTAACGCTGTGTAATACTGACTTCTAACTCTCTGATATTTAAAAGCTATTTTGGGTGTAATTTCCTGCTGATTTTGCTAAATTACACATTCAAATAAACAATTTTTTTTTTATTTCTCTAACAGATATAGAGTGTGGTGGTGGATTTTATGTCAGGAGCTTGGTGGATGACCTGGGAAAAGGTGAGATTCATTCATTCACTTTCTTGTCAGCATGTTTATGAAAAAGTCTGAAATCACCCCACTAGCACATGAGAATAATCAGTGCCTGTGTGCTGCAGCTCTGTCGTCATGTGCTCATGTGAAGGAACTGACCCGGACCAAGCAGGGTCAGTTCACACTGGAGGAGCATGCCTTGCATGAGGAGCAGTGGACACTGGAACACATCCTGCATTCTCTGCAGCCCTGCTCACAATCGGAGCAGGACGGGCACTGTGCAGAGCCACCAGAGGCTGACACCTGAGGAACACCCAAGGAACACTGTCTGAACAGAGCCCAGAGAGAAAAGCTGGGGTTGCTGTCTGTTTCATGGTTAGTCATGACTCATCAGTGAAGAGAACATGCTGTCTAAATGAAGTGTCAGGTTCTCCTGGATGTTTAAAGGTGTGCTGTTGAGCAGGTGAAGTTTGACAAATTGAGACAAATGTCAAAACCACTGTTGATTCTGGACTCACTGGACCAGTGTAATCACTCTACACTGTTCATGTGATTTCTAGCCAACACTCTAGTGCTTACTAGCTTGTCTGTCTCACTTACTATTTACATTTTAGTTATATTTGTGAATAATTCGTATTTTGTAACAGCCCCGCTCAATCCTCCACCCCAGCCTCTGTCTCGTCCCTCTAATTGTATTGCAGAGCTGGGTAATAGAAACAGTACACAATATACATAAATGTCACAATATGAAAATGAGAAGTAATAGATCATGTTAAAGGAGAAGTCCAGTATTTTGCACTTTGAGCCCCATTCCTGGGTTGTTTATGATGAAATAGAGTGGTTAAGACCAGAATCTTGACGATTGCTCCTTCTCTGAGAATTTGAGAGAATTTGGCTTTGGTGGTCAGTGGAGTTCGTTGATGTTCATAAAAATTGTACACATGGCCATAGACAGCATTGTTAAGCCAGGCAGGGGAAAGCCAAATTCTATCAAATTCTCAGAGAAGCAGCAATCGTCAAGATTTTGGTCTTAACCACTCTATTTCATCATAAACAACCCAGGAATGGGGCTCAAAGTGCAAAATACCGGACTTCTCCTGGAAGAAGACTTAACAGTCCAACATGAAACAGATGCTCAGTGTATACTAAACAAAAATTGGAGGAAAACATTCCACACTGCAGGATTTATTATGATTAATGCTGGAAAGATAAAAAAATGTTTTTTGTGTATGTGTAATTGCTTCATTGAAGTAGAGTTTCTGCTTGCATATAAATTCATTTATATTATGATGTAATAGTATATGGACAATGTCTGATATGAAAAGGAGTATTGTGATGACATTGTCTTCATTGAGGTGTTCTTACATGAAACAGCAGCATCCTGGGACATACATTTACAAAGCAGGTGAAATATATATTACCCAGTTTATATGGAGGGTTATTTGTGGGAATGCCATGCCCTGAACAGTGCTCTTATCAAAGACATCTGACATGTAAGTGAAAGCTATTTCTGTTATTCCAGTACAGTGAGGAGTTGTTTTTTTTTCTTTTTTTTCCAATGAAAGATTGATGCACTCCAGATCTGAAGCACTCATGTGTCCATACAGCATGTCAAGGCTCTGCACTTGCAGGTTAGATAAATATTCAGGTGATCTTTGTTAAATACCAACATTTCTAACATCATTCAGAGTGGGCGTCTGGTCATGAAGGAATCACTGATGTCTTTACCTGCTCATTACTACACTGGCTGATGACCTTAAAAGAGAAACTTGTAGGGCCTTTAAAATTAGGCAGTAAACTAACATTGTAATGCACTGAAGTCTGGTGAGGGTCATGCCAGATAGATTTTCTAAATGTAGATGTTTCACATTTCTCTCAAAATTCTTGTTTCTTTTTGTACTCCTTTCTTTGTTTCTTTCTCTCCTTAAAACAGTTTGAAGTGACAAAATTAACTTCACTGCCTTTTATCTGCACTGACAGAACATACTTACAGTGCTCCTATTGAAGAGGAGGGGTCAACATTTTGACACATTTTCATAATTTTAATTGTGGTAAGTGAAAAAAAGGAAAGCAGCACCATGCAAAAGTTTGGCCACCCCAAGACATTTGAGCTCTCAGACAACTTTCAACAGGGTCCCTGGCCATAATTAGCTTGTTAGGATGCTGACTTGTTCACAGTCATCATTAGGAAAGGCAAGGTGATGCAAATTTCAAAACCTCATAAATACTCTGACTCCTGAAACCATGTCCCAACAATCAGCAGCCATGGGCTCCTCTAAACAGCTGCCTAGCACTCTGAAAACTAAAATAACGGATGCCCACAAAGCAGGAGAAGACTATAATAACAATAATAATAATAGCTTTAATTTATATAGCACCTTTCAAGAGATCCAAGGACGCCTTACAGAAAAAAAACAAACAAAACAAGACAGAGCAAGGCAAACAGACTAGCTGCCAAAGGCCTGTGTGAATAAGCGTCTTTTCAGTCCAGACTTGAAAGTGTCTAGAGATGGTGCATGGCGAATCTCTGTTGGGAGAGAGTTCCAGAGGGTGGGGGCTGCCACACTGAATTCTCTATCCCCAAAGGTCCACCTATTGGTGCGGGGGATGGAGAGGAGGCCTGAGTCAGAGGACTTCAGGTTCTGTGAAAGAGTATGCTGGTGGAGAAGGTCCGATAGGTACGGTGGAGCAGTGTTGTGGGCAAGCAGAGGCAGTTTGTAGGTGTGGCCCCTACAAACTGCTGCTGTTACAGCCCGGCAGTAACATTAGCCACTGGCTGCTATAAAGTAGCTGCGATGGCCATGGAAATGATGTTAAAATACTCCTCTATGGAACTGCGGAACATCCCCCTACTATAAGAAGACAGCAAAGTGTTTTCAGGTAGCTGTTTCCTCAGTTTGTAATGTAATTAAGAAATTGCAGTTAACAGGAACTGTGGAGGTCAAGTTGAGGTCTGAAAGACCAAGAAAACTTTCTGAGAGAGCTGCTCATTGTTAGAAAGGCAAATCAAAACTCCTGTTTGACTGCAAAAGACCTGCAGCAACTTTGCAGCAACACCTGTACAAATATGACCTTCATGAAGTTAAAATTGAACTTTTTGGATGCAATGAGCAAAGGTATGTTTGGAGAAGAAAGGGTGCAGAATTTTCCTGAAAAAAACACCTGTCCAACTGTAGCCGTTTGCTGTCTGACCCAAAGAAAATCTAAAGTAATGGTTCCTGGAATAATATGTTTAACCAACCATAATGCCACCTAAAATTTACCTCTACACAAAAAACGTTGAAGCTCAGTATCTCTAAACCACTCAGAATGCAGATAGAATCATATAATTCTAAATTCCTCTCAGTCCCTGAAGGAGGTTGGGTTGCTGTCAAGCTGTATGGATATGGATAATGTTTGATGGTAGGCAGGAGCCAGTAAGAATCTTTGTCTTTGAGTTGTTAATGCTAACATATATGGCGCCAGCTTCCAAGAAGCAGCAGCAGCGCCTCTGCTCTGCTGAGGAGTTATCAATCGTTTTTGGACAGGAGCCTGACGCCGCGCAGAGCTGGCTGGATCAATGAGCTGCAATGATTGTCTCAGTCCAAATATTAGCCGTTTGCTGATTTCTTTCATGTCTTCAAGGCTGCTCATATCCCTGTTTGCAGTCGGAGCCCACTTTATCTAAATTAGGGCCGTTAGAAAGTTGGCAGTTTGCGGCGCGCGCTTTAAAGACGCTTCAGAAAATCGAACCATTGGATTCGATTAGCGCGCAGATTTATCAGTGACGAGCACCAGGCTTCCTTTCAACACTGAGGCGTGACCTGTTAACATATCATTAATGAAGTCACCTGGTAATAAAAATCAAGATGACCAGAACACGTGCAGCTGGAGCCTTCGGAGTCACAGAGGCTGTTCGTGGTGTAACTGTGAAACAGAGAAGTTATCAGTTATTGTTTAACACTTTGCGGAAACGCGTGTGAGGTGATAAACATGCTCTTAGTGAGCCATTAAAGAGATTTGCATTTGTAGCTATTATCATAAGTATATCACCTCAGCCGCGTTGACAGATGGGCTTCACAGGAAAACTCCACACATTCAAATAATGAGTTAATCACCCTATTCAGCTGCACCGTTAGGATGAGGATTGCAGTTAACATGTATTACATTGTTAAAGATAACACTGTAAACTGTTTGATTAGTCAAAGAGCCATTTAACGCACGTTTGGGCTGTGCGTAAAACCAGGGCCATAACACCGAAAACACAGGGGTCATGTCTTCTGCAGCTTTTCCAGAGAATCAGGGAGTGTTTACGTTGCTGGGGGAAATTTATGGCGCAGCTGAAACTCCAAGATTCAGCCTGAGTATTTTACATTCTGAATCCTGCACTCTTAGACAACATTTGAATACCTGTGGACCAAAAAAATAAATAAATACAAGATTCAGTATTTATCCACAATGATGTTAACCCTGACAGTGTGAAGAAGGCTTGGATGTACTCATGCATTCAGTCAAGGCTAAAAAAAGACATTATACCCAAAGCGGGCCAGATATAAGGAGAATGGATTGTCTGAAATATGAATCATTGTACAGTAAACACAGATCATTAAGAAATCGAAATGTAAAACACTTGTTTATATTTTATTTATATATATAATTTTAGTTTAAAACAACCTGACAACAAGGGGCCACCTCTTGGAACGAGACAATAGAATAACGTGTAAATTATGGCATGTGTGTGCGCCTAAGGTGTAGTTTAGGGCACCCAAACTCCTAACAGTATAATAATAAACATTTAGAGGAGTGGAGGAACAGGATTCGATTTCCGTGCCTGTGTCGATGTGTCAGCATGAATAACTGAACAGGTCTACAGGCAAAGCAGGGGCCCATTGGTCCCTAAGCAAGAGCTTCTTCTTGTTCAGTCAAAAGTACAGATGTCCCGAACATGATTTTCTTTTATGCTTTTTTCAGTGATATTTAGTATATTATACTGCAGCAGTTTGTATTACAACTGTGAAGAGAGTCAGCAGATCTGATGTAGCAGCAAGCTTTGGACAGAATTTATATGCACTCTCCTCATATCTAGCTGAAACAAACTAGTTTCAACCAACAACAGAATTCAACAATACCAGCAAAAAGATGTGAAACATCATAGAAGGGATTAATTAATGTGTCTTTGTTTAGGGTTTGTTCTCCTAAACCGCCAAAGGATTTAATGACAGATTCATAAGAAACAGATTGTAAAATATTTGACTGCACATTTACAGTAAATTACTGGCTACTAGTTGCATTACTTTCATAGTAAATTACTGCAGTTAACTGTTGTAAAATAACAGCTGTATACTGTGATCTCACAGTAGTTATGCCTGTATATAACTGTAATTTAGCAGTGTGCTCTTGTAAAATAACCTCACAGTCAAAGTCTATCACATTACTGATATAACAGTAAATCCCTGTAAATTACTGAATTTAACTGTAACTTCACCGTTTATGTGTATCTGATTACTGTGATTTAGCAGTATGCTTCTGTTGAATTACTGTATTTTACTGTAATCTCACAGTTAACCTCCATATATTACTGTGATTTATGCTTCTGTAAAATGACTATATTTACCTGAATTTCACAGTAAAATTCTGAATTTGGTTAAATATCACACTAACAGCCTATGAGGTTATAATAATGCAATTTATTGTGAAATGTTACAGTTACAAATTGTAACTTATGGAAATAGTTTGCAGTGCAGTTTGTATTTTATCTGTGAAGGCAGTCAGTGGATCTGATGTAGCAGAAAGCTTTGGACAGAATTCAGACAGACTCACTTCATCTCCAGCTGAAACAAAATGGTTTCAACCAACCACAGAATTTGAGAACCACGGCAAAATACAAGGAAAGAGATGTAGAACAACCTAGAGGGGGTTCTTTAATGTGTCTGTTTCCAGGGGTTGGTCTCCTAATCCATCCAAGGATTTAATGACAGATTCATAAGAAACAGACTACATATAGGCTAGTAATACATCTTTGTTGCCATAGCAGAACTTAATACAATTCACTCAGTGAATAAAATAAACAAAAAAATGAATTTTGCTGTGGGGGATTTATCTGACACCACCATATGGTTATTACATAATGATTAACACAGTTACTTTAGAATACTCTGTATTTACAATATGTTGTTTGGATGATGCTTGTCATCATCTTGTTATCTCTAAGCACATACACAGGTACTTGATGTGATGTTCCAGTCAAATATACTTTGCTCCTCTGCTACATCTGACAGCTACAGTGACTGTTTTGCTGGTTAAGATTTAACAAGTAAACATGATCATCTTTTGAAATGAACGAATTGTTACAGAATACACTGTTCAACATAATGATCTCCACCTAAGCTACAACAATAAAATGCTGCTCACACATTTATTACATGAGTAATGATAATCAAATAATATATGACACTCTAAAAGTAACTTTAAATATATTTTTCAGTATTACTTGTATAATTTTTCACTTAAGATTTTAAATGCAGGAATTTGACTTGTAATATTTTATGTTGCTTTTACTCAGTTAAAGGATCTGAAAACTTCCAAGATCACAGCAGTTTCTAAAAGGCTCATACATAACATATGAAGACTAATTCACATAAAATGAACATATGTGCTTGAAATCAGTAAAACGCTACACAAATTTGACCGGGGCTACAGGAGGCACTTTATGAGGACGTTTTATTTTCATAGTTTCTTAGAATCTGTTATGATGAGTTAGTACCCACTAACACAATTCCTGCTTTCCATATTTTATGATTGGTTACAATAACCCGGTGGCAAACTTTTCACCCTATGGCGCTTAGAAATGCGATGAGCCTACAGTATGAGATGGTCTCATTATAACAAATAAAAACGACCTTTGGCAACTAAAGAGCGCAAGTGAACGTAAGTCATCGTTAGACCATTATATTACTCAAACCACCGAGTTGCTATCACCAAGTGATTGGCTGTAGTGAACTAATTCTGCTGAAATACAATTATCTCTCCTCTCCTGTCATCTGATCACTATGCGCCTCGACTGGAGCTGCGAATAAGCCAATCAGAAACGGCCGCTGGCCACCTGCAGGAAGTTGGCCGTCCACTTATCTCCTCCCTTCTCCGCCTGCAGCCAGATAACAGCCCCAACAGTTGGACCAGGCACCAGCTAGTCCACCACCGCAACCTGATGGACACCAACACATTCTAACGGTCCACAGCCCTGAAAGACACTCTCTGTAATCTGTTCCGGATAGTCAGTGGACTTGAGTTTGCGCTGAAAGTTTACAGCAGATGTTTGGTAGTATGTAAAGAAGTTTTTCTGAGATACTGTCGATAAAGAGGAAGGCTGTAGGGAGAGAACGCAGGGACGCAGCTTTCCGTTAACTCAGTTCCAGCGAGCAGCGGGGGCAAATAGCACCATGAGTGTCCCGCTTTACGCACCGACTCCCATCCAGCCGGCTCACCCGACACCCTTCTACATCGAGGACATTCTGGGGAGGACTACCACTACCACCTCCTCACCCTCATCTTCCTCTTCTTCCTCCTCCTGCTCCACTCCGATCATCCCTACACCGACTCTCCCGTCGCCAAACTCCTCCTTCACAACTCTCATCTCGCCGTACAGAACGCCGATTTATGAACCCACACCGATCCACCCGGCACTGTCTCACCATGCCGCTGCTGCGTTGACTGCGACGTACGCGTCCTCCGGATCCTTCGCCAGCTCCATCTACCCGTTCCACCACCAGCACCACCGCTCCATGGGGGAGTACGCACAGGCGCTGCTGAGGCACGACCCTCTCGGTGAGTTGGGCTGTGCGTAAAAATCTTGGATAGATGTAGAATGATATTTTGGACACACGTATTATTCCTTCTTTACAGTGATTAGAATTTAAAGCACTACCCACGACAGTCTACTGTCATGTTTTAGTTTCCTCTTGTGAAAAGCGCCAGTTAACCTCACGAGTCTGTTGGCCTAATGATACTGTCAGTGTCTTTGGTGTGTCAGGAGTCAGGCTCCATGAAAAATCATCACTTTTCATGTGTCAGTTTTACCATGCCTTATTGCACATGAGATGATTTTCTGCTTCCTTCGGTGACACATTAAATTAATTTTCCACAAAATAAATCAAACTCCTGGATGATGTGGCATAAGCAGCCCTTTTTACCCTTTGCATGGCAACTCTTCTGTCTTCACAAGCTTCGTTTCAGCGTCAACGAAACTGTTTTTGCATAAGTATATCACGCTTGGTCATGCATGCATATCGAACGCAGTTATATGTGGCCCACATAAGTCCGCAGAGTAAGTGACGAGTCTTTCTTCTCTTAAATCCTCAGCCCAACTCACTTCCAAAGAACAGTTGTGCATGATGCCTTACCACGCACATATGAGTCACGTTATTATTGTGACAGACATATTCGGGGCCACAATAGCAGCAGGCTTATCCATTCCGTCTGGAGGAGGTGGTGGTGATAGGAGGGGTTGGGGGGGTGCATGGCAACCTTGACTCCTTTTCCTGACTCCCATTGTTCTGAAACATCAGAGGCTCAAATCAGCCGGTGACTAAAACATAGCTGGGCTCTAAATCACTTGTTATTTCACTACTTTGTGTGTTTGTGTGAGTGTGTGTGTGTGTGTCTGTGTTTTCATATACTTGTGAGCGCCAAATGTCCTCTACAGAGAAAAACATTATTATACAGTTATTTAAATATTCATTTTTTTGTTTGTTTAATTTTCTTGCTCTAGTAAGAATAAATGAGATTGGGGACATTAGTCCCTTCAGTTTTGCCACCAGGTCCATCATTCAGGGGCGTCAAAGTGGGTGGAAAAGTGGGACGTATTACACAGGGCTCCAATGAGAGGGGGCTTTTTTAATGAAGAAAAATAAAACAATGGAAGCTCTCTGAGACCCTCTTACCCCTTAAATGGCAAAAAAAAAATGGTTTAGTCCACCCTTACACTTGGATTCCTCTCTAAACATATAGCTAAAGCTGAGTGAGTTATGTCTTATCCCAAGAAAGGGACATTTGGGCTCCAAAAAAGAAAAGAAAAAGAAGAGAAAGAAAAATGAAAGATAGCAAACTGACTATGGAAATTACTTTTATGACATGGAAACCCATGTAAGCATATTTCATCCTTATTATGTTTTCGGTAATACCATATGTCTGGCTAAATTCTTAGAAAATGCTGACACAGTTCGATGCAGTGGTGAGGGGCGTCACACCAAATCTGGGCCCTCTGTGGGTCCCCTGGCCTTCCTCTCTTCTGCTTCTCTTCTTTTTTTTATTAAGTCAGTTTGGTTTTTTCCCTTTCATTTCTCTCCTTTTTTGGACCCCCAATTTCTCTTTCTTGGGGAAGACAAGACTTCTGAGCCTTTCAGGGGTGAGTGGGGCCTTCCACTATTTTTCAATACAAAGCTCAGTCTTTCAGTCATTTATTCAGCCAATTGTAATTTAGTTATGACATAAAATAATTAGAAATAACATATTGCTAAAAACAAAGTTTTCATTCCAGGCTTTTCGATGCCCCCCTTTTCCATCGGGGCCCTGGGTAATCAGCCCCCCACTATGACACCCCTGGCAGTGGTACATGTATAAGGCTAAATATGTGACCCTGTATGCATCAAATAGCCTGTTGTGCCTTTCATGGTTGGGTTGGGCTCTAAAAACTTGATAAATTGTTTGGAGACACCTGTATGTGTTCAGGGATTAAGTTATTTTTATTGCTGTCCAAGTGGTCTGTAAGTAATGTAAGGTTATTTTGTGCTGATACGAAAGTGTCCAAACTATTGAATAAATGGGGGACTTAGCGGCCATGGGCACAGGAGTCAGGTTTGTTCATTGGTTTACATAGAATTGGTTTAGAGGTTAGGATCTGAGTCCATATCAGACTGGCTGGGTTAGAGGCTGTGAGTGATAGTCCTCTTACACATAGTGTGACAATCCACCGTCTGGCTTTGTGCTGCGCTGAACAAGCCGGGCCTTTTCCGTTCATAGCGGAAGCCGTGAGGCTGTCGATAGGAGTAAATCTGCTTTCAGAAGCTGTTGAATGTTTTCCTGGCTCACCCCGGCCAGCCGCTTCCTCGGGAGCCCGCTGCACGCTGCTGATTATTTTATCGACATCCTCAATACAGACATATTCAGGAAACACTCGGCCTCTGATAGCCCGGGATCCGTTTTTCACATATTGTTGCACTTCCTCTGCCCGGCCAGCGAGGATGTGGCTGACTTTCTTTATGGTTGGCGGCGAGAAGAAAATAAAGCAAACAGGGCAGCACATCAAACCTGATGGGATCACAGCAGAGAAGATAAAGTCTCATTTAGAAGAGTTTAAATTAAAGAGGAAGGGGCTCGTGTTAAATCAAAACAAACAAGTATGACCTCATGTTGCCTTTCATACAACAAATGCTGAAAAAAAAGTAAATTAAAATGCTATCATTAAGATTTGTTTCAGTTTCAGGCTACCCCACAGAAGTCTTTAGGGACTTATGAAGGGAAGGGGGAGGGGCACGTCAAAAAATGTGTTACCTTTTTTCTTCTTTCTTTTTTTTTGCTTCGGGGAGGGGTATACAAATTTAAATAGTTGTATTTTGTACTTATTTTTCCAGCATGTTTTGTTTAAAAAAAAAAAAACAGATTTTCAAATTCCTGACAGTCCTTGAGCACATTATGTGCAGCGACGTTTTCCATCAGAAAAAATAACCAAATCTGAGCTTAAAATAGTGATAATTGGTCAAAATCACTTCATTCTACATCTCATTTAAAATTTGGCCAAAAATAAACGGTTTGCAGAATTAAACAGCATGTACGACAAGAGTGGAAAAAACTGAGGCTTTTTTCAACTCCAGGATTTCGTCTTCAACCTTTAAACTTCAAAGTTAAAGTTTTAAAAATCTAATAACTCATTTATGGTGGGCCATACTTTTTCTGTCAGTCACTCAGGGAGGGTCAAGGAAAAATATATATTTTTAAAAATGTATAGAACAGTCCGTTAGATTATACGACGTGATCGATCAGTTAAAAAATATCGCATTTGAAGTACCCTACAGTATATACTTATTTATTTGTGTTAAGGCTATTTTATTAGTCACATTTCTCATCTTTTTAATCTATTAAAGCATATCATAGTTTAAAGCATGCAAAGAATAAAAACGAAACAACTAATGTATACAGAATGAGAACAGCCTCTGCAGCACTTAAAACGCTCTGCTGGGACTGAAGAACAAACAGTTCACTATCATTTCTTCGTCTCGTGACTTCGTCTTTGGGTTTTCTAACTTCAGATGAGAAATCTCTCATTTCGCGAATATTTTTGAAGTAACTGGGAACATGAACAGACTCTCTGCCAAGCAGGGTTGGGGGCTGTCCACTGGATTTTTTTTTTAACACCAAATAGTTAATTTCCTGCATTGTTTATGCACCGATTTTTACATGTTCTGCATCATTTCATGATGAAAAATGTCTTTAATTGTGTCGAAACAAAAAATCAATTGCTACTTTTATGTTTTTATTGGTAGGAGACACATGCACGTTTCAATTATAGAGGGGGATGTGTCCTCTGCGCACCCCTGCAATCTGTGCCTGGGACATTTTGTTGAATTGGTGCAACATTGAAACTTAGAATTAAAATTCCTTTAAAAAAAATTGTTTTAGCACTGTAGATAATAAATATTCAAAATGTGTAATGGTCAGTTCACAGGTCATTTTAGTTTTTTTTTTTTTTCAGAAGGTTTCTCAATGAAAGATGGTTCATTTAAGAGACGGGACTTAATATAACAGGGCTGAATTTTTAGCCTACCATTAGCAAATGTGAAATGTATTTGACATAAAAACTCATTCCCCGTGAGCTCGACATATTTTTTTTAATGTTAAGGCAACAATTTTTGAGTTTTGAGTAAATCTGACTCAAATTTATGAAGCCAATTTGGCCTAAAGCCAATTAATAACACCATCATTGTGCACATAACATATATTTTTATAGTTCAATGAAATTAGAAAATGACAAAACAAAAAACAACAAAAAAGTTATGATAAAGTAGGCTAAAATAAAATTCCTGTCAGACAAGGGTCATGTGACACATTTATTTTGTGTCTGGTGTACTCGAAACGTTTATGTTACTGTATAGTACTAAACTAAAAGTTTTGAGTGCAAGCTGTTTCCAAAAAATTTCCAAAAAGTTTGGTGAGCGAACTTGGGTTTACAGGAGTGTTAGAGAGTAGGGATGGGCTGACATTTTTTTTCAGTATTCAATGTATCTTTAATGAAGGTTTTACAAAATATACCTTAAAATTGCAATTTAGGAGAAAGAGAAGGACATTTTGCTTGATAATGTAATGTTTTATACAGATACTGAGTGGAAATGACCCTTTATTGAAACAGCTTCCTAGAGAATAGCTGGGTACAAGGCAACAGCAGAAAGAGAACTGTAGAAATACAATGTTTAGTCATACATGAACAACGTCGGATTTTAGTATCATCCATTCAGAAGGACTGACAGGGTTTTATATTTAAGTTTATTAACTCAGGTTAGCCCATTCTTAAACCAAGCTGTATTCTAGTAAATCTTTCTTTGTTTAGTGAACCTATCTAATGGAGCTGGATTAGCTAACTTCCTTTGGAAGAGAGCAGCAATAAGAAGGCCTTTGACAGCGGTTTCAACCACAACAGATTTATATTGTGTCAGTGAGAGCAGAGCACACGAGCGTCTGTTGGCGGATACCATCGCCTATAATCACACCGCAAAGCAGGAAGCACATGAAGCGGATATTTGGCCATAGTTTTCACTCTGTCACGACCTTCCTTAAAAGACAGCGTACAGCAGGCGGCTGCAGCCTCTGCTATTGTTTGTTCCAGACCATTAACTGCAGAGGAAGGAGGACGAGACAAAAACAGCCCTGATTACACTGCTGGGTCTCTCCCCTCCAACTCATCTGTTTTAATCACACAAGAAGAGCTTTACACTATTAACTGCGTCATGTTTATGAGACTGTTACTGCTTATATTGTGCAATTAATATAATGTGATCTCAACTCCTCCAGTTTCGGTTTACAATAATAATAATGATAAGTAGCCTATTATTATTATTATTATACTTATTATTATTATTATTATTGTACTTATTATTGTCATTATTATTGTTATTAGCCTAGTATTATGATAGTGTGCTCCACGCTATAGCCTATAAATTGTAGCTGTTTGGAAGATAGACTGACATGTGTGAGTCAATGACTTGAATGTCTTCAAAGGGTTTTGCTAAATGCGGACTTGAAAATGAATAGTTTCTTGTTTCTTCCTCCTCTGCAGGGAAACCTCTGCTGTGGACTCCCTTCATTCAGCGGCCTTTACATAAAAGAAAAGGCGGTCAGGTCCGGTTCTCTAACGACCAGACGATCGAGCTGGAAAAGAAGTTTGAGACGCAGAAATACCTCTCACCTCCGGAGAGGAAGAGACTGGCCAAGATGCTGCAGCTCAGCGAAAGACAGGTGAGTCCAATGAGACTTGGAGCCCAGAGAGGGTTTTATTCTTAGGCTACAAGACATGGTGTACTTATTTATTCATTAAGTAGGCCATATCACATAAAGTTTTCTCCCATTAAGTTTGTTGGTTTATTGTCACAGAAGTGCGCGCGTGCAGGTGGTGTTTGCGCATAGCCGTGACGCATACAGCGCATTTTGATTAACTAAAGTAATGCATGTTGTTAATATATTTTAAGGACCTTTTTAGAACTAGAAGAATAATTGAATCATTAATTCACTTTTTGTTGTTTTTATATTTTTATTACACACAAAGGCCTGAAATACGCAAACGAGGCTCATAGAGGAGTTTTCAATAACTGAATCAACTGTCCCGTTCAAAGGCCAACGCTAAAAGCTTCCGGTAACTTTTAAGGTGGAATGTTTTCTGCACGTAACTCAGCGCACGACTTAACAGAAATCAATCAACATACCTTTAACGTCAATATGGCAGCTTTGACCACTCGTTTGTTTTTAATATGCCTCTGGCATGACATACGCTTTAGTGATGGATGGATCTTTAAGCGCTTAAAAACCGAATTATGTGAACCGGGAGCGCTACATGCTGGTTCGGTGCCCTACCCCAGAGGGCAGTGCACCTATCCACAACTCTACACATTTTTTTTCAATGGACAAATTTCGACATTTGCCTTATATTGATACATCTAGTCCATTAAAAATAGACGGGAAAATTGTTTCATGTTTGCTTATTAATAGAAGTTGTGTTTGTAATGTGTGTCACGAGGTTTTGTAACACCCTGTGATTCTTTTGACTGGACTGAATAAAACAGGCAAATAACTAGGCTACATTTTTCTTTGGTGAAATGCGCGGTGCGGGCACGTGCGTTCCACCTTTATAATAGTTATGGATGGACATGTTAAGAGATTTGGTGCTGGTGAGTGGAATTAATAGGCTATTCAGTTTAAAAAAAAACGTCGAAGAAACCCGGACAGAAAATACTTGTTTTGTCTTTGTTTGTCTATTAAATCACTGGAATTTAAACAAATTAAATTTATTTTATACAACCAAGATTATAATGTGCGCTAGTAAAATCCAAATAATTGACACAGAAATAGTATCACAGTTTCAACAGGCAGATTTTAGCCCATTGCCACAATTACGAATGTTCATTGTTTGAACGAATCCATTCTAGAAATCGAATGACATGAAATCCGATCTTCAATCTGCTTGGATTTCCTTAAAGCACAGCGGACGTTTTAGGCAACAGTGTATGCTGAAGTTCACAACAGTTAATTGTGTAAGCTATGTGAAGCATGCCCATTCTGTTTGAACCGCTTGTGAGTTTGGGCAGTTACCATTTTAACAACTTATAGCTTTGTTCCATCTGTATTTCCTGTTGTTGTTTCTTCAGTTGTTATGTTTGATTAAAAACAGTAGCCTATAATTATTTTTCATTTTGTCGTTCAGGTAAAAACATGGTTCCAAAATCGACGAGCTAAGTGGCGAAGACTAAAACAGGTGAGAGGTTTAATGTCACATCACGTTCCCACTTTATATCTCAGTGCTGATTATTACAACGATCCAGGCCTCTTCATTCATAAACAATCTGTCCATTTGCATCAGGAAAACCCCCAGGGAGGTAAGAGAGAGGTGGAGGATGACAGCTCCGCCGGAAGGGGTAATAAAGGAGACGAGACCACCGAGCCCTCCGGGATCCAGAGCCCAGAGCAGAGACACACAGCGCCGGTGTCCGAGCTGGCGCAGGCGGGCCGCTGCGCGCACTCCGTTTCCCCGCAGCATCAGCAGCCCCACACAGACCTGGACTCTGACGTGTCGGATGATACAGATCAGGAGCTGGACATAGAGGACGACGACGAGTTCACAGTGAACCCATAGTTATGAACTCTACACTGAAACTGGATCAGGAGCTGGACGATGAGCACCGGACTCCTCTGACACTGTTCACTCACCTGCTCTGGAGTCTCTATACGCCAGAATGGCAGATAGGTTGATAGACTAGTTCCTGAGGTAAAAATAAATCCTCAAAATATCACATTTCACCATCTTCCAGTGCCCTCACTGTAACCTTTGTTGTAAACTTCTCTTCATAGCACTCAGCTGTATCTGTGGTGATTGTTACTGTGTTATGTCGATCTCTGTAAATGGACAGTAGGCCGAGAGATTCGTTTCTCCTGTCCTGTACTGTATGTTGTGTGGAATGATAAAACGCTCATGTTTATAAGACCATGGACCTTAAATGTGATATTCCATCAATAATCAATGTAGCGCTAATTATCTGTTTTGTTTTGGTGGTAATAAACTTTTTTTGTGGTAAGAATAAAATTTTCACTTTCAGATGTTACTCAGCTGGAATTTGATTTTGATTCATTATTTTTGTATTTCTTACAATTGCACCGGAAAAGGAACATAATAAATAACGACACAATTGAAATAAAGACCATCTATAAGTCTAAGATCTATAACATCTGTAATAAAGAATAAAAATAACAGAGCGAAAACTATTAACCTGAAATAAATATAGCATCTGAAAATAAGGAGAACAGATAGGGCTAGCTACATATGAATAGATAATAACTGAAGTCAATAGCCCAAAATAAAAGGGAAACAATGAATGGTTACCTCATTTAAATAAGAAAACGATTTGTGGTGATATGTTGTAAAGAAGTGATGTCTACAAACACTATATTAAAGCGCGCTTCTTTTGTAATATCACATTTAAAATTACTGTTGTTGATATTTTCAGACCCAGTTAAGAAACCATATTTATATGCCTGCGCTATTACAAGATTGTGTCTTGTGTACCACTGTTGTAGTACTGAAAACAGGCTGATATAGGCCTATTCCGATTAACATTTTATGGAAACATTAGGGCCTGAGTTTTGCATTGTCACGTATAAACTGCAGTCCTGTTTTATGATTATATAAATCATACAAATCATAAATTATTTGACATTTTGCTTGAATACAGCATTTTTTCCCCATTATCGTAATTAAATACTTTACTCAGATAAAACTACAGCATATTAAAATTATTCCTTACGAGTTAAGACCTTATTTTATGTTTTCCTCAAATAAAAGTAGGCTATAGTATTATCAGAAAAGATGTCACCCTCAATATTCAGAATATGCGCATTTGTCCTCCCAAAAAACATGAAAGTAGTATAGGACTTTTGATTTGACAAAATTAGACATTTAGACCATAGATTGATGCAGAAAAGGCACAAATGTAGCCTATCTATTATCAATATTTATTTAATATTTTGTAGTAGTCGACCCCCCCCCCCACTTACTCCTGCCTCCCTTTACCACCACCTACCTCACTATACCTCACCTCACCTCACCTCACCTCCCTCACCTCACAGATAACAACAACCACTTAATGTGCCATGGCATATAACGCAGTTACAATGGGCCCCAGTGCATGCCATTTTGAGGGGCCCTAAGGCAGGCTACTTACTATGCTATGTGCCTATAGCTTATGGTATTATCATCACATGATCAAATGGGACTTGACATTGGATAACAAAAACCTACATATCACTCAGAAATTACCATCCCATATATTAATGGACTAAAATACCAAGGAAAGTAAGGAATTAGTCATTTAATTGAATAGTTTTTATAGCTTATTTATGATTTTTGTAGAGTACACATACATTTTACATTTTATAACATATTTTGTTATACATTGCTACTGGCTATTTTACCAAAAAAAAAAAGAAAGAAGGGAAAAAAAGAAAACTTTTTCTAAGGTGGTATTTTAAATTACTGACAAGGGCTCGTTTTCTGCCTGAAATATAGTTGAAGAGCCCACTCTCTATGGGCCCCCACACCCAATGGGTCCCAGTGCAACTGCCATGCCTGCACTGTCTATATTCACACTCCTGCAATGTGCTCTTTAGGAATATGCTGAATCCCAAAATGATATGCCCAACATTTAAATTTCCCTTCAGGACAAGACTAGTTGAACATGTGTGAGTAAAACAATATAAAGCTTGTTGCTGTTGTGTGGAGGACAGATGGAAGGTCCAATTTAAAGGCGCAAACTCAATCATTGCCCTTCATTCTGCTGTTTCACTGCCTTCTGATTTCCTGAGGAATCAAAGGCAGCCACAGATTAGCAAACAGTTTAGTCCTTGTCAATGGTCGTCCCATCACCACATTCAACTTCAAATAGCTTATCATTGAGTTCTCATGCAAACACTGTGAGTGGGAGTTTTTTGGTAAGTAGATTAGGTTAATGATTGAGTGAACCCTCAGAGCAGCAGGGACAGCACAGAGATACCACAGGGCTGATTGATAGTCATACAATATGTTCACAGTACTTATCAATATAAGACATGGTGACAGTTGTTGAGCCTGACAGTTAAACTGACTGGTCTGGGGCAGATTTGGAAATATTACAAAATAAATATTATTGTGATATTTTGAAGGATTAAGGTTCATTACTCTTATAACCTTGTTTGTGTTACATTACGGAGGTTCAATGGCCTCCCACATACGAGACTATTCCAAAACCAACAGTATGCACATTGATCTCTGCCTCTCTATTGTGTAATGCTTCACAAATTGTGCAGGGTAAAGTCAACATTTGGACAAATCGCCCACACAGTCGCTGCAGGGTGAAATGTTCAGTAGATAGCTGCTTGATTCCAAAGTGCCTGTCTGATGTGATCAATTCACACACACACACACACACACACACACACACACACACACACACACACACACTTATTGCAATATGTGACAGAAAAGGAAACCATTTATCTCTAGCTGACATGTTGAGGTCGACATACTTTCATCAATTATTGTAGAATTCTAAAATCATGGCCTGTTGTTGTCACACATCAATTCAAGGACAGTTTTCATCATAACAAATCTGGTGGCAGCCATCAGGAAAACCTAGTGAATATCTGTTAACTTCTGTTAAATTTTGAGCATTTCATGTTATTGGCTTCGGGTAACCTTGAAATTACAATTATATTCTACATATTGGTAACAACAAATGTGTTTTCAGAGAAAAGTTATGCTGTCTGGATAACATTTATCTATATATTAAGGATTTTTGTCTCATTAGTGTATCTGAAATGAAGATCCAGTGGAAGTTCAGTCAGAAGGACTATACTTTTTCATGCTTATTTATGTAATTTATCTCTCATATCTTCTGCTATTCACACCTTGCATGCATGCATTGTCACTCACTATTTCTAGCTGTCAATTGAGTCTTATGCTGTCCTGATAGCTGATTCACAATCAACCAATAGCACAGCGACACACCCTCTCTGTTGGCCTATCATCTTACTGCTTCTTGTTTTAAATATGGTTCTTTTTCTGCCAGTAGTTCTTTCATAATGCAGTTGTGCATACCTTCAACCTTCCCATCACTGCCTAATCATCTCAGATTCATCTGCCTCATCAGATCATCGGCCTCAGAGTCATCTGTCACCGCCACCACCAGTGTCTGGACCCCATGGGGGGATCTATCTTGCTGCTGCTCAGATGACCCTACATTAAAAAAATCTCAATCTGGAGTCCAAACGCTAAAGAATCATCTGTTAATCTGTTCACCCATATTCTGTATTAAATTTTTTCTTTACTTCGTTCATCCGTCTCTCCTGATTGAAATGATGTTAAATGTTTAAGATCAATGTATTTCCAAAACATTCACTGTCAATGTATTTCATTAGTTTCCCTAAAATATTTTCAGTTATATTTCAAGCATTTCAAAGCTCTTGGTTAGGGTTAGGGGAAGATAAATACTGAAAGGGTAGGGAAAGTGTTCACTTATTTTATTTTATTTTATTTATTTTTTCACCAAATCATGAATAAACCAAGCCTAAACCTAACCACATGTACAGAGGACGCCAACTGTGTTGATGTTCTGCGCTTTTTGTAACACTTCCTGGACTGGAAAATAAATAATTAAAATATAATAATTTCTTCTTGTGTGAGCAGCTTATTTGGGATGTTTGTTTTCCTTTTCCACACGTTTTGTCTGAGCAAGGAGTGGATCTGACTGAGAAGCTGAGGACACTACCAGCAACCAGCCTGTCAATCAAAACAGTCTGCCCTTAATTATGTTACCTTTAAACATTAATAATATTTAAACAAGTGAGTTGTGTAAAAACATTGGGCATTTTAACATGGAGGGCTAAAGAGATTGACTCACTTTTAGAGCAAGCCTCAAGGGGCCATTAGAGGAACTGCAGTTTTTGGCACTTCAGTCTTGGCTTCATTTGTCAGCCTTGGAGGTTGCTGTTTGTCTTGAACATGCAATACTGGAAGATGGTTGTGAAATAACATTGTCTTGTAATCCCATGTAGTATGGGCCAAAAACGACATGAAACTAAAATAAAAATGAATGAATAAATGAATGAATAAAGTGTATACGTGCAAATGTAGGGCATCAAGTTGCTCCAAGTTTAGTGATTTTTATGTTTAAACAGGAGGAAATGGTACATTTGTTGGGGACTATTATTGTCTATTATTTTCAGTGGCAGATTAATCCACATTTGGTGCTCTGGTGAGTATTTGTGGCAACAGGACAGTGTATGTAGTATTTAGTCAAAATAAAATGTGGTGTGTGTTCATAGTAATGAAGAAACATGTCACCCAGTGCAACAGTGTGGCTTTACAGATGTGCTTTGATATATTTTGGACAACAGTGGAGCTCTATGGCAAAGAGGAATATGAAAATAAAAGCTAATTTTTCATCATTGTATGTACAAAAAGATGTAGACCACACTGACTCAACCAGTTTTTTGTTTTCATTAAATGAAATGAAGCAGTGACAGAAACTTTAACCTGACCTAAACTGCAATCACCCTGACCAATTATTGCAACCTAATACAAACCATTGAAAAGTGAGTCAATATCTTTCTTAACTATTTAACAGGAGGAGCAATGTTTCTGCTCTCAAGCAGATGCCAATATCAGGTGTCATCTGGTGGGGCAAAGTACTTTATTTCCCTGTAGCTATTGTCATAAGTTAACCATTCCGATATTCTTTGTATCACCTCCTTAATAGGACGACACCCTCATAGACAAGCAGGACAGTATTAACACAGCTCACTAACAATCTATTATCACTGTGTGTGTGTGTGTGTGTGTGTGTGTGTGTGTGTGTGTGTGTGTGCACCCTTGTGGTACTGGTGGAACAAGTTAATGTGTGGTTATATTTGAACGACTGAGGAATGTGTTGACTGTTGACCTTGGCCAAATGGAAGCCATTATCTCCCCCCACTGAGGCCTCCCTCCTCCACCGAACTGATAAATTAATGAGAGAAAACACTGCTTACATCGATACTGGTGTCGCCAGCAGCCACAGAGAGGCAGAGAGACAGAGGGAGGAGGGGGGAGAGAAAAGACAAGAGGAAGCAGAGAGACAGACATTGAGAAACACAAATATCAGACTGGCAAATATTCATATGAAAGCAAGGTAAAGACAAGGTAAAACATTTTTTAAAAACATATTACTCAGTCTACCACTATATTCCTGAAGTTTAAAAGAAACAGAAAATAACAGAGTTTACGCAATCAGTAGAAGCTGAAATGCACAACTGGTTCAGTTCCATTTTAAAGGATTTATAAAGTACTGTTCACTGTTAACAAGAGTGGAAAAAGCTTTAAAAAGGTTGTTCAAAATTAAACAGCAATAATAATAATAATAACAGTTTTGGCCACCAGATGTGATTGGTAGTTAGTCAGCCTGACTGCTTCTTCCCCCCCATCAGCACAGATAATATACACAATCAGCACAGTTTCAAGGTGGATACCCAGTATTAGTGTCACCAATTTAGTATTTGACCAAATGTCTCACCTTCTCTTCCTGAGATATGACATTAAGTAATAAAAAGAAAAGTGTTTTTATAGAACATTATGATGTCACAGTGAAGTTGACCTTTGACCTTTTAATATAAAATATCAACACTTCATCATTATATCATACTGGACATTTGTGTGAAGCTTTGTCATAATTGGCACATGAATTCTTAAGTTATGGCCAAAAAAGTGTTTTGTGAAGTCACAATGACCTAAACCTTTGACCACCCAGTTCTTATCATTCTTGAGCCCAAGTCAATCAATCAATCAATCAATCAATCAATTTTATTTATAAAGCCCAATATCACAAATCACAATTTGCCTCAGAGGGCTTTACAGCATACAACATCCCCTGTCCTTTGGACCCTCACAGCGGCTAAGGAAAAACTCCCCCAAAAAAACCCCCTTTAACGGGGAGAAAAAAATGGTTGAAACCTCAGGAAGAGCGACTGAAGGAGGGATCCCTCTTCCAGGACGGACAGACGAGCAATAGATGTTGTACAGAACAGAACAATATAATGAATTAACAGTAATCCATATGACACAATGAGACATAAGGAGAAACAGATATTATATTAATAATATGATTATATATGTATGTGACAATAATGTTATGTGTATAATAGTCCAGGTATGACTAATAGTAACAGCAGCAGTGGGAGGCATCAGGCAGGACCACGGCAGCAGCACAACCACGACACACCATCCAGGCACAGCTGCGACACAAGTTAACCTGAGAGACAGTGGAGCACAAAGGCTCCGGAGAACAAGCCGAGTTAGTGACATGCAGTAGGCCCGGGTTAGAGAGATGCATTAACAGGACATGAGTACTAGCAAGGGAGAGAGAGAGAGAGAAAGGAGAGAAGGGGCTCGGTGTATTATAGAAGGTCCCCCGGCAGACTAGGCCTATGTCAGCCTAACTAGGGGCTGGTCCAAGACAGGCCTGAGCCAGCCCTAACTATAAGCTATATCAAAAAGGAAAGTCTTAAGTCTAGTCTTAAAAGTGGAGACGGTGTCTGCCTCCCGGACCGAAACAGGAAGCTGATTCCACAAAAGAGGAGCCTGATAGCTGAAGGCTCTGGCTCCTGTTCTACTTTTGGAGACTTTAGGGACCACGAGTAACCCTGCATTCTCAGAGCGCAGTGTTCTGGTGGGATAATAGGGCACTATGAGCTCTCTAAGATATGATGGAGCCTGATCATTTAGAGCTTTGTAAGTTAAGAGAAGGATTTTAAATTCAATTCTGGATTTTACAGGGAGCCAGTGCAGAGAAGCTAAAACAGGAGAAATATGATCTCGTTTCTTAGTTCCTGTCAGTACACGTGCCGCCGCGTTCTGGATTAGCTGGAGAGTTTTCAGGCACTTATTAGAGCTACCTGATAATAGGGAATTACAGTAATCCAGCCTCGAGGTAACAAACGCATGGACCAATTTTTCAGCATCTTTTAGTGACAGGATAGGCCTAATTTTCGCAATATTACGCAAGTGGATGTTTGTCTAAATTTAAGATAAAAGATATTCCCTCACATTGTTCTTGATATATCAGATTCAGAAGACTGAGACAGATAACGTCAAGGTGACCTTGACCTTTGAGCTTTGACCATCAAAAACTTATCAGTTCATCAATGAGTCCAAGTGGACATTTGTGCCAAATCTGAAGAAATTCCCTCAAGGTGTTCTTGAGATATCATGTTCACAAGAATGAGACGGACAAACCCAAAAACACTGATGCCTCTGGCCATGGCTTAGAGGCATAAAAAGAACTGTTTACTACAAAGCTAAAACTATCAAAGGCTATAAGCTTCAAAACTGCATGCGGAATTGTTTCTATTTATGTTAATAAATAACATACATATCCTAAAATATCTAAAAAGAATCACAGGAAAGTAGCAGATGTATTTACTTATTCTGATCCTTATTAACAATTTTCCAACAAGAAGGCACACCAAAAGGAATGAATAACAATGAGACTCAAAATACCCATACCCTTTTTACATATCATATTCTATTAGGTAACCCTTTCCCTACTTAGTTAAAGCTATACATAACAAAAACAAAACTGATACAAAAAATGCCAAAACAATTAATCCATACTTACACTGGTTAACGTATGGTTAGGTTTAGACACAAAAAACACTTGGTCATGGTTAGGAAAAGATTCTGTTTTGGCTTAAAATACCTGCTTTTGTGGCACAAACACAGTGAGGGGTTGCAACAACAAACACAGCAATGCAGAGTCCTGCACCAGGGCGGGTACCCATGGCTAGGGTTAGGGTAAGCTGTGTAATGGGTAAAAATCTGTGTTTCAATAACAATTTTTGGGTACAGGCATGGCTAAAAATGAACTACACGCTGGCGGATGAGAACAAAAATTGTATTTTTATTTTTCAGAAGAATACAAATGAAAAAGATATGCAATAGATGTGTAATATTTTGACATCCAATCCACTATTATCAAGCAGCAGTTTGTTTTATTTTGGAAGTCAGTGACACAAGTCGAACCTTTTGTCACAGAGGTGGAGGACTCCAGCAAGCTAACTTTGCAAGTTCAAGACAATCAAGGATCCTTTTGAGGCTTTATGGCAGTGGAAGGAGCATGCTATAATGTTTCCTAACCTGGCAGTGGTTGTGTAAAATGTTTTCACCATCCCGGCTTCGAGCGCAGCCAGTGAAAGAGACATTTCCTCCGTTGGATTTGTAATTAAAGAACAGAGAACCCAGTTTAATGTGAGTGACTGTAGCCTGTGTGTGTTAAATCACTAATGCAGGTCAGGTAGCAGGACTATTATCAACAGGTGCGGGTGGGTGCGGCTTTGACTCAGACTGAATGACGAGTAACGGGTCAGTTCTGGTACTGAGCTTTATGGGTATGTGCGGGTGCAGGTTTTCAAAAATGGAATGCAGGACTCTGCAGCAATGGCTGCTAAATCACAACCATTTTTGTTGTTTATTGATTTCTAACAGTGGTCTGCAGCTTGGCAGGTGTCTCACCAAGGTGCCCCGCAATTCATCATCTGCTCAACCTCCCAATGACAAAGTCAACTTATGTACTACCTCACTTTAGAGACACTGATATAATATTTGTGAAATTTACAAATGTACCGTAGTCATGGTTTGCAAAAACACACAATACCCAACATTTTCTTTTGGCAACTGGGCTGTCTTCAGAGACAGCCAGGCCAATATGAAAAATATAACACCTGTTCATTATCCTACTGTTACCTTTTACCTTATACCTGGCAGTTAACCACTGGCTTCCTGTGGGCTCTTGAACTAGTGCAACAGAGTTACTTTGGAGATCAGTCAGGAACAATTTCCTCTGCTACCAACCCTAGTCTTAACCTTAAACAAGACCGACCACACACACACACGTGCACACACACACGCAGAAGCCAGCTATAACAATCAGTACGTTTACATGCACAGTAAGTCAAAATACCGTTATAGCTTGTGCTTGTATAGTAGGACAAGGACAGAAGGACAGTAGTCTATTTAATTGGACTACTGTTCTCATCCCAGTATACAAGCACAGGAGGGAAATCCATTCATTGACCAAAGTCCGACACCGCTACAGAAGTTGGGGATATGCCCCCTGTCAGCTTGTTAGTATTGTCACAGACCAAACATTTGAGCATCATCCAGCTGTTCCGCCAATTTTTTAATTAGGTCGCAATTCTGTGTTTTCCTTCCATCCATGCATTTTAAAATATTTAACTCTTTCAGGTGACACAACATGAACTGTGTCTCCTTGTCCGTCTAAAACTACATGCCTCTGGATGTAGATTTTGCCATGGTGTTACAGGCTTCTTCTGTTACACATTTATTGCTATTTGACTTCCGGGTCAAAGCCCGTGGTGAAAACTGTGCAGCATGTGCAGAGCTGCTAGGCCAGTTTGGGTCAGATTGACTGTATACATGCAGGAGTAATTTGACTCCCAATCACATTATCTGGGTGTGATTGTCCGACTTTGAGAAATTTAATTTAGTGCGATTTCAGTCAGACTAACATGATTACATGTATTTTAAATGTCCGGTTTTAGTCGGACTAACACAATGAATCAATTTTCTCTAATGTCATGTAAACGCACTGAGTGTGCGTAACAGAGTTCTTATTGCAGCCTAAGACCATTAAATCATGTCTGCAGCTCTCAGTGCAGAGGAACTAGGAGTTAAATTGGCCATGCACTGATTAGTGTTGAAAGAGAACAAACAGTGGTTCATGTGCTCTGCTGGGTGGCACACAGGTCCAAACAGCGTTCTGAAGACTTGTAATGATGACAAATGTATGTTTGTGGGTGAGGGAAAGAGTGAGCTGCACATCACCATTTCTTCTACCATTAACCTGCCATGAGGACAGTGTGCTACTGGTACCAGGGAATAGTTTGTGAAAAGAAGTGTTTGAAACTGACTACTTTTCTTTCTACGGTTTACATTTTGTACATTTGTACACTTGTATGTCAATAGTTTAACTGCATTCAGTATGTCCCTAATTCATTGGTAATAGCTCAGGTGTTATGTATACATTATGTAATGTATCTAGGGCATCTAACTGAAGCTAAATTGCAGTCCCCATCATCGGTTAGACTTCTAAATTTAGATCAAAACAATTAAGCAAAAACAAACAAACATACTTAATAAGACAGATTTCGGATAGAAGCAACAGCACAAACAATACACAATGTGTTCATGTATATAAATGTATTTGTGTGGATGAACTGTACATGACTATGTATGCATTAACATTACTATAAATGATTATTCTAAAATATTGTACCAATCTTCATACACAAGTACATCTCAAAGTGCTTTATGAATTAAAAAGGAAAATACCTGATAATTTAAACAACAGTTAAAATAAATAATAAAGATATATGAAAAATCTGAAAACTATATATAATTAAATCATGATAAAACTGTATGTACACTGTAAACACCAATCCATCCATGACACAAAATTTGAATGTAAAGTCTGCACAAATGCCCCGGATTATCAAAATGACATAAAAACTTTATGTTCACTTGACCCTAAAACTCATCCATTGCTAGCTCGATATACATCTTTTAATATTTAGTCCACAATGTTTGAGTTTCAAGTTAATTTTACTAAAATTTATAAAGCCGATTTTACCTAATTAGTTTAAGGCCAATAAAAAACACTGTCCTTGTGCATTTTGCATGCATGTTGGGGCTAAATGGGTGAAGTTTCCCAACATACCGTGAGACAATGTGTTTAAGGCCATAAGCCGAAAAAACTGTGTTGAATTGTGCTCTAAATCACTCATATTACCCATTACACAGTGATTAATGTTTATATGTTTCACAATGGTTCTGATGGGTTACAGTTAATATTGTGGTAAAAGAGCATTTGCACCACAAGTTGAGTCGTATACACAGTTAGTGACCACCAACATAAACTTAAGCTCTGGTGAAGTAAAGATCACTTCTTGGCTCACAATTTCTCTGCCTTGTTCTAACACTCAAGCAACCTGAACACACCACAGTAAGTTAAGAAAATCAAAAAAATTTTGAAAATTGTGTACTCAATGTCTTTATGTTCATATGATGTAGAATTAAATGCTCAAACAACATGTTAAACTGGTACAGTACTACTGTACTAAACTAAATGTTTTAAGTGCAAGCTGATTCCAAAAGAATTTCAAGTTGAGTGAGCAAATTGGGGTTCAAAATGTGCATAAACCAGCAACAACATCAATCATATTACCGCCATTACCATCATTTTACGGTAGCTATAGTTCTCTAAGATTGACCAAGAGTGTACATAAAAGAGAAATCTCAGTCTTTAAATAAAATAAAAAGGCTAAAAGAAAGTTGTTTGAAAG
Source organism: Cephalopholis sonnerati (assembly GCA_019142605.1). Taxonomy (NCBI): domain Eukaryota; kingdom Metazoa; phylum Chordata; class Actinopteri; order Perciformes; family Serranidae; genus Cephalopholis; species Cephalopholis sonnerati. The sequence continues at coordinate 4,495,287 of JAGQAX010000020.1, forward strand.
CCTCAAGCCTTAATTGAAGTTGCTGATTCAGATTCAGAGGACGGATAGAATTTCACAGTTTGGATCCATAACTACAGAAAGCAACTTCACTGTACAACTTTGTCTTATTAATTAATTAATTTATTTATTTTAGTATGGTGGGTGGCAGAGAGAGTTTGGAGACGTATCTTTGCATCACCCAAAGGCCAAGTCCATAAACACTAGGGCTGCCCCCGACCAAGAATTTTCCTAGACGACAAACCGACTAGTCACCCACATGTTCATGATATTGATTGAATTATTAAATTACGTATTTTGGGTGGGGCAACACAATGGTTTGAGTTCAAGGTCTGAAAAACAATAGCATAAGTGACATTGTTAACACTGTGCTACATTACAGAGAAATACAAAACTGCATAAATGAACCTTAATTAATATAGGCTTATATTTTATCTACAAGTGCAAGTCACACACTGAGCGAGCCGCCTGTTCATTACGCTGTCGGCAAAGCAGTATTGATTGTGCTAAGTGGCTAATATATACTCTTATATTCTATTATACTCTTACTCTTTCCTATTTATAAACATGTACAATATACACTTAATCACTATATGCTAATAGTAATCAATCACACAACATTATTCTTGCACTAATGTAGAGTGTATAACTGTGGTGCCATCATTGTATACAGTGTACATTTATAACATATTAGAGTCAGAATATATAATTTATAGAATAATCTCAGATCTTTGTTTGTGTACTATTTATTGCTTCAACTGTATTTTCCAAACTACTACACCCAAACCACAACTCCATTATCTACAGTAATTATCTCAACATAACAGTTTTTTTTTTATCATCACATTTAGTTATCTCATTATCTCAAAATAACAAATGATGTTACTCTGAGGTGATTATTCCATTTCAACATTATCTCAAGAAAACAATCATTGTTTGCTTAAGATAAATGTCTCATTATGTTTCTTTATCTCAAGATAACTATAGGCTACGTCATGGGGTATCCAAACTGGTTTCATCATGGAGGCATTCTAGTAAGCTTTGGTGGGAGGGGGCTGTCTAAAGGGGAACAGGGAAAATGAAGTTCAGAAGTGGAAACAGAAGGCAGTAGCTCATTGCACAAACAGAAGGCAGTAGCTCAGTGGGGTGGCAGTAGCTCAGTCCATAGGGACTTGGCTTGGGAACTGAAGGGTCGCTGGTTCAAGTCCCCGCCCGGACTAAAAATATAGAGCGTGGACTGGTAGCTGGAGAGGTGTCAGTTCAGTTCTGCCGAGGTTGCCCTTGAGCAAGGCACCGAACCCCCCCCAGCTGCTCGGGGCGCCTGTCCATGGGCAGCCCCCTCACTCTGACATCTCTCCATTTAATGCATGTAAAGGTCCTGTTTGTGCATGTGTGTGGGTATTTCGGACCTGTGTGCATATGTGAAACAACAAACAGAGTGAAAACATTGAATTTCCCCTTGTGGGATTAATAAAGTATATAAAATTAAATTAAAAGACAAATATATTACTATGAGCACCATGTCATTAGTAAATTAATGAGAAAATGGGAGATTTTATATATATATATACATATATATATGTATATATGTATGTATGTATGTATGTATGTATACATACATATATACATATATATATACTGTACATATACATATACATATACATGTACATATACATATACATATACATATACATGTACATATATTACCATCCATCTTCTTTTAGTTAAGAGACTATCACAACACCCAGTTACATGATCTACATGTATGAGTGCCCTTTAAAGGAGAACTCCAATGATTTAGCATTACACTTCTAAAAAGCTGGGGGACCTATACCCTTTTTCCATTGTTAGCTGCGCCGAGTACAGCCATGCTGCGCCGATTTGTTTTTCCATTGTCAGTTTTGACGCGCCGAATCACACCAAGCCATGCCGGAGATAGACCTTGTCTTGGTTAGGTCTGAAAGTTTAAAAGTCCACCCTCAAACGGGGTTAACATCAAATGAGTGTTGTCACATTTCTGCGTCGACTTAGGTGACGTTATAGTGGCATGCTTGAAAGCCTCTGCTGCAAGTGCCAGGTATAGCAGATACTTCATTGATTTCTACTGAATTTAAAACAGAGAGAAAATAGAGGGGCGAACACCTGTTTCACTGCAGAAACTCAAGCCCTGCTTGCTCTGTGGAGTAAGAAGACCGTTCAAGACAACCTGGCTGGCACGACCAGAAATGAAAAGGTGTATCGAGACATTGCCTGTAAACTGGAGGAAATGGGGATCCAGCGTACCTATGTGCAGTGCTAGGAGAAAGTTAAAAAACTCAGCCAGCAGTACAAAAGTATCATTGACCACAGCAACACCAGCGGGGCAGACAAAAAGACGTTCGGGTGGTTTGACCGACAAGGCAGCGATATCCTGACTTTTATTTTCTAGTATGGATCAAGTTCCACACATGCTGGAGCCTACATTTCCCATAATGCAGCTTGACATTGTACTGAAATCATATTTTAAGATTTAGTATAACAAATAAATTGATTGATTTACTGATAGTATATATTTATGTTTGACACACTCTGCCTAGTAAATACCCACATCTTTCAAATTCCATGCCTCCAGTTTGTACCTCAGGCTTCGTCATACAGTAAATCTTTAATCTCCAAGTCCGGACTGAGATTACCCTAATGACATCATTATAAGATATTATGTAACTGTTTTCACAGTTACCTGATTTTTATGTGTTAAGTTGGTGGACTTCTTCTTTAAGACATACCATTATGACACAGTGATGCTGTCTTCTGTCTTCGGTGTAACAGTCCAAGCTGAGTGGACGACTTTCAAGTGAGACACTGCCGACTCCAGTGCTTAAAACAAAGAAGTGAAACCAGTGTGTGCTCCAAAGACAACAGTAATGTGCATGTCAGCAGGGCTGCAGCCCATGGCAAACTTTTTACCATACACTATACACACACTCTAAGGCTAACAGATACTGCCACACACAAGTGCTACTGCATCAGGTCGAGGGCCCACCAGCCTTGCAAGGTACTATAAAGGAAACAGAGGCATGTAGAGGATGCTCAGGCCAGCCAGATGTAAAGTGGATGGGAATAAGTGGCTATTACTCATTTAGATTCACTGATTCATTATCCTGAAGAATCATAAAGAACAGCTACTGCTGGGTAAATTACATAATTACCATTGTGGTAATACTGCAGTAAGAAGAAATACTGTGCAGACTATGATAGAAAAATGTCCAGAAATGTTCACATATCATGGTGTAGACTTCAACCCGAAGCTATTCTGTAAGACTGAATTCTATTTGTTATTTGTCCCCCATCCCTTGTTTACTAGTACCCTTTTGGCTGGAACAGAGTTACAAGGGGCAGTGGATTAAATGTTCCCCTGGGAAATGGGACAACCCATCAGGACCCTGAAATGCATTAGTGTTGTCACTGATGGCGTTTATATGGTAGAGATAAAAAAAAAAAAAGCACAGATGCTCATGATTTGTTCAGAACTGAAATTTCACACTATTAATCAGTCAAACAAGTCATCAAATAAAAAAGAACACTGTTTCATTACCAGGCCACTAGCAGTGCTTTGTAGGCTAATGTTATCAACTCATGCTCCTATGTACCATGCATGAAGGAAGAGATGCGGATACATCATTGGAGGCGGGACCCTGTTTATTCCTATGAAAGTTGCTTAATGGCACATGAAGCTATAAAAGCTGAATTTCTGCAGTATAAAAATACCCAGATCTTCCGCATTGTGGTGCCCATAGAGCAAGCACATGAGACTTTTGGCGGCTGAACAGCTAACTTCTGATTTAGCGCTCTGCTTACTTAAATGGGGATGAGAATGATTGAATCGTGCGGTTCTTCTAGACTTTTGAAATCTTATTGGACCGAATGGATTCAATCCTGATAGTGAAACATATCATTTCACAGTTGATGTAATGCTCAAAAAAATTATCCACTGATTTGCACACATTTGTTTTCCAATGCAAGTCTATGAGAAAAAAGTCTTTTAGGGCACAGTGGTATCACACAATGGACTCGGATGTTGTAATTCCACTGTTCAGCCACTATGTAAAATTGGCTTCAAAATCTGGCACTGTTCCAGGGGGCTTGTTCCCTACTCTACCAGTCTGCACTGATGTTAGAAGAGCGTTGAAAAGTGCAGCAACTTTGCTGCTGGACTTTAGTTTTGGCCGTCAAATGCCATCAAAGGAGGGGAATGTGAGACTGACATCCACAGAGAAGCAATAAAAATGTAACAATACCTAGCTAGCTAGTTAGCTACCAAGACACTGGCATACCACTGGTGTTTTTTTTTTTATTTTGTCATGCTTGTTATAAAGAAAAGGAACATAATACATTTAAAAATAACATTAAACTAAGATAATGTCATGACTAATGTAATTGCAAAATCTTTATTAATAAAGGAAATACATTTGTGGGTTTCCTTTGTTGCTTGTATATCCATCTTGCAGATATAAAGTTTGCCGCTGTGTAGCTTAACACTTCACCCTACCCCTCTATCACAACAAGAATTGGACACCTTACCCCTAGACATGAAAAAACAAAGTGGAGGCCTAAGGCTATAAGGACAAAGGGTGTATTGGGGATGAGCCTTAAAGTACTGCAAACATTAATTTCATACAATAGAATACATGGACCCAGACAATACAGCCCATTCACATTCCCGAAATAAACACTTAATCAATAAAATATCATTATTTAATATCACTTTCATTATCATTGTCACCATGATCATCATTAGTTTTATCATATATTTTTTCTTTTTTTTTTTTTTTCAAATAAATTATTGGAAAACCCTCTCCACATTCACCTTGAACATTGAGTGTATGAGCCTTCCTTTGTTCAGTGTCCCATCTGGTGAGTCAACAGTGAGGCCTGGAGTTGTCCCAGAAACCACTTACTGGTGTGTGTGAAAAGGATCCACATCAAGACATTAATCCCCAAAACAATAATCCAATAGATAATGCATGATGGAGACCATTTGAAGCAATGGAAAACAGGAGAGAGAGCAAGGGGGCCTGGCAGAGGAGATTCATTCCTCCGGCAGCTAAGGAGATATCACTCACCGATTCATGGGAGCACTCAAGTGTACTATTTGCTTTGCAATTAGGCCATATCCAAATGGAAGATAGGGAGGTTTTAAAAGTATTACCATGCTACTTAAAAGAGTACAGGATTTTCTGCCTCACCATCCAATTTAAATAGAGTCCATCTGAACGATTAGCTGCTCAAACAAGCTGCCCTGGCAGAGCACACACAGATAATAAATAGTTATGGCCAAATGTTGCAAACATCCGACTGAATTAAGGTGCTATTAGGGCACAAGTGACATTTTAGGAATAATATAAAAGCATATCTCCTGAGGCAAGGTGGGTGGCGACTGGTAAATAAGATCTTGTTGAATTTTCCATTGTAATAAAATCATAAAAGTCAGTCTTTTTAATGAGCTGTCCTAAAAAGGAACCTATCACCGTTTACATACTCTGTGATTTTAATATTTAGTTTTTACATTTTCCCTTGGAAGCTTGGGTAGGCAGTTTAATCTTGGCGTGATTGGGCAAAAATCCCATAATACCCTTTCAGCATATTGCAATTCAAGTGGTCTGAGAGAGCACTAGACTTCTGCACCTTCACTTGGCTCTGTTTCCAGGCTTTAGAAAATCTGGCCCATCATGGAAACCTTTGGCCAATCACAGGTCATTTTCAGCAGCTGTCAATCATGTCAATCACTGCTCACAAACTGCGGTCAAACTGTCAAACTAGGCAGCACTGATCAAATATGAATCGAATGTTTTCAGAAACATATTTTTGTGTACTGTTTAGCTGTAAAATGAAAAAGTGTGTGACCTGGCTGCCATGTTAAAAACAGTCAGGAGAAAACCAAGTACCTCCCACTAGCTGGAGCAAACATTCATGCTCAAATTTTTGCACGGTCACACATGACAGGGAAAGCTAGCCTGCTAGCTAATGTTAGTTAACAAAATATGATTTTATTGGTACATTTTCTATTGCCTTGTGTTGCACATCTGACTACCAACTCACTGCAGCATGGCAGCCTCTCTCACGTGGGGTAGTTTGTATTTTTCATGGCCAATATAAAAAAATATCAGCTGGTAAGACAAGACCACAATCACTATCCCTATTGACCACCCTGCCACCCCCACTTAGCAGTTTTGTGCACTGTGATGCCTCCATTAAGCCCATAATACACAGCAGACTATGTAAACTACATTATACACCAGGGATCTGCATGAACTAGTGCCCCTTCCCTGGTTTTCCATGTCGTAATGATTTCCAATAGTGTGTCAATACATTGTGCTGATTTAATCAAACACAACTTTATTTAGGACTGTACACCATATGAGCCCAACTCAAACTAAAATGAAAAAACTAGACTCGTTTTGGACACAGGGACCCTCTAGCCCACAAAAGAAAGCCAAACACTGGCACTAGATAGGGTCATTCACACTTTGGTCACCATAGTTAGAGGCCCAACTGTAATGAGCAGTGATGGATTCCACTGACTTGTAACAGTAAACTGCTTTATTTGAAGTTTTTACCAGTTTTAATCACTAGGTCATTTTCTTTTGGAAAGGAAGAGGACTCTGAGGATAATTCAGCTCATGGTAAAAACCACCAGAACATCTGAATCAGAAAAAGTAGAGCACACATTAACTAATGAGAGAAAAGAGAAGAGCACATAAAAGCATCGTTTTTCTAGTGCAGTGACAATAATATGATCCCTCACCAGCTTTTCACGGTGAATCTTTTTCCTCAAGCTGAAGGTACGTACAAGACATACAGATGTCATTACCAACAAGTCATTGATATGACCATGGAATGTATAAGTAATGGATGTAGCTACCATGGTGTCACCCATTGGTTTGTGGACTCCTTTTTTTAAGCCTTGAGTTCGGTATTTAGGCTATAGCCATCTTGATATTTTGGAGCCAGAAGTGACCATACTTGGGCAAGAGGGTGGAGCTGTGGAGGAGCCAGGGGTGGATCTGACTGAGAAGTCAAGGATGCTATCGGCAGAAAGCCTGTCACTCAAACAGCCCCGCCCTAAATATGCGTAACTTTAGTCCTTAAATAAATGTAAACGGGTGAGTTTTTAAAAATTCATCCCCTCTACTGTTGTCGTGAAATTAGCTATAGGGACCAAAGCAGTTTTTTGTACCAGGCTCTAAACATGTTTATTTTTTCCGTAAAGTTGGGCATTTTAACATGTAGGGCTATGGGAATTACTCTGTTTTGGAGCCAGCCTTAAGTGGCCATGAAATGAACTGCACTTCCACACTGGCTTTATTTCTCAGCCTCATAGGTTGCTGCTTGCATGTGACCCTGTATGAAAAAAAACTATCCCTTAAAGTTAAGCCCACTCATTAGGATATGCCCTGTCACTTGGCTTTAGTCATACATGAGGCACAGATCAACAGATTGTAAGTTGTCATTATGTTTGGTTGGTGTTTGTCAAAGAAAGTTCTCTCTCTGACTTCATCAGGTCAGTGTTAGATTTCAGCACATATGGTTTGTATGTCAGGACAATTTTCATTGCAACTTGTGGAAAAAAGTATCATAAAAGTTCACGTTCCACAGTCATCACAGACACATCACATCATAAATCTAATTCTGCCTCTCTGCACACACAAAGTCAGTATTGTATTGTCTGATCGGAGTCATGGAATGTCAGAGGAAATGAATTAAAAGTGTGGCTCAAGTCTTATCAGCCTTGCCCCCATATCATTGTTGTACAGTGACGCTTTTCTCTTACCAGCACTGATGACAGCAGTTATACTTTAAAAACTGCTGTGTTAAAAAATCACACTGTAAAACACACAGCCCTAATGTATAGATCTGTGTGGAGTTTAGTAACATGATCCATAAATGTAGAGGAGAATAAACCTAAACTTAGCTCAGCCAGGATCAAATTCAAGGATAGTGTTTACAATTTTTGTATTATAAATTCATAATATAAAGCCCTGTAAGGAAACAAACATAATAGTAGTTCCTCAGTGTCAAGAGATTACAGTAAACAGTCTTGATAATGCAGTGTTTTGTTTCCACAGATCCCTTAATATATTTGATTGGGAGGAGCGAAACACAACATTAGTCCTTGACAGACATGGTATCTATAACATTGCCAGCTGTTAAAGTGATGATGCTTTATTATCCAAACACAGCAGACTCTTATGTAAATCTTCATAATGACTTTATTCAAACATGCAATGCATCTTCATACAGCGCTTCGTTTGATATCCTTTCATTTCGTAGGATATCAAACGAAGCGCTGTATGAAGAACATCAACCCGCTAATTCGTGGGATATCACACAAACCGTTGGTGTGCATTGTTATGTCCTTAATGGAAAGTTATGTGATTAACGAAAAGTTACAGAGGTTAATGCAACGTCTATTTCAAATGGTCACAGTCTGGTTAGCTTTAGGGAATGAAAAACACTTGGTTAATATTGGAGAACAAAAATATTTGGTCAAGTTTGGGAAAAGATTGTGGTTTTGCTTAAAATAACTACGTACAGGACGTAAACGTGTGTACTTTGTGTTGTTACTTACAAAAAGTCCTTTGCGTTGTTGTGTGAAGTTTGTAAAGTCACGTAACTATGTTGACTTTTGGTTTCACAAGGGACACAATGTCATGCCCTCAGCCTCCTGAGGTCTGTGTGTGTCTGTCTGTCTGTGTGGTTGATTACAGGAGTGGATTCAGGTGTGCAGGTGTTGCAGGAAGCTGTTTCTCATCACAATCAACCCACTACATATACTGGACCTCAACTCCGCTGCGCTGCCAGATCGTAGACTCTGCTAACCAAGTCAGTCAGTCTAGTTCCAGCCGCTTTCCTTGTTGTGTATTACCCAAACGATTAATCCATATTTCCTCTGCCTACAGCTGCTTCCCTGACACCTGCCTCTGCACCACTCCTACTCCTCTGCAAACCAGCATTGGCTTCAGTCAGCCTTCCACCTGGACTCCATCCGCCTGCCCTGCTCACCTCCATACCCTGGCTCACGGGTCAGACCCTGCTCCCCGTGCTCTGCTCCAAATCCTGCCCTGCTCAGCTCCATATCTTCCTGCTCTACTTAGCTCCATACCCTCCTGCCCTGCTTAGCTCCACACCCTGGCCCACGGCTCAGACTCTGCTCCTAGTTCCCCTGCCCAGAGACTCCTTCATAATTGGTGACAATAAATCCATTCATTTGCACTGACTCCCTGCCTCTGTTCTGTGTGCTGCTCTTGGGTTCTATTCAGTAGCTTCCCGCTAACACACAAACAATGGTCTCCCGTTTGAAAGTCCATGTTTGTTTGACCCATCCACCCCCACCCATCTTACATGGACCTTCACATTTGGTGTTCCATAAGATTCTAAAGCCAAACGCTGTTCTTTTTTCCTAAACCTAACCACGTGCTTTTGTTGCCTCAATGTATGTGGAAGGTCCATGATTAAAACGTCAATATGTGATGAGGTTGGAGTGAGAATGTGTTGCCTGTGGAACCAACAGTAACCCTTCAGACATGGTACCTAAACCCTAGGTCCATTTAGCATTTACACTGCAAACAGTACTCTTAAATGTGGGTGGTGGATGGCTGTGGCTCAGGCAGAGCAGGTCATACATGGATCAGAAGATCTGCAGCCCAATCCCTGGCTCCTCCAGCCCGAATTTCGAAGCATCCTTGAGCAAGATACTGGACCCCAAGTTGCTCCCAGTGGCTGTTCCATCAGTCTGTTAGTACATTAAAAACTGAGGAGCAGGTGGCACCCTGTACAGTAGCCTCAGCCACCAGAGTGTGAATGGGTGACTTGTAGTGTAAAAAGCACTGAGTGGTTGGAAGACTAGAAAGACGCTATACAAGTGCAGTCCATTTACCATTTGCTGTCACTCATTGCTCTATCAGCACTCATCACCGGTGACACAGAGGGAAGTCTGCACCTTGTTTATCATCCACAGAACGGGGTTGCATACCAACACTTTCAGAAAAAAACATAGAACCGACTAGAGTGAGAGTCTCTCTTGACCTGGATATTTAAAAATAGCAAGTTTGTGGATGAAGTCTTTCTCAGGCAAGCAGGGTTTTAGTGTCGGAGCCCACAGGAACAACATTCCGAAATGCTTTTTTTTCTTCTGGTGAGAATTAGAATGTATGCAGTTCACACAATCTGGTCAAAATGAATATATATTAAACGCTTGAAGATTCACTCATTACTAAAAGTATGTTATCCAAGACAGACAATAAAAACTACTGGAATGGTCAAAGGTGTCATATTTAAAATTTAAGGTGTGTTGATGGATTCACATTGTCAACTTATGTTCCACCTTAAAAGCTGCCATCAGTCGGTCCAGTAAATTAAACTATTTTTTTCTTGGACTACAGCTGCAGGACATCATTTCATTTTATAGTTGTTACTAATGTATGAACAGAGGTTACATAAGCCTTAAAACCAGCCCCAACTCAGCCGTGAGCATGAGTGACCATCCTCTGTTGACCAATCGACAGACTGCAGTGTTCACAGCTCCACCTTTTGGTACAGATCTGTGTGCTAGGTACCCCAACAGAGAAGTGACCCAAAAAGGACGGTAAGGAGCAGTTATATTGGTACCATCCACAACGTTTTACACTGTAAATTAAAAAAAAAAGTACTGAACTGAACTGAGTATTGTATCTGTATTCAGTTACAGCCTCAGTGTGTATGGATGTATGTGTAGAGGCATGTGTGAATAGGGTAAATGCAGCTTGTATCTAGTTTTACAGTGTTGAATAGCAGCTCTTATCATCCCCTGATAGAGACAAACAGACCTAAATGATCCAGTTATACACTTTTATCGATCTGCTGCTGGTCGTTTTATGACATGCTTGTGCTGTTGTTCCCATCCTGCACCATTGATTTTTACTGCCCGTGTAAACAGCAGGCCCCTTGTAAAAGTGCCTCAGTCCACAGCAATGTGTTGAGCAGGTTGTGTTAGTGTGTGTGTGTGTGTTAGTGTGTGTGTATGTGTTGTGTGTTTGGGTTCAATGATATGGTGATAATCAAAGATCAATAAGAGATAACATTTAAGGATGCTACTCTTTCTACTGACATATGGAAGCCTTAACAAGCAGCTGTAAAATGTTTTACTCTGTTTATTTTACTGTTACCGTTGTTTATTTTACCACCACCTGCTATGTAAGAGGGCCCATCCTTTGCTTTTCCACTGGTCAAGAGAACTTAATAATATGGACATACTGGCAGGTCTGTCAGGCTAGCCTGTCATTACTGCTTTTTCATCTCCACAGTCATCTGCATCTGATTAATCACCCTTTATATCTTTTGAGCCTATGGGTTCCTTTTCGCATATCTTTTTGGCCTTTGAAAAAGACTAAAAAGGCTTTGCATACACTATGTAGGCCCACTTCAGGGTTTGAGATGCTGTCGATTGCAAGATAAACACCTAATCAGAAAAAAAGCTAAATTCAAGTGTTTGTGGTTGATAGGCTGCACACTCAACACCTTAAAATATAATATATAGATATTTTATTAAATGTGCAATGTGTAGCGCCTGCTCCAAATTAATGGGGGGCAGCATTTGTCCTCTAACAGCAAGGCAAGAATAAGTAAGGTTTTACGCAAGTACAATTGATAACTATTGTTTTGTATGTCAATATAATTTGTTGTTGTAAAATTGAAAATGAAAAATCAATTATATAAAAAAAAGAATACACTAAATTTGACCAAACTGCTAAAACTCGAAAAGCTGGTCAAAAATAACACTGCTATTTTATAATCTTGTGATGCTGTCTTGTAGTTTATGATTTAGCTTGCGTAGCTCAGTTTTGTTTTTGTAAAAAAAAAAAAGGCACCACAAAGCTTTTGGAATGTTTTTCAGTGCAGTTTGTGCTGTCATTATTTGCACAGGCAGTGCTTTGTGTGTCTCTTAGCTTTGCCTAAAAACAATAGATTTTAGGTCTTGTTTTTCGGACCTTGGATTATCTGGCCCACATACTTGAACGAGCAACGAACTGTAAGCCTGCAAGCTAGCTTAGCCTAGCTAGTTAAGCTTAGCTGTATACTGACCTGAAGTGCCTGACCAAACCGAAACAGTATCATGGATTTTGGACCTTTGATTGGGACCCTGACTGGGACATATTCTTGGTCTTGCCTGGATCATGAGCATGGGCATTGACCAAATGGCGCCTGCTGGCTAGCTTGGCCAGGTTGGCTTGGCTATGCCCTGCATGTTGACGTGAGTAGTTACTGTGAACTTTGTTTTATTTCCTGTGGGTGGACACTCTCTGAGTGACCATGTATGGTACGTATTGCACCAAGCAAGCGTGATGGGAAAAAATAAGGTTTTTCCAATTACGGAAGAGAAAGGCAAGGACATGAAAAATTGCCTGACCTTTATGTTAAGAGAGATCACAACCAATACTGGATTTGACTGCTTAGTCCTCTCATGTTGGACTAGGGCAGACTGGATGCTATAGTGACTTACTATCGCCTCTCTAGGTACAAGACAGGATGCAACACAATACGTTGATGTCTTTGACGTAACGTCAAAACTGTTATGTCTTCACATTCTGTTTGATACAGGCTGTTCTCATGCTCTGTTCATATGTTTTGGTAACATACCAAAATTCATACATATCCCACATAATTCTGAGCCAGTAATTTGGTCCCAAGCAGTAGCCATGTGGATGGGTCACAAAATACAGGAATATGGACTTTGCCCTGGAAATATTTTCAGGAGGCCGGAGTCTAGAGCCATGTGAACTTTGAGTGAATTTTGATCATTTTAAGGTAAGTCCTCACCATGTCTCTTATACTAAACCTAACTACAGTAACTTTACTTGCCTAGACCTACTCTCTACTCTCTGTAACTTTACATTAAGTACATAACTTTACGTTATGTATGTAAAGTCATTCTTGTGATGCTAATTCGTATGATATCATATGAATCATTGTATGAGGATACACTGGTTGATAATGTGACTGTCCTCACCCTGCATGCATTTTTTCAGCACAAACTCAAAAGGAAGTCTCACTTGTTATTTTGTCAATTAAACAAAAGCTTAAGCTGCCAGGGACCCAAAATATAGATACCTTTGTTCCCAGTGCCTTCCCAACTTTACACTTTACCTGTCCTTTACAGCCACCTGCACACTACTAAATTTATCATCCGTCTCACAGGATTGACCTTTCATGATTGTTCCCCAGCAGATCGGCTGTTGTGCCAAGGCCAGTTAAGAGTCAGCAATTAACCTAACCTGCATGTCTTTGGACTGTGGGAGGAAGCCAGAGAATGTAGCAAAAACCCACGCTGACACAGGGAGAACATGCAAAGTCCACACAGAAGGGCCCCAGTTGGCCAAACCCAGAACCCTCTTACTGTGAGAACAGTGCTAACCACTGGACCACTGTGACACCTAATTCAAACTGAATTTTTTATTTTTGTAAATTAATCAGGGTTTTGGAACTAGGCTAACTAGTCTGTTCGTTGGTCTTATTTCATGTGTGTATATATATATATATATATATATATATATATATATATATATGTATATATATGTAAAGTATAAAGTATAAAAGTTTGTCTGCCGAGGTGTGAGTAGCTGCAGTGATTGAAAAGCCAAAGACAGGGTGGAGAATTTTAAGGAAGAGAAGGATCACTGAGCTTCTAGTCTTTTAGTAGGCCTCAGAAACACACACACACTCACTCACACACGAATCACCACTGGCCCTAGCTTATTAATGTGGGGTTTCAGGAAACTATTGTTGCGCTGATGTTTCCAGCTATAATGTGACTGGCCAGAACAATGCAGTGTTAATTTGTTTGGTTTCCGGCAAAGGACTGTGAAAACAGTGATGGCCGCAGAGACAGGAAAGGACATTAATAGATGAAGGAATGCTGGGGGGTGGGGGTGCTGGCCAACATCCTTAGTAAAGGAGGATGTTTGAGAGAAAGGTTACCACTAATATTAGTATACTAGCAATTGGGTGATGAATTAGGACTCACGTTGTATTACCAAAATACAATAATGATGATTAGTGCTTGCACAATTAGCATTTAGCTCATTGATGGTGGCAACACAGACCAGTGCTTACGAATATGATATGTTGTGTTCCCAGCATTTTGGGCACTTTGCATTTGGATGGATCGCTGAATGGCTGGATGGCTCGCTGGCTGTATGGATGGAGGGATGGATGGATGGCTCACTGGCTGTATGGCTGTATGGATGGATGGATGAATGGATGGATGTTTTCTTTTCAGCTGCTGGTATGCTCTCTGAAACTAGCATTAATACTGTCACTAAGGATGTGTTGGCCTTTTGTATCAGGTCAACCGTAGCTGCAAGATGAGAGTGAACATCTTGAGTAGTGACAGTTTTAAGCAGTGGGCTGAAAATGAATCCAAAAATCTTACTGTCCATACTGTTTGGTCCTGTCCTATATTCCATAAAGTGTTTAAGCGTGATGGGCTCATAATGTCATGCCATCTCAGAGGTCCTTATTTCTTCTTTATGCTACTTTAGTGTTTTAAGCTTGTTATAAACTGTCATTCATTCATTATCCATAAACACTCGAGATCTTTTAGGTCACATATCACAGTAGGCTATATGATAAAAGTAAGGACTGATAGACTTTACATGGTACATTGTTTTATACAGAACAAACCAATTACAATTACAAACAATGTACTGTAATATCATCAGCAGCATGGCTCATAAACTGTAGACCTTTTTAAACCTAGTGAGTTATCATGGTGCTCAATTGAGCTGCCTGTATAAACAAGGAAATATGACAGGGACAGTGATGTTTATATGTGGTAGCATGGAAAGCCCATCAAAAGCCTGTAACATTACATTATATTTTGATTCAAATGTATACCTGAATAATAAATACAGTGGCATGCAAAAGTTTGGGCTCCCCTGGTCAAAATTTATTTTACTGTGAATAGTTAAGTAAGTAGGAGAGGAACTGACCTCCAAAGGGCATTAAGATGAAACATTCTTTTCAACAATTCAAGCAATGTTAGTGTATTATTTTAGTTTTGTACAATTTTAGAGTTTAAAAAAAGGAAAGAAGCACCATGCAAAAGTTTGGGCACCCCAAGACATTTGAGCTCTCAGACAACTTTTACCAGGGTCTCAGACCTTATTTAAATATTCTGACTCCTGAAACCTTGATCCAACAATCAGCAGCCATGGGCTCCTCCAAACAGCTGCCTTGCACTCTGAAAACTAAAATAACGGATGCCCACAAAAGCAGGAGAAGACTATAAGAAGATAGCAAAGTGTTTTCAGGTAGCTGTTTCCTCAGTTTGTGATGTAATTAAGAAATGGCAGTTAACAGGAACTGTGGAGGTCAAGTTGTGGTCAGGAAGACCAAGACAACTTTCTGAGAGAGGTGCTCATTGGATTGTTAAAAAGGCCAATCAAAACTCCCATTTGACTGCAAAAGACCTGCAGGAAGATTAAGCAGATTCTGGAGAGGTGGTGTACTGTTCTACTGTGCAGTGACACCTGTACAAATATGACCTTCATGGAAGAGTCATCAGAAGAAAACCTTCCCTGTGTCCTCACCACAAACTTTAGTGTCAGAAGTTTGCAAAGGAACATCTAATCAAGCCTGATGCTTTTTGGAAACAAATCCTATGGACTGATGAAGCTAAAGTAAAACTTTTTGGAAACAATGAGCAGAGGTGTGTTTGGAGAAAAAAGGATGCAGAATTTCATGTAAAGAACACCTGTCCAACTGTTAAACACGGGGGTGGATCGATCATGCTTTGGGCTTGTGTTGCAGCCAGTGGCATGCGGAACATTTCACAGATAGAGGAAAGAATGATTTAGTTAAAGCAAATTCTGGAAGCAAACATCACACCATCTGTAAAAAAGCTGAAGATCCAGAGAGGATGGCTTCTACAACAGGACAATTATCCTAAATATACCTCAAAATCTACAATGGCCGACCTCAAGAGGCGCAAGCTGAAGGTTTTGACATGGCCCTCACAGTTCCCTGACCAAAGCATCATTAAAAATCACTGGATAGACCTCAAAAAAGCAGTGCATGTAAAAGGGCCCAAGAATCTTACAGAGCTAGAAGCCTTTTGCAGGAAGAATGGGTGAAAATCCCCCAAACGAGAACTAAAAAACTCTTAGCTGGCTACAAACTGTATTTAGAAGCGGTGATACTTGCCAAAGGGGGTGCTACTAAGTACTGACCATGCAGGGTGCCCAAACTTTTGCTTCGGGTCTTTTCCCTTTTTTTGTTATTTGGAAACTGTAAAAGAGTGAAATTAAAAGGTAATCTTGAAGAAATCTTGAAGAAATGGGTCATCTGTAACTTTTTGCCTTTTGGAAATCAGGTCATGTTTTAGTTGCTTAGGTATTCACGGGAAACTAAATTTGACCAAGGCTTCCTAAACTTCAGCATGCAACTGTACTCTATGCTTGGCAGAATACCAGTGGTTTAGCTGTGATGGATCACAAAGAAAACCCCCCATAACCCCCCATAACCCCCCATAAAGAAAACACTGTTTCAAATAAGAATTCATAAGAATCAAGTTTTACATTTTACAAGATTCACATGTTACAAAGTGCAACCAGCTTTTCAGAGCATGTGTCATAACAATTTGTCACTAAAATTCATCAGTTTTATCTCATATTCTCCCTGGCATGGTAGACCAGTCAATTATATATGTGAGGTGTTTATCTGCATTATACAGTTAGTCCAGTGAGTTCATGCCCAAAAAGAAAGCTCTCCATGGACCCTGTTGCATTCTTGTTATCCATGAAAAGTGTTATCTGAGACAATGAGGGTAACAGGATGTGCTGTTTTATCACTTCCTCTCAGTCCCACTTTGTTTAGGACTGTATCACAGTGAGTGAAGGAAAAGAGAAGGAGGTGGAGAGAAACCAAAGAACTGAAGGGATAAAGAGGAAGTCGAAAAGTAGATTGAACATGTAAAATCCAACCATGCACTCACATTAAAGTTCAGCTAGTTTTAGTGATGTGGTGATGGAGATTTCACTGAGTCCAGAAATATGTATTGATATAATATCTATCTATCTATCTATCTATATATATATATATATATATATATATATATATATATATCCATATATATATACACACACATATATATATATATATATATGTGTGTATGGGTGGCACGTTGGTGTAATGTTTAGCACTCACAGCAAGAGGGTTCTTGGTTCAAACCCTGGGTCGGGGAGCCCTTCTGTGTGGAGTTAGACTGTTGTCCTCATGTCAGCATGGGTTTCATCTGGATATTCCGGCTTCCTCCCATAGTCCAAAGACATGCAGGTTGGGGATAGGTTAACTGGTGACTCTAAATTGGCCGTAGGTGTGAATGTGAGCGTGAATGGTTGTCTGTCTCTATGTGTCAGCCCTGCGATAGTCTGGCAACCTTTCCAGGGTGTACCCTGCCTCTCGCCCAATGTCAGCCCATGACCCTCAGAGGATAAGGACAGGGCCCAGTACAGCGCGGCTAGGTCTGACCTGAAAAGAGGCATCAGGGAGGCCAAGGCAGCCTACAAGAGGAAAATAGAGGACCACTTCACTGCGAACGACCCCAGGAAGATGTGGCAGGGAATAAATCACATCACCAACTACAGAGGCAACAACCCGGTGAGTGCGGGGGCCAATGCCTCGCTGGCAGAGGAACTCAACCGCTTCTTTGCTCGCTTTGAAGCAGACAGACCCTCAGCAGTCACTCCACTCACACCACCCTCCAGCACTATCACACTGACACTCCAGGAGCACGAAGTGAGACGTGTGCTTAAGTCTGTGAACCCCAGGAAGGCGGCTGGCCCCGACGGTGTACCTGGCAAGGTACTCAAAGCGTGTGCTGACCAACTGGCGGGAGTTTTCACCTGCATTTTCAACCTGTCTCTGTCACAGGCCATCATCCCATCCTGCCTCAAAGCCTCCACCATCATCCCCGTCCCCAAAAAGTCAGCAGCGGACAGCCTCAACGACTACAGGCCTGTTGCACTTACGCCTGTGGTCATGAAGTGCTTTGAGCGTCTGGTCTCACAGCACATCAGGAACTGTCTGCCCCCCACCCTGGACCCCCACCAGTTTGCCTACAGGGCAAATCGATCCACTGAGGATGCTATAACCATAGCACTCCACACTGCGCTGAGTCACCTGGAGCACCTGGGAAGCTACGTGAGGATGCTCTTCCTGGACTTCAGCTCAGCCTTCAATCACATCATCCCGGAGATCCTGGTCCAGAAACTGTCCCACCTGGGCATCTCCACCCCCATCTGCCAGTGGATTAAAGACTTCCTGACGGACCGTCCTCAGTCTGTCAAACTTGGCCCCCACCTCTCCTCCACCATCACACTCAGCACCGGTTCCCCCCAAGGTTGTGTATTGAGCCCCCTCTTGTTCACTCTTTACACTCACGACTGCTCTCCGACCCATCTCTCAAACACCATAATAAAGTTTGCGGATGACACCACCGTGGTCGGGCTCATCTCAGGGGGAGATGAGTCTGACTACAGAGATGAGGTCAACAGACTGACAGCGTGGTGTTCAGCCAACAACCTGCCATTGAACACCACAAAAACAAAAGAAATAATACTGGACTTCAGGAAGAGCAGAGCAGACCCAGCCCCGCTTTACATCCAGGGGGACTGTGTGGAAAGGGTCAGCTCCATCAGATTCCTGGGAGTGCAGCTCTCCGCAGACCTCTCCTGGACAGCCAACACCTCGGCGGCAGTGAAGAAAGCCCAGCAGCGACTCCACTTCCTGAGGGTGCTCAGGAGGAACAACCTGGAGGAGAAGCTGCTGGTGATGTTCTACAGAGCCACCATCGAGAGCATCCTGGTGTACTGCATCACAGCATGGTACGCAGGGTGCTCAGCGGCAGACAAGAGAGCGCTGCAGAGAGTGATCAACACGGCACAGAGGATCACTGGCTGCTCTCTGCCCAGCCTGGAGGACATTGCCAGCTCTCGCTACCTCAGCAGAGCTGCCGGCATCATCAAGGATGCATCCCACCCCGGCAACCACCTGTTTGACCTCCTACCCTCAGGCAGGCGCTACAGGTCACACAAAACCCGGACAAACAGACTCAGAGACAGTTTCTTTCCCAAAGCCATCACTGCAATGAACAATTACAAATGATTAATACTGCACTACTAAACACATATCTCACCGTTATGGACAATAAGCTTCAATGTGCAAGACGGGACTTATGTGCAATAAGATCCATCCATTCATCTCAAGTGAAATTCATGTACAATATGCTGCAATTCTACATCTTGTTTACTTCATAGGTTGTTTGAATGTACATATATTTATATAGCACCTGCCACTTTTTATATTTTATATTTATATCTTATATTTTATTCCTATTTTTATTTTATTTTATACAAATGCACCGTGGAGTTGCACTCAAATTTCGTTGTATGCAATACAATGACAATAAAGGCGATTCTGATAAGCAGTTCTGGAAATGAATAGATTAATAATATATATGTTTTATTTATTCATATAGCAATTAGTTTAGCGAATTACAAATGACCTCAGAACTGGTTATTGCTCTTTCCATACTGGTAGTATAAATGCTATGTAAATGCCTGCAGTAACCCTATTTTAATTCTTTTTTAGTTTTTTTGCTTAGTACTTAATGATAAAATGCTGTATTTACATGAGCAAAGCTAATTATCATGACAAAGAGAATATTAACTGTGATAAAAAATAATGTTGAAAACCAATCAATGCCTTTTTCAACCCTGTGAAGGTTTGAGGTTTGTTTGAGGTGTTCCTTTCAGATTTCATATAGCCTCAACAACCTTTACCAATAAAATAGGCTCCTTGTGTATGGCTTGACAGGTAAAAACTAAACCATTTTTATCAACTCAGATCTTCCCTCTTCTCATTTTAGTTTGAAAATAAACCTGAAACTATTAAAGTGATGAGGGAAAAACCACCCATGCTTCCTTTTCTTTAGACATTGCATCCAAGTTTTTCACTGTGTGTGTAAGTTAATCTCTCACCAACAGCAAAATGGTTCGAGTCTGTTGTTTACACCCTGTTATTAACCACTGGGTAACATTAGCCATGTGATGCTAACAATTGGCCCTGTCACTGTGTGTGTGTTCCAGGTACAGAGCTCCTTTCCATTTCAGCAGCAGTAGACTCTTGATAAGCACAGAGAGAGGGGGGCTGCGGAATGAATATGCAGCTCTAGAGTGAAATGAGATTGTACCTGTTTTAAATAGCCAGATTTGTGGTAAAGTTGCGGTGATTGCACAAAATTGCAAGGTTGTGTGGAATTCTTGGTGACTGGCTGAATTTGCACAGTTTGCTCCAAGTCTGAGAGCAATGAGGATAAAACAGGATTGTTTTCATTACAGTTAACTTCAGTCTTCGTTGTTACTTCATAAGAACTAATGAATAAAATAGTGTATATAAGGACAAGTAAAAATTGCCCTCAGGTGAGTAGATCTCTGTCCCACTTGCCTAACTGGACAAGTGAAAAAATCATTAAGGGTAAAGCCTGCAATTGATTGAATAAACATAAAAAATAAATTCAATTTCCTTTGCATTCAAATAATCAACATATGGCCACCTATCTGTGCAGGCCAGCTGTTTTACATTTTTGAAGATAGACAAAATGTTACTTCAAAACTGGTCATTTTTTATTGCATAGATTTTTGTGTTTACCTGGCAGCTGCAGCAAATGACGTTATTTTTTTAGAGGGGGCACCAAATGTGCTAGGACCCTCACTGGGTATATAATATATAAGACAATATAAGATAATAAATTTGTCTTTGTCACTAGTCTTTTTCCCTCATAGTCTCTTTTGACTGCTGTCCTTCTGTGTGTCTCAGTTTGTCTCTGTGTGTGTCAATGTGTCTCTGTGTCGATTGAGTTGTGTGGAAACCCCTTCTCCACAGACTTAAGGCAGTGATCGTCCCCAGAGGATTTGCCTATCAGTAGCAGCATATGTTCTCCTGTTCAAAAACAACAAGCTATCTGAGACCACACATTGTGTCTGCTAGGGCGTATGACCGCACTGCTTTACTGAACACTGTGTGTGAGTGTGTGTGTGTGTGTGTTTGTGTTTGTTTGTATATATCTCTGCCTCTCTTTCACTTCCTCATTCTAAATGAACAAGAAGCCAATTTCACAACTATGACACTCAGACTTGATTAGCTTGCACACATTGTGTCACACACGCATACACACACACGCATGTACGCTCAAACACACAGACAATGATGAGATTAAGATCATAACAAGACATTCAACCCTTAAACCACTGTTCAAATTTGATTCCACATGTTACACAGATGACTGTGATGATGACAACACAAACTCATGGCCTCCAGCTGGTGCATCAAAAATGTATTTATTCTCTCTTATAGATAGTCAGACAGTGATCCAGTTATCAGATCACATATCAGGCAACTTAACGTCATTTAAGCTCATTTACATTCAGCCCTGTCTTGTTCCCATGGCATCAAATACCCTGATTTTGTCACGCCTCTCAGCATGTGATATCAACACAAAAGGTACCCTTTTGCGTGGTAATGAGATGCACTTGACTTTTAACTCAGATGTAAACCATCCATGGCAATACTACACAGACAGCAACTGACCCGCTGGCCCTCTGTAAGGTTTTATTTGATGATTCTGTTAAGTTAACAACTGCTGTTTTTTCTGTGTTTAAGTGATTTACTCATACAACCTATTTTTCGAAAGCTACACTCCTCATGATTTGATTGATGCGAACCATTTAAAAATACAACCACCACAGCAGGCTCAATAAAAGCATCTGTCAGACAAAAAATCCCCCAAACAAACAGTTATATCTCTCCTATGAAGCGTTATCACAATCCACAGATCGATAATATTCCAATGCAAACGCTGCTCACACAGTCTTCATACACTCCCAAAGGTCCAAACGATCTCAATCCAGTGAAATATTTAGTCCAAACACATTACTACATCCATAGATCTATAGATATCCACAAACTGCCTTTGCATCATTTCAAACCTTCATGTTTCTCCACATATGATCCATAATTTCCTCAGTTCGCCTGTAAATATGAATTGTGTGAAGCACTTTGTGTTGCATTCTGTTTGTATGAAAAGTGCTATATAAATAAAGTTTGGTTGATTGATTGATTGATTCCATACTGATAGTCTAGGCTTCAATAGCTAATGAGGGCCTGTGTTGAGGGAAGTGCCTCCCTTACTTCCTTTGGCCTCAGAGACAATCACTAGTCAGCAATTGACCCAATGGTTTATGGGTCTTGTAGTCAGTGACACTCCTGATCTCCAGAGTTTTTAACTCTTTCTTGGCACCGTAAACTGTTAGAAATATACAGAAATTATAAACAATAAATGATAAGTGATAAATGGTAAGGGGAAAAAAACAGTCTTTCTAAACAATTTAGGTTATGTAGAAGTGTAATACGCAGTAAGCCCCCTAAATAAGATTCGGAATGACCCCACCCACCCAGGACACTCTCTATTCACCAGCCTTCCTTCTGGCAGACTCAGAGTCATGAGAGCCCTGCACCAACAGACTGAAACACAGCTTCTTCCCCATGGCTGTGAAGAGACTACTGCAAGAACCATGACCCCCCCCCCCCCCCCCCAGTATATTTTATGACAAGGACATTGTAGCTGCTACAGAAGAGCACCAAACGAAATTTCACTGCATTTATTGCAGTGACAATAAAGCTTCTTCTTCTAAGCTTCTTCTTCTAAATAGACATTTCTGTCTGTGCTGATAAGTTTTTCACTCATATTCACATATTCAGCACATTGTTTTTTACTTTTACTTTTACTTTAAATTTGGACCGTGTGAGTCTTCATGGAATGGTCCCATTGTGTTTTCGTATCACTCATCGTTTACATTTAATCAAGGCTTAAAGTTAGGCATTATTAAGAGCAGACTGCTTTCAGTTACATGCTGTCTGCCAATAGTGTCTTCGGTTTCTCACTGAAGGCAGTCAGATTCACCCCTTGCTCCTCCACAGCCAACTCGATTGCACTCTGAAGTCGTCGAAAACCTGCATTTGGTCCATCACTTCCAGTGTCAGACACCGATGAAAAAAGTTGTCCTTTTACGTCGGCATGATATGAGGCCGGTCGCTGAAATTATTTAATGGCACCTGGCAGCGTCAGGGCGAAACGTGGTGGGACAACAACATAAGTTAAGGTGGTGAAAGTCCGAGTAGGCTGTGAGGGAGGGTAGGTGGATGGGTCCAACAACCACCAACTTTCAACTGGGAGGCCAGTGTTCGCTTCCTGTATGATTGTAAAGCCAAACCCTGTTCTTCTTTCCTAAACTCAGCCATGTGCTTTTGTTGCTTTAAACCAACCATGTGTGTGTGTTGGCAAAAGGTAACCGCATATGTTTGTTGTTGAAGGAAAAAAATGTCAATTCACAGTGTAGTACCGATGTAGTGCATTTATTTTGAAAGAGACTGTATGCAAATGGTACATTTCCTGTATTTAAAAAAAAAAAAACAATGCATGTAACAGGCAGAACTTGACACAGCATCCCAGTGTGTCAACAACCTAGGGTACCTTGCACGTCTTATCTGGACGTGGAAAGTCCATGACCAAACGCCAAACGTGACGACGATGGAGTGAAAATGTGTTGCCACAGCGCCAGCCTCTCACCTAAATATGGTCATTTCTGGCTTCAAAAACCAAGATGGCCACAACAAGTGCCAAACTTGAGGCTTCAAAAAGGAGGGGAGTCAACAAACCAGTGGGTGATGTCACTGTAGCTACGTCTATTATTTTTGCAGTCTATGGGAGCCACTTCAGAATTTGTCCATGACCAAACATTGACGGCCACCTGTGAAGGAGATTAAGACAAATAAAAAAAAAACAGCCTTTAGAGTGTGGATGTGCATTAATATTGATAATAAAGCAGGGTCAACACAGGTTTTGGTCACTTTGTACTTATTTTAAACTGATTTTATGTTATAGAACTGACTGTAAAATGATGTCTGAACACCAACAAGCTGAGAACCTTTGAGACCCAGTCTTGAGCCGACAGAAGGCTGAAGGAGACCATTATCTTTGTTTGACTTCCCCTTCTTAGTGTTTGATAAATCTGCGTGGCAGGATGATCTTGACCTCTTCATTGAGGTGAAGAGTCCACAGCAGTGCAGACTACACTGCAAATAATCACAAGTCTGCCAGGTAATGTGATTCAGTCTGCAGGTCCACTTAGTGTCAGGATACGTTTGGTTCTTCTAACATTTTTTTCTACAGAAAGTCACGTCAGTTTGACATTTATTCACTTCCATACATTCAATTATATAAGTACATTCTCCACACTGCTGGCCACTGAGCACTTCCAATATGAGCATTGTTTGAAACCTTGTGATTTATTCTTGAGAAGAGAAAAAAAACTTTCTGCTGGTTAAAGAACTCTGAAATTAACAGAATTTTGTGGAAATGAAAAATACTTTGAGATATCATCCCCTAAATCTCACAAATGTATAAATTAAATGCAAACACTCTCAATGTTCTTGTCTTTTGCAGTGTGTAAAGGAGAAAAAGAAATAAAGACAGATGGATAAAGGAGTGTGTGTACAGATGTTGACATTCCTCCTGGTTCCTGTCCACTTAAAGGAGACAGGAGACACAACTGACAGCCTCTGAGAGGTTTATGTCTGCTGAGCAATAATCATGCATGTCTGTGTGTGAGAGAGGGTGTGTGTTTGAGTGTTACATGTGTGTGAGTGTGTCAGTGTAAGTGGTGAATTTGGCTGAGTAAACTAGACACTGTTAGAGACACTCAAAGAGCCATCAGAGCTTCTTGTCCCACTGACAAGAGCTCTTGACAGAGACAGACAGAGAGCCACCTAGAACAGATTTTTGAGAGCCAAGCCCACTGCTCATGACTGTTACCTCTGACAGCAGAAAGCTGGCAGTTACTTTTGAAGCAAGCTGCAGTCAGACAAATGTTGAACCTGTTGTGTGGTGTTTTTGAAAGAATTTCCTCTCTTAGTTGTGGCATCAGACAGGGGTGCCCTCTCTACTCCCTTCTTTTCGCTATTGCCATTGAACCCCTAGCCATCTGGCTTCGAGAGGAGGGGGGATTTGAGGGCATCACCAGGATGGGTATCACTCACAAACTGTCCTTATACACAGACGATTTGTTGATATATGCCGCCAACCTGTTGTCGGTGTTATCCCTTCCAGTCGCCAAAATCGTTCTAATTCAGTTTGGCAAATACTCTGGCTACAAATTAAATTTTCACAAACGTGAACTCCTGCCCATCAACACTCTGTCCGTGCCAATACCACAGTCTCTCCTCTTTCCATTCAGAGTTGTCTCTGGAGGTTTCAAATACCTGGGGATATTTATTACAACTACATTCAACAATCTCTTTGCTAAAAATTTCCACCCTCTTGTCGAAAAATGTAAGCTCGACATAACTCATTGGTCTTCTCTCCCTCTATCCCTAATTGGCTGTGTTAACCTTACAAAGATGGTGTTTCCCCCTAAATTCCAATACCTGTTGCAACATATCCCAATCTTTTTTAGACAGTCCTTTTTTTGCCAATTAGATCAGCTGGTGTCATCATTTCTATGGGCTAACAAACCTCTATGCATTAAGAAACCAGTACTATTGGACATGCAACACTGATAAAATACATTACTGGGCTGATAGTAGGCTGGAGGTATGTCCCTCATGGGCCCACATGGAACAATTATCATCAACATTCTCTCTCCAATCTCTAATTACTGCACAACTTCCTCTTAAAATTCACAATATTTCCCAGAATCCAGTTGTTACCAATTTGATGCAGATCTGGATACAATTCCATAAACAATTTGGACTGGATAAACCCTCTACCTTAGACCCAGTATTTAATAATCACATATTTCCACCCTCTTCCTTAGACCCAACTTTTCGTGTTTGGCAAGACAGGGGCTTACTGCAAATCAAAGAGTTTTATAAGGACGCCCTCTTCACTGATTTCACAGAGCTCTCAACCAGGTTTGATCTGCCCAAATCCCACTTTTTTGTTTCCTTCAAGCTTGACATTTTATTAAGTCTAACCACCCCTATTTCCCCAACCCCCCTCCTGGGTCCCTGATGGATTCTCTTCTGGCTCTGGATCCTGTCTCGAGATGCTCCATCTCCATAATTTAAAATTCCATTGGCTCCCTTAATCCAAATCCAACCAGCCATCTGAGGCAGATTTGGGAGCAAGAAATTGGTGTGCTGATACCTGACAACAAGTGGGACCATATCGCTGACTTAGTCCATTCCTCTTCTATGTGTGCTGGGCATGCCTTATTACAGAGTAAGGTTCTCTTCAGGGTACATTACACAAATGCCCGAAAATCTTCCCAGACACCAGTGACACTTGCAATAGGTGCAAACAGTCACCTGCTGATCATACTCGCATGTTCTGGTCCTGCCCAAATTTAACTAACTTTTGGCATCAAATATTTAACACACTTGGGACAGTTTTTGGTGTTAACCTTAACCCTGATCCTCTTACGGCACTGTTTGGAGTCCCACTACCTACAGCACCAAACTTCCCATTCATTGATAAAACAGCATGTTTTGGCTTTCACAACTCTATTAGCTATAGGCACCTCATCTTGTTAAAGTGGAAGCACACTCTTCCACCCTCACACAGAAGCTGGCTTAAGGAGATCCTAAACCATCTCAAACTTGAAAAGATTAGATTTTCCCTTGGAGACACTAGTAAATCCTTCGACAAGACGCCCTCTATGGAGTTTTTGAGTAAGGCTACCATTCGCCCAGATGATAATTAGATGTCATTGTATACTGCCCATAAATCTGGTAAAGAAAATAAATAAATAAAACAGATTTGTGAAAGAAAGAAAGAAAGAAAGAAAGAATTTTCAAAATCAGATCACTTCTACTCGTCGGCCTCCTAACTGGCTCCAAAAAGATCAAATGTATTACTGTTTTAGCTGTCCTTCACTGGTCTCAGCTGTTTTTAGGAAGTCATAACCAGTCGGTTTCAAATATGCTTAAAATGTCCCCCCAGTGTATTGATAAAACATCTAAATTTAAAAAATACTATGCGACACACCACCATACAATATTATCACAAGTAAATGTAATCATAATTACAAATAAGAAACTGGCGTTTTTATTATTACCGATTTTAGTATGTCAGTGTGGTTTGTTCAAGTGGTATTTCCATACCCTGGCAGAAGCTATTGTTTGACTGCTGTGAGTAGGTACAATTGATGTCACTGTACTGTAGTGTCTCTCTATTTCATTACTTTCAAATATATTAAAAAGTTAAAAAACTAGAATGTACAACATATTCTCACTCTGACCTCGTCACATATCGCTGCTTGGTCGAGGACTTTCCACGTCTACATATGACGTGCAAGGCACCCAGGGTGCCTCTGTTTTTGATGTTCTGGGACACCGTATCAGCTCCCGCCTGTTACATGCATTGTCTGATTTTAAAATACACTTTCATTTTCACAGGAAAGTGTTCAGTTTGCATGTAGTCTCTTTCAAAATAAATGCATTACATCGGTATAACACTGCAAATTGACGTTTTTTTTCTCTCAACGACAAACGCACATGGTTGTGTTTAGCTGACACAGATGGTTTGGTTTTGAAAAAGGATCAGGGTTTGGCTTTGGCTTTGGCTTTGGGTGAACGTCGGTGGTTGTTTGACCCATCCATCAGACCTCTCACCTGCGCACTTTTCATCCCCTTAACTTACATTGCTGTCCTGCTGCATTTCCCCTGACACTGTCGGGCGCCATTACACAATAACAATTCCCGGCTGCATATCATGCTGATGTGTAAGGACAGCTTTTTTGGTTGGCATCTGACACCGGAAGTCACTGCCCAATGCAACAACTTCGGAATGAGACCTGGTTGCTTTCTAAAATCTTTTTCAGATTGCTGAAATCAGCTAAATATTTAGCCATGACCCTGAAAATCTTTCAGATAAGAGATACACTGCACTCCAACAAGTGACAAATTATTACCGGCACTCCTCAACTCTCAACTGTGCTTTCATCCTGCAACAAGGCACCTTGCATGAGCTTTCAGAATGAGACTTGTCATTAGCAAGACTTGGACACAAAACAAAACGCAACACACGAAAGGTAAGGAAAAACATCTCATTTCTCTGTGGGGCTCTTTCTGTAATGTGGTCAGACACTCAGAATAACAATCTGAGCCTGCTAGTGACCAAAAAAGCTTTTTTAGTGGACATAAATTGAAGGGGTGCATCTCCCCATTACATACTCCCCATTACATTGCAGCCTGTTTCACTGCAAGCGGCTGCACTCTCTCAACACTGGGACAATTTCAAAAACTGTTGTTTCTATTTGTCACTTAGACAAAAAAAAACAAAACAAAAAACATGGGAGAGTAGGGTCCAGGTTAAAATATCAAATGTTACCCTTTAAGATGATGCCATGCACACAAATGAATATTCCTTAGGCCCTGAGAAAATGTTAACAAATTTTATGGTTTAAAGATTTATCATTCACCTTGTGTGCAATTGGATGTGTCTGTTATAAAAGTGGTCTATGGGGAAAATGCTTTATGGTGTTCTTTTATTCAGTTTGCATTGCAGTATATAATGCTATCATTTTTTATATACTTTATTTTTGTAATATTGTTATAGCAAGTTGTATGACTAACCTAGACTTTATTTTTATTATGCAAAAAACTTTTTATCAAAAACATTTCCCAACAACGCTGCCAGTTACACTTGAATAAAGCAAGCATACAAAGTGGATAATCAGTGTCAAACTGGCCTAACAGTACGCATACTAAGCAATCTTTACATATAGGCTTATCATAGTGAGTCACCACAATATTTCCCTGGTGAATCAGATAAAACTCCACTAACATATTTGTATTTGTTTTTAAATTGGGTTTTACTGAAAAATAGAATGATTCAAAGGAGTAATGCAAACTTAGACACTATTGAATAATATGAAATATGAGACATAATATCTATGGTGCTAAGTAATGTCAGTGATTAAAATATATCTGTGCTGAAAGCAAGTGGGGAGACAGTAACACAAGGTTATTACAGAGCCCAAAGAATGTTATGTTGCATAGATAGTAGGGCTGCAAGTAACGATAATTTTCATTATCAAGTAATCTGATGATTATTTTCCCGATCAATCAATTAATTGTTTGTCTATAAAATGCCAATAAATTGTGAAAAATGCTCATCACAATTTCTTAGAGCACAAAGTGACATCTTCAGATTGCTTTTTTTTGTCCAACCAATAGTCCAAACCCCAAATACGCTTCATTCATTGTAATAACTGACAAAGAAAAGCAGCAAATTCTCACATTTAAGAATCTGCAGAGCTCATCTGACTACAGATGAGGATAGATGGAGGAAGCCTGGCCAGTGGCCTCTACATGTTCTCTGTGGCTCCCTCTGCAGGTCAGCTTCAGTTAGTGCTACTTCACAGTCAGGTTCAGCTGTTTTATGAGGCTGGTGGACAATAAGTTCAAAGGATAAATAACACACACAAATATCATTAACAGATCTTTGAAATACTAGGTATATTTATCATCTAAAAGGCAACAAGTGTCAAAAGTAGACCACACCAATAATTTATTATTACATGAACAGTGTGACTGATTTATTATTATTATTTTCTAATTTAGCTAAGGCTTAAAAGTGTGCCCTCATTCAGTTTGTATTTAGATTCTTTTTGTTCGAATTTTTTGCAGCAATGTCTTTAGTCATTTTTTTTCATACATGTTAACTTGTCCCAAAAATACATTTGTGACATATTGATACAAAACAGAATATAATTATGGTGAAATTATGTGGAGGCCCAAAAATGACCTTGAACTTTTCATTGGTATTTTTTGTTTTTTATCACACATTGTGTATGAATGTCATGAAACCCATGACCCAGCCACGCTTTAGAGACTGCATATTACGTCTTACTGTTGGAAACTCAGCAATATGGTGAAACCTTGTACAGTAAACAACAGGTAAACTGAACTGAAAAGGGCCAGAACATCTTATACACCACTAAACAATGCCAACTGCAACATTTTCAAAAATACAGAATAGATTTTTTTTATTCAAGTTTTTATTGTTTTGAAGGCTTGGTAAATTGCATACATATATTATTTCCTGGGCATACATGAATACAAGGTACATATTTTCATATCATGGAGGTGGACTCCAGTACTTAAAAAAAAAAAATACTACTACTACTAATAATAATAACAACAAATAAGTTTGGAAGGGAAGAGAAGGAAGCAAACTAACAAACAATAACATGTCATACATATTTCCTCATACATCACTCTGCAGGATCACATAGTCACAAAGCAAGTTCATAATTAAGTAGGCTTACATTCTGTTTTGTTATGAGTCCATAACCAGTCCCACGAGGATACTCCTTTCTCCTGATCGCCATTTATTCTACTGAACGTACATTCATAAGATGCTATTTTCACCATTGCATTAACTCATTCTTTCAGTTCTGGAGCCTTTGTTGTCTTCCAGTGTCTTAAGATAACTCGACAGACCCACAATGATAACAGAAAATGCACACTTGGATATGTTTGGTATTTGCGACCACTCCCCAGTTAACACAACTTTGGACTTAAAGGGATTTCTTAACCAAACGAACGACTTAAAATTTCTAATACTGTAATCGAGAATGGTCTGACCAAACTACATTCCCATATACAGCGCAGGAAAGTTCTTATTTCAGTCTTACATTTCCAACAACAAAAAGAAAAAACTTTTTGCACCAGCATCCTTCGACTTAGTCAAACTTTATGCTGTGTTCACACAAGTGAGATGCACTGACACCACTAGAAAATACCATCTGCCTCCACCCAAGCAGCACTCAAACACTGATCCACATTAGTGTGCACTGATTTTGAAGTAGAGACTGAATAAATAAAAGATATATAGAAAGAACTAACCACCGCAAAGAGAGTCTTCAACAGCTCTGGTCTACTGGCACTGGGAAAGTAGTCTATAGCCCATGATTAGTGGTTTTCCCGTGTTTAAAAAACCCATGTGCATGTGTGTGGTCAAAAAAGGGATACAACTGTGTTTGGCTGCTGCAGGTAGTGTGCAGCAAATTTATTAGAGCTTTTGTTCTTTTGAAAAAAGCCTAGCTGTCAATGAAAATGATACTGTGAAGCTTAGGGGAGCTGCATCACTAAAAGAGACACCGTTCACACTGTAACATTTGATACAGTGTTATTATAAAAAATATGGATTATAGCTTTAAACCACATTTGACAGAGCAACACGGCGATTCTTGGATGTGCTGGTGGAGAGTAGCTTGTGAGCTAAGAACACAACATGTAGCCTAAATAGGGCAATTTCTAAGTTGTTGGAGTCTTTTTTTGAGCTAAATGTATTATCCCTGCTTCCAGCCATTGTTACTAAGCTAGAGTAAACACACCCAGGAGGCAGTTTTCCATCTGGTTTGTTGGCAAACTTGTCAATTTCCCAAAATGTTAAATTGAGGCTTAAAACATTGTCAAGTTGGCCCCTGGCCTTGTATGAAACATCTGGACACCCTCCCTGGATTTAGCAGCAGACGGTCTCCATTCCAGGATGTCCTTCAGGGGTATTTGTCAGGAGTGTAACTTACAATGGAGGTCAGCAGTTGTATAGCAGCCTGTGCTCCGGACAGACACAGGAAGCTGGCAGGAAGCTGGCAGAGCATGGAAAGGAAGAGCGCTCAGAGAGAAGAATAGGC